>CAWUHX010000221.1:204171-565248 GCA_963922205.1 Romanomermis culicivorax | reverse complement strand
GACTAGGCTTTTTTGCAAGCTTCTATCTGCATTGTGCAGGAATGATTGATTTTTTTGCACTTTTTATTTTTCTTTTGCGCTTTTTATTTTTCGATTTTTCTCGTATTTTTCATCTTTTTTGCATTTTTCATATTTCGCATTTGTCGAGACGAGCAATACACATTTTCTGAGAAGAGCAAATCCAAAAGTAAAAAAGCGGCGCCGTACCGCGCCGCGGCGAAGTATGACAAGCTTGTTAGTATGAATAGAACAACCAGCGCCGCGCTGGCGCGCCGCGCCTGATCGTATTACTCATTATTACTGTGCACGAGTCATGATACATGTGGTGGCTCGCTGGTGATGGAGGCAGCAGCCTGGGGTCAGCGGGTAGGGTTCAAAAGCGCAGCGGGTTCAAAAGCGCAGCAAAAGTTTCAAAAGCGCAGCACATGTAAAAAGTTCAAAAGCGCAGCAGTGCTGGCTATACCCTAATGTTAAAAAGTTCAAAAGCGCAGCAAATGGTGGAAAAGTGTTTCAAAAGCGCAGCAAGTTATAAATTTTCACATGCTATGTGCTTCAAAAGAAATATTATTGAATTTTCATTGACTATGAAGTAACCCGGTCAAATGATACTCGTACAATGAACGCATCTCATTAACATAAAAAAAATTTTTTCGGCGTCCATCAAGATTCAAAAAATAGATCATGTATAACTTTATACAAATTAAACTGCCTTTTCGAACTGAATTTTTGAAAACTCAGTCACTAAAATTTTGTGAAAGTACTGTGAACACCTTAAAATGAATTTCGGCGAAGCGCATTATGCTTTAAATCATTCTCTAAAAGCGCGTCTGATTTCTTATGCAAATCCGTTAAATTCCAATGAAATTTATCAATTTCGTAAAAAATCGCAAAGAGAACATAGTGATGGAAGTATTAACGAATATTGGATATGCTTACAATGCGAAAAAATTCTCAAAATTCGTGGGAAAGAAGAAAATGAATTGTATTCTACGATCGTCATCAAAAATGATTTGATACTGAAGAATCCCATCGATGGGCATCACAGCGATTGTGAATATCGAAATTTTGGATCAGTAAACGCTTTAGAATTAAATCGGGAAGCCAGGTCGAAATGCGCGAAAGGACAAAAGCGACCATTGGAGGCACATGTGGACATGAATTCGGAAATTAATCGGCGTTTTCGGAATGCTGAACAAAATGCTGCCATTGAGCAAAATTTACCGGATTACAAAACAATGAGAAGCGGACTGCGACGTTGGTTCCAAAAAGGCAGAATTCCCGTGCCAGACCCTTTTGATCTACCCGACGAATATCTAATGACTGAACGTGGTCGATATGCTGACCCTGAGTCCGAATATCGCAATGAGAGATGGCTTCTGTGCAGCAACCGGGAAGAGAAAGTTTTAGCCTTTTGTTCGGATTTGGACATCAACGTTATTTCGCAAAGCTCGGCTTTGATAATGGACAGCACATTTAAGGCAAGTTTTTTTATACAGTTAATTTACATAATTATAGTGACGTCTCAAACAATTAGTATGAGCATGTATTCATAATACATAGGTGCGGTACTGGGAGTTTTGATCCGCTGATTCACAAAAAACCATCTTTTTCATTCTTTCCATCTTGTGCAAGTGGAGTGCTGCAGCGCGGATGCTGGGGATTTTATGGAGGTCACACAGTGCATAATTTGGAAAAATGGACCAAAAAATTCACAAAAAGTTTAACTGAAGCAAATTGATTTGGGGAGTTTCATTTGCCCATTCTGGCTGGATTAAGATTCTTTTCATTTGCCCATTCTGGCTGGATTCAGATTCTTTCCAACACCCATGCTTTGAACATTTGGCTCCCGAGAAGTATAGCCACGCAAAAGAGGAAAAGAAGAAGAATGAGAAACTAAATAAAATAAATAAAAGAGAAATAAAAGAGAATATAAGAGCAGAAAAAATAAAAATAAAAACTAGGAAAATAAAAGAGAAGTCAAAGAGTTACAACCAAGTGAAAGAATTGAATAAAAAATATAAAAGGATGAGTTGAGGGCAAAAGACATGGAAAAAAGAATAGCGAAAGAGAAAAAGAAGAAAAAAGAAATGAAACAAAAAAATAGAGTTTCTCATGAGTTATGTGCATTGTGCATCCAGCAAATGACGGCATCACAGTAAAATGGGCCCAAGTCCGCAAACACTGTTTTTTCAGTATTTTCAGCGTTTTCTAACCAGTTTAGTTTTCTTTTGTTTTCATTTCCTTTTTTCATATTTTACTTTTCATTGCAGTCATTTTTACTGTCTTTCTCTGCCCGTTCCTTATCCGTTCTTTATTGTTAAATTTTTTCCTTTTTGCTTTAATGTTTTCGGCTTTCTGTTTTCTTTCTTTGCCCGTTCTCTTCCATTTATATTTTTCTTTCGTTTTACTCATGTTCGTTTTTCGTTTACACGTGCTCATTTTTCTTCCTGTGTCTTTTTTTCCTTTATTTTTCAATTTTTGCTTTTCTCTTTTTTATCAGATTTTTTCTGTTTTCTATCTAATTTTTTCTTTTTCTTTACCTGTCAGAATATTTTACATGAGATATAAAGAATGAACAAAGGGAAAGAAACAAAGAAAAGAAAGAAATGCAATGAATAGACAAAAAATGTGTAATTCAGTTCTGATGCATGAAAAGGTTAACTATAGTTTTTTAGGTGGCTCCAAACAATTTTGTGCAGCTGTACACTATCCACGCTTGGGGAAACTTCCAATTTGAAGCCGTGCCCATTTGCCATGCTTTAATGCAGTCGAAAACCGTTGCGGCATATGTCACGCTTTTTACACAACTTCGCCAAAAAATTATTGAAAATCATGGTGGCCTTGGAGCATTGGCCACTATACATATGGATTTCGAAGTGGCTGCACATGCAGCCATGCGACAAGTTTTTCCCGAACTTGCGATAAAAGGCTGTATGTTCCACTTTTCTCAAGCTCTTAATCGAAAACTGAACAATCTTGGACTGCGCAACGTTTGGGTGGAAGAAGGGGCCGTTGGAGAGTGGATCAGTTGTTGTAAAGCGTTAGCCCTTCTCCCTCCCACGTTAATTGTTCCCGCCTATAATGCTATTATTCGGAATATTCCACACGTTGATGATGCAGTTAGAGCTGCAAAGCTGGAGGAATTCCGTATTTATTTTCAATCTACATGGATCAATAACCGGCAATTTCCCGTGACCATGTGGAGTCATTGGAGCAACGATGGCCCTCGAACAACAAACCACGCCGAGGGCTATCATAATCGCTTAAATTTAGTTGAAGTTCGTGAGTTCCACTTAGCCATCCGTAATTTTTTGCATCTTTTACAACCGTTGCACAATCGAGATCAGATTCGTATTCGAAATTTATTGGGCCATATTTATCAGCCAAAGCGTAGAGATGGAACGTATCAACAATTGGATGAACGTATTGCAACTGCCAAAAACCGTTTCAATATGGCCACAAATAATCTATGGGATTATCCCGATTTCGATGCTCAACAAATGCCCGCTCATGCATTTCAGTTCCTAATGGGTGAAGCCCACGCGTTTCTTCGTTATATGCGCCATTGTATTGGCAAAAAAGCTCGCATTGTGATTTACAATGAATAAGATGAAAACGATTATGAGTAAAATAAATGATTCTGACGATTAAAAATGAAAACTTGTCGTATTAATGCACGCTTAGATATGGTCAAAAAAGTACGACACATGGCCACCTTCTGAAAGGTCAACAAAGAAAACAAATCAATAGAAATTTTAAAATGCATATTTTCCAGAAGATGTTACAGAGTATTAGGTAGATTAGGGTCAAAACTAGGATTTTCTTTTTTATTTCTGTTAACATACTCGTATTTTCCATTTAATTACATTTACGTGCATTTTTCTGGCCCTATTTCTGTTTCACTTCACCGTCTCTCTGCTCTTGTTTTTCCGTCTCATTATTCTGCATCTTTTTCTGAGTAAACACACTACAGGCCTTGATTTGGTCAAAATTTTGCGACATGCTATACAAAAAATATGTTTGAAAGCATGTAAAAAAGATACTGAAAAAATATCATTTAAAAAAGGCGGTTCCGGGACATCCCTATAGTCCAGTATGTCAATGAGTACGTCAATAAATCTTTAAGACACCCTCTATGATGAACTAGTAAGTCCAAAACGAACACAAGACAAAAAAGACTGACTACTATGCACTTGCTGCGCTTTTGAAATTTTTTGCTGCGCTTTTGAAACACTTGCTGCGCTTTTGAAATTTTCGGCTGCGCTTTTGAAACACTTGCTGCGCTTTTGAACCGGCTGCTCTTTTGAAACAGGCTGCGCTTTTGAACCCGCTGCGCTTTTGACTCCCATTCGGGTCAGAAGTTTTGGGTCAGAAGTGGCCCAAAAAATCTAATTTTAACGTCAAGGACTGCTCAAGGGTCTCGACAAGCTTAATTCCCAAAAAGTCTTTGAAAAATCTCTTTATAAGACGAAGCGCCAACAAATTTGACTTTTTTCATATTTTTTTGATCAATATTGGCCATTTTAAGCCTAAAAAGTGGCATCTTTTCTAGTTTGTGGTCTATTATACTCCTATTTTTTGCAAATGAGCTCTGGGAAGAAAAAGGACGCTGTTTGAAATATTAAACAACCTGATTACGTTTTTCTCAGATTGACTGTACCAGTTAGGACTACAACTTTGAAAAAAAATTTGGCTTACCATGCATGGTCATCACTTGCCCACGGATTGAGATTTTTATATTTCGAAACTCATTTGAAAATGGATGGATTATAGTGGTGGAGGTTGGGACACGCTCTGATTTTCCTAAGTTCAGGTATCCTGTCGACCCATGCTAGGTGCGGGATCGCGGATAACATTGTATATGATAGCTACTCGCTTGGGGGTTTTCATAGCACCGCATCTCTCAATCCACGTGTATATGAGTCATGTCCACAAGTACGTCTGTAATGTAGTCATTTTGACATTTGTCGACTATGTCATGTATGTGGTCAAGGATTTACGAAGAATGATTCACAAGTGTATTAATTTACGTGTTTGCAAAATTCCGAGCGTTCTTCGCATTTGCAGGTATAGTACTTTCTCAAGTGTTTATACAGTAATTTCGGTTCCCAAGTTCATTGAGTAGAGGATAGGATGCCAAAATTCTTGGCATTCTTTGTTCAAACACAAAAAAGTATGGTACATATGCAAACGCTCACACGTAGTACGTCTTTTGCAAAGAAATGTATGTATGTGTAGGAGGATTTATCATTCATTACCAGATTGTGCAATGCGTGGTACATTTTTCATTTTTCGGCCCAAAAAATTGCGTGTCGTGATGCTTCTTACTGTACGTATTACTGTAATTTATGAGTACATTATTACGAACAATCTGGTTCAAAGTTCCGTCTGATGTAGGCGTCTTTTGAACTATGAGTATAAAAAGTTGTGTAGTAATGGATTTTTCATTCATTCATAACTTTTTAGTTATGCTGTCACCTATACATTTCATTTTTTAGTTATCAGGATTAAGCCTTGGGCGCTGTTCCGAGTATCAACTTTATGTCAACAGGGTGCCCGTTCTACTATGAAAATCCTTTTATTGTGATCTAATAACGTGTTTCTTTTTCTTACTATGTTTCAACCCAATTTTTTGATATAGAACATTTTTGACTTTGCCCCACTTTTCGACACTGGTTTAAAGGCGATATTCTAAAAAATTTTTGTGTCTTTTTAACCTAACCTGACTGCATCACACATCGCAAAAAAATGTTTGATAATTTTTTCTGTACTCTGATTACTTTATTGTCTTTTTATCCAGTTATATCCGCATTTTTTCGGTGCCAGTTACCCAAAATTCTACTCTCTCCATTTAAAGTAGTCTTCCAAATTGGGTGAAAAACTTTCCTTTTTGAAGTTTGTCGGGATAAATCATTTATATACGTCTCATGAAATGTTACTACAATTGATATGCTTCAATTCTTTTTGTGTCATTTTTGATTTTGTTATTCCGGTTTTTATGTGTGCTTATGGTATCAAATTTTTGTGTAATGACATCATAAGTTTGGTTTATTTTGACGATAATTTTTGCTACTTTTAGGAGAAAAGTATAATTATGCAACATCAGATTCAAATGTTGAAATCAAAATACTTGTGTTTTGCGTTTATATTTTTATCAGTCGCGGACGTTGCACAATCAAAATCAATTCGGGAGCTTCTGGTAATGAGGAGTCTAAAATGCCCGGATTTGAAAAATGAAGGACTATACGCGGTTTTGGATCGAGTTTGCGAAGAATGTTTTCTTATATTCCGATTTTTGGATGCAGACGTTGGTGCCAAATGCAAGTAAGGTTTTAAGACAATAAAAATTGACAAGTTCAACCTGCTTACTGCGTGTCATGAATCCATGTAGCAAAGAGTTAGTAATTAAATTTTTAGCACTTTACGAACCGTTCAGTAGTGCGATGAGGATGATTTACGAGTTATTAAAACAACAATAATGAATAAACATAAGGAAGTGCCGATGTTAGAAAAATATGAAAATTCAAATAAGAAAAATTTGAAAAACAAACATGGAATATTTATAAATGAGAACGCTACAGTTGACCAAAATCGAATTTATTCAGTTCAATCGAAAAATTTAGAATTACTCGAGATGATCATTGATTCAGGAAGTTTGTTGTAAACATGAACTGCCCTCTTGCAGAAAATGTCTTGAGAGAACTTCATCATCACTGTGTATCACAGAGGAAAAATATTTAGAAACCGTGTGCTATTCATCAATCACATTTTTTGGGCTTGCAACTCTCCGATAAACTTCATTGATCACACAAAGTACAGAAAAAAACAATCTCCTTAGGCTTAGGGAACACCTGTGATCTGCAAAGCCAAGGTCGAAAATCTCTGTTGGCAGGATAACCCGGCTTGGCCAGGGTTTTCCCAAGACAAAAGGTTGAAAGAAAGTGAAAAAATACGCACTCTGCGTGGTGAAATATATTTGTCACATGGTTTAAGAGGCGTAATGTTTTCGGAAAGTCTACGAAAGATGTGAGTAAAGATATGTAATAAAAATATCAAGAGGGTCACACAATCATATTCTAAACAGTAAAAAAACCTATGAATTTCGAAGGAACACTTCAAAAATTCCTAGTACAGGATTTGCATCGAATGTGAACGGCAGTGCCAAGTTGCCGGTTACTAATATGGTCGAATAATCAACAAACATGTTGGCCATCAGAGTTTTTATACATGGTACTTCAGCTATGAAATATATTTTTTCTTTTAAAATAACGGTGGCTAAAGAGCAAAACTGATATAATGAAAAATAAAGACAAAAATTGGAATACTGAATACTGATCACAAACTAACTTACAGTGATCTGAAGGTGTTCTTGTTTGTAATCGGACTTGCAAACATAATCGTGCTAATTTGATGCAGTTTTGGATGATAGAATTTGCAACTCCTGCAATGCTTTTTTCCCGCAACAACATCATGTTTTCCAAGTTTTACCGATAAAATGCATAATTTTTCCGATAATTGCGTCATTTGATTGGTAAAATATGGCTTGATCCTGATTACTGGCAAACATATAGCTACTGTAGATTATCTTATGATGAAATCATGCCTATAGACCGTTTTTATACCATTCTTCCTAATGGAAAAATGACAAAAGTCCGTACGGTCGTCAACATCGTTTACATAAAGCTCTTAAGATAAAATTTTTCACTCGAGAAATCGTCAAGGTTTCTATTAGTACGTTGACACAGTTCCAGCCCTGTATGACGTATTCTTTGTCAGAAATATGGAATACTACTTGTTTTCCACTACTTTCATTATTTAGAAGCATTTCCAGGACAACGGATATTGCAGAAAGTAAATGTAACTTTTTACTTATATTCCTCGGAAGAAAGTGGCGGATGGGCACTAGATTACGGATGTGTAATAGTTAGCTGTGAAGGAGGGTTGTATGTTTTAAGAGCAGCATGTTTTAAAAACAGCAAAAAAAATTTCAAAAGCGCAGCACAGTATTATCAAAATCAAAAATATATTTTTTTGTAACTATTTTTGAGCTACGTCAGTTTCATTACTTGCTTTCACCGTATAATTTTTGAGAAGGATTTGTCATTGTCTTGTTTGATCTTTAGCATCTATAGGGGTGTCGTAACATCGAAATTGTCATTCTAATCATTTTTATTTGGAACAAATAACAAGTAAATAATGAGCATCATTATGTACCATATCATTTTCATGTTTCGTCAAACTTACTCACTCTTTTCTCAAACTTTTCAAACCAAAACTTAATTTGTACAGACCTTTGTCTGATATGCATGATACTTTTGGCAACATGTAATCAATAAACAAAAGACATATTTTACTATAATATATAGGAACCGAATCACAGAAGTCCGATGTGAAAAATCTCCGACTAAAGTCGAATAACTATTTTTTCAATATGCAGGAAGCTCGTGTTCTGGTGTAGGGAATGTTCAAAAATGGATGCTAGCAGTTTAAGAAATTTTTTCATGACTTCGCTGAGTGAAGTATGCTTCCAAGCTCTAATTTTTCAAGAATTTTTTAAGTAGTCCTCGTCAAATATTTCCGGATTCCCATGAGATTACCTTATGATCATATCATGCAAAATCAGGCTGTCCCTTGGTTGAATCTTTCCGAACAACTAACACTTTTGATGGCGCTCACATTCTTAAACTTTACAACAACAAAAAATCGCGGAATTTTGTACATTTTTTTACTATACGAGTATTTATAGTCTGTTTTTCTTGAAATGCTTCTAAATAATGAAAGTGGAAAGCAAGTAGTATTTTAGATTTTTACGATTCTCTGATTAACAGTATATCATAGGACTGGAAATTTGTGAGCATACTGACCTAACCTCTAACAATCTTTCGAGTAAAAAATTTTACGGTAGGAGCTCTATGTAAACGATTTTGATGACAGAACTGATTTGTGTCACTTTTCTATTTGGAAGCATTTTTTAAAAAACAGACTATAACATAGTACATAGTAATCGTTCAGGTGGATCAGATTCCTGACCCAAAATTACTTCCATATCGAAAGCAATTGTATTTGTATTTTACCGTCAAATACAAAAAACATGGACTGTCTTCTAAATTTATTTTTCATGTAACAACAATTCACTCATTGAAATACATCGGAGACATTGTGAAAATGTCGTTCTTTGATACACCCTGTGCATAGTAGACCTACAAGCTCTGCGTAAGCTCTGTATTCGCATAAGCTCTGTACAACTTGATAGATACGAGTATACTCTGGATAATTTGACTATACTCCATTCGTTTCGAAATGATCGATGCAGCGAGGTCCCAGCCAAACCTTTATCAAAAATTAGGAAAGACTCGTTAACTATTCAATAGATTTTTCCTTCATGATACAGACTCCATGATGATCACTCTTTTCAACCATTTCAAGGTTATCGAAATTGATTACCCAATCTCTAGTAAAGCTGCGCCTGTCGAAACTCTGATCGCTATCGATCATTTAAAAATGAATATATTACAGTGTTAAGGACAGACGGCCACACACAAAAGCTATAGAAAATATATTCCGATAGTGAACCTTACGTAAGATTGTAAACAGATCTTACGTGATACCATCTATGGTTTGTTTTTTTATAAAATGCTTCTAAACTGAAAAAGGACAAAAATCAACTGTGTCGTCAAAAACGCTTGCACAGAGCTTTTAAACTAAGATTTTTCACTGAAAAAATTGTTGAATGTTAATTAAATGAGCTAACAAATTTTTTATCTTACGGGACGATTGGTTCAACAGAAAATTGTAAACATCTAATAGTACTTGCTTTCTATTTCTATAATTTATAAACATTTCGAGAAAAACAGACTATAGATCTTACCTGTTGATAGACCTTATGATTGTCATACCCATATGCTTGTAAATCGGAAAATGAAAAAATTAGCACTGACCACTGTCGTCGAAATCGCTCACACAACGCTCGTATGGTGAAACTTTTTCTCGGATACTTTTTAAAAGTTTTCAATCCTTGTGACACATGGTTCATTAAAAGATCTTAAAAATACAAAATATTACTTGCTTTTCACTGTTACTATTTACGAGCGTTTCAAGAAAAACAAATTATAGGCAGGGACGTTACACTGAGCAGATTAAGCACAAGCTACAGTTTGCTGAATCTGTTCTGAATTTAATTGGTTAAGGTCGCTGGGGCCCTGGTCAACTTTCATTTTTCTCAAAATAATCATTTTCGTCATTTCAGGAGAAATTGTTTTCAAAACGACTACTATAAATGGTGCGTGGGCATAATGAGCAATAATGATGTGCCATATCCAGACGAAAATATTGAACGATTATCATCGTCCAGCGATCACTTTTTATCATATTCCTTATCTTTGACTGACGAAGAGGTCGCCGGGGCTAATAATAATGCAAATTTGTCAGGCAATGACACAGCGCAGCCGTCCGAAAGCCGGTAATGCGTCCGCTGCTCTGAATAATCCCTTCAATGAACATGCAATCTCACGAAAATGATGGAAAAGAACGAATTACGAGGTCAACATTCTAGATGACCATTTTTTAATCATTCGTCGATTATTTTTATAGATAAAGCGTTTGATGCGACGAAAAACCTGCTTGCCCGGTTTTTATATGTATTGCAGATGATCTCTGTTGTAAATGATGTATTCCAATGGTATGCATTTATGTGTTTTTGTGATTGTTGAGGAAATTATGCAAATGGATTTTGATTCTATATGGTGAATTCCGTTCCTACAGATATGGCCATAGGTATAAGTACATAAATGAAATAAAATATATGATTACAATACTGTAACTGTTAAACTTTGAACCGTTTCTTGCACAAATGATGCTTCTGGAATCTACTATAATTTCATCTACTCCTTCCATTCTGAAATGCAGCCGAAAATTTCCTTCGATAACTTTGTTGAGTGGTCAAAATTTTTCGAGTAGCACTCATGTATCGGCACAGTTCTGTCCAAATCGGCAGTGAACAAGCACAATGTTTTTCAATGATTTTGGCCCTTCCCATTCTCATTAAAAAATCAGTTTTTTTCTACAGTATGAAATTTTCTACCGAGTGAAAATTGCGCATCAAATTGAACCCATTGTTTGGTTTGCGTCTATCATTCTAATCTATATGGGCTACAAGACTTGATCAAGTTTGTTGTATTTGAAAAAAGTGCTTCTTCCCAATGTAATGCTCAACAATGTTTTAGAGTGCCACAAAACTTTTCTGATGCGTCTCAAAAAACCAAGATGTCAGAGTTTTTCGATAGTGAAGAAATCAAGATTGCATTTTCTAAGAAAGGTCCAAAATTGTATTTTGACAAAATCAAGATAGCATCGTCATGAAACCAATTCGTCATATTGGTAAAAATTATAGCAAGATGATCTTTTAAAAATTAGGACGGCATCTTGAAAGAACGACAGCTTGAAAAGAAATCAAGATGCAAGATAGCACCCGAAGTCGATTTCTGTGTAGCTGCAGACGGTAGCCATATTGTTTTTTTAGGATGGAAATTTTTTGCATAGGGAATCCAATTATATACATTTGATATTGTGTAATTTTTTATAGCTATTTTATGGAAAAAATCATTTTACGACATTTTCCAACAAACGTCCAAAGTGTGTGCTTTTCACTCGAAATGCATATTTCGGAAAATTCCAAAGTTTTATTTTTTGTCAGTACCTTGGGGCTGCTTGCAGTAAACGTCTCTGAACCTTTCTAGTGGTTCAGGGGCGTATAAATTGGCTTGCACGAAACTCACAGATGGAGGAGTGCGCAGTGGCGTCTTTGTTAGCATCAAATCCTATAAGACTGAACTGAACCTTCGGAAAGGTTCAAGGAGAGCTCAGTCTCGCTCGTTGCACCAAAAGCTAGTCTGCTTTTCTTGAAATGCTTGCAAATTATGTGTCACATAAAGGCCCTGCCATACTTCATCGGATAGTGTCAGCCGGTGTACCTGACCTGTATCTGGTGTCAGCCGACACCGGCTGACACTGTCCGACGAAGTATAGCAGGGCATCTGACACTATCCGGCTTCATTGTATGTGTTGATTAAGGGGCGGGGCTTAAACGCAGAAAACTGAAAGATTTTCTTCAGTGTCGGACAGCATCGGAGAAAAAAATTTCGACTCGATCGAAATTGCAATCCATTGCCGACACCAGATTGCAGAAGTATAGCAGCTCTGTCCTACTGTCGGCTGATGCTATCCGACGAAGTATGGCAGGGCCTTAAGACTGGAAGATGTACTCAACTAACCATTTTTTGATTAAAAACTTTTACAGTAAAAGCTTTCTGCAAACGACTGTAAGGGCAGTACTCATCTTTATCATTTTTCAGTTTACATGCATATTATAAAAAACCGACTTAGTGGGTCACATGTTCAGTGGTACTTTAACGATGTTCAAAAAGCAGCTTTGAAGTACTGTTCTGGTATTTAGTCAAATAAATTAAAAATAAAAAATTTGTTGGGGTTTTGTAGCAGAATTACAAAGCATTTTCACTATGGAAATTTTAGTACATTGGAACCCATAATCTACTTTTCTTAAAATGCTTCCAAATAATGAACCCCTAAAGCAAGTAACATTTTATATTTTTAGTATTTTCTGCCAACTATACATCATATGAAAATAAAAATTTGTGAAAACATACAACTCAGAAATTTTTATGTTGGGCAACCTGTTGCTGCCCATTTCGTCATCAGGAAGTCGACATGCAAATCAATGATGGGCGACCGGTGGTGCAGACAAGTTTGCATGGCAAAAGAAAGAAGAAAAATTATGACAAGAAAGGACAAAAATGATGACGAAATCATTCTTACTTTTGGTTATATTTTTAGTACATTCATGCCAGCGCCTGTCAATAAATCTTATCCCGGCTTCAGTTTTATAATTTGCATAAAAATTTTAGTGGTCCATCAACATTTTTAACTTTATTAGTGTTTAGTATATTTTACTTCCATATTACATTGCCCAGGCATCGTCTCTTGCAGATGTCAAATAGAGACAGACCACTCAAGGACTCTTCTACATTGTTTCTTCCAGTCGGTATCCATTTTCCTCAGGAAGTCTATGAGGTCCATTCTTTGAGGGCCCATTACTTATTGTTATTGTTTGTTGTTGCCAGGTCTGGGTGAAAACTGTTTCACTACACTAGGCCTAGCCAACTAGAAGTTCTAACTAGTTCACAAACAGCCATTTCTTTACTCCGAGGGAAAGACTAGCACAACATATTTTGTATGAAAAACATGCTTGGAGAACTTTTTTTCTTTTATTTGCTCACTCACCCCCACCCTACTCAATGAAAAGTCCAAGGACCCTCTCCTCTGCTGAATTCTTGCCGTGCATATCTCATTGGCACCCATTTAACAGGCGCACATTATAAGATATACGTAATAGATGTACATTCATTTTAACAGGCCATTAATAGAAGGGGAGCTGGTTGACACCCATCTAACACATGCAGGTCATAAGATATAAACAATATAAAAGATATAACACTGATGATGATCATTCATTTTAGCAGACAAGCTGTGCTGCTATTGATAAAAGGAGCATGGTTTAAACAGGCCTTATGTTTTTAAAGTCGGTAACCTGCAAAAAAGAGGAAAAAATTGAGAAAATTCTAGTCAAGTCAGTCAAATTGAGCTGATGAATCATACCTGTAATTGGGGGATTGGGAGGGAGGTCCCACCCAACTTGGTCGAACCCTATACCCAAATGTTGCAACCGCAACTCGAAAAAATTTGGGAAAAAGTTGGCCTTTGTTGGGGAAATTTATGAGATTTTCAGCTTTTTTTCGATATTTTTGGGGATTTTTATGGACCCCCGAATTTCGGGAACTTTTGTACTCCCATTCAAAAAATTTGGAGTTTACCCCTTCCCAACTGGTCGGACTTCTCACAGGTATGTGATGAAGGATATATTGGTGTTCTACAGGATCTAAAAGCATATTAATGATACAAATTCAATTGATATAAAAAATTCTCTCTTTTCATTTTGAATCCCCAACATTTTTTCCTGAATATATTTTCTTCAAAAAGCACTATTCGAAAAGAAAATTGAGCCAGCCAATCTGAAGCATTAGAAAATAGAATTCGATGCTAACTGCCAAAAATGTTTTCTCATAGATTTCTGATTTCACAGCCTGGAGAGGCATTTTTTGACGAGGTAATCTCGAAACAATCTTTTTGTACTTTGTACGAAGATATCAAAAAGATCATTGTATGAAGCAAAAAATATTTGTCTCGCACATGAAAGAAACAATGCTGCTCTGCTGTTGTCAATTTTTTAGATTCCATAAATTAAAATCAGCTATGCAGTACCTATGTACATTTTCAAAACTGTGAACACCCCACCCCCTGAACTCTTTAAGACATTTTTTTTTATTTTTATGCAATCAAGTTATGTATGATAAACATTCGAGATGTATCAGGTAGCATATTTAGAAAATATAGGGTCTAGATCCAAAATTTTAAGAATATCGGGTAAGATCGGGGTCTAAAACTTTAAGAATATAAGGTCTTGGTCTGGGTCCTAACTTTTGAGAATATCAGGTCCAGGTCCAACAAAATAGGAGGGTAATTTGAGGTCTCATTTCGGGTATACATCCATTATATTTTTCCATATGCTATTTATTGTGTGGGTCAGTAGCTTTATCCTCTACTGGCAGCCTGTTGTGCAGGTCTTTTCTTAGAGAGGTTAAGAAAAGATAGAGGCTTCGGGTTTGAACCAACCTGTTAGAGCTAATTCCTTGGCTAAGCCTCCGAGATCGCACAACAGTCCGTTTCCCCCGACCTACAACAACAAAGATAAACTTACTGTGAATACGGGGCCTCACACAGACCTCCGCAGTCTCCTAGATGAGACAAGGAATCCCCTCAGGGATAAACTCACTTGGTTGGATCCCCTAACAGGTTTTCCAAGGCTTGCTGACTGCAAGCTGGCGCCTGGGCCTTTGGCCCTTCGCTTTCGTCAGTCAGTCGAATCTAAATAATAAACAGATGTGTTAAACAATAAATCCAACGAAATGTTAAAAGAATGTGGATTGACCACTAATAATATTATGTAAATATAAAACGTTGATGCTGGGAATGTTTTACTGGACGCCAGCTGTTACTACCAAAAATATAATATAAAGTTGACAATGAATAATCACTATCACTTTGGTCTTTCTGTGGCGCTCCATTTCTATGCAAATGTTTGCGCCGCTGGTCGTCCAATTTCTTCGATTTGCATGGCGATTTCCCAACGCGACTTGCCATCAACAGGGTGCCCAACAAGCCCACACACACAGTTTTGCTGGGGTATCGATTACACTGACTGATTAACATAATTTATTCATAAAGGAAGGTGAAAAAGGACGAAATGGGATGAAATTGGCCAATGGCCCAACTATTTATACAGGAAAAAGGATGCTCTGGTCTGTGGTGGATGAAAAATAACATAACAAAATGTGGGCTAACTTCACATGCCCAGAAACTACATGCATATGCACCAGGATGATGTGCACTTGCAAACGCATCACTGTGCTCTTCTTGAAATGTCTTCAACTGGGCAAAAAATATCAGGGAGTATAGACTCGAGTTGAGCAGGTAGAGCACTGTAATTTGGGGACAGTGTCAGCGCTATCACTGGTGGGAATATTTTTTTCCCCACTTTTTATAAGGCTGGCAGGATGTCAGATGCAAACTTTGTCCTCAATATTGAACAATGGATTTTGGTGGCCAGACTTTTGTTGCTTTCAATGTTGTGTTTCCTCAAAGCAAACATTTTGGTTTGGTTTGGTTTTTT
This sequence comes from Romanomermis culicivorax, assembly GCA_963922205.1. Taxonomy (NCBI): domain Eukaryota; kingdom Metazoa; phylum Nematoda; class Enoplea; order Mermithida; family Mermithidae; genus Romanomermis; species Romanomermis culicivorax. The sequence continues at coordinate 549,446 of CAWUHX010000221.1, read as the reverse complement.
CAGTTGTAGCATGGCAGGCTCACTGATGCTTTAACTTGCTTCAAAAGGTAGATAGGCACATTGTTTGAACATTATCTCTGCCTGTGACAATGCTTCAGAATTCTGGCATTCTACATGCAATCAGGCTAACAGTTTGGTTATTGATAGGGCAAAACGCACATTAGAGGTAGCCATTGCCTGTGCATAAAACTTTAGTGAGTGATTGAACACATTGACTTTACCATTTGACTATGGGTGGTAAATTGGCATTGCATGATGTTGTATGTTGGGCATTGATAGGTAGTCCATAAATGCAGCTGATCAATACTCTGGCCAAGGCTATATTTAGGGGACAAGGTGGGGGCTGGCTGCTCCTCCTTGGGACTTTGTCATATGTCAATTTTGTGTCCTCCACTGAGAAAAATTTCAAAATTTTCCAGTGCTTCACACCAATCAATGAGTATAACAGTCATTGTTTTCTATCAGGTGCAGCCATAAGCATATCTACCTCCACTTACAAATTAACCTTCAATAGTTTCAATCAACTGAATTACTTCATCTCTATTTTTTATTGATTTCAAGTCAAATTTTTGGGCATGGTTTTCATTGTGGAAAATTTTTTTTTTGATTTGAAAATGGTGAAGATGCATTTTGGTGAATTTCAGAAAGTTGAAACCTCAATTTTCTGCCACTTTGTGCTGGTCATGAAAATAACTGTTATTGTTCCGTATCAGGCCCATCCATTAGCATATCTACTTCTACTTACTAATTAACCTTCATTATTTTCTATCAATTGAATTACTTCATCTCTTCTTTAACTAGTTAAGAGTCAATATTTTGCTGATAATTGAAATTTTTCATCACTTTTTAAAATTTTATTCTCCCACTTCCTTTAGAGAATTTCCAAACATTTTGAAACGTGAACCTTCACAATCCGCATTGAAAAATGATAGAAACATCATTCTAAGATTGTAAATTTGGAGCTTCTGTCCAGGAACAATTGTCATAAACATCCATTTTCCGGCATTTTGGAATGCAAAAATCAGAAGGTTTTCGGATTTTTGTGTTCCAAAGATGTTACGATGCATTAGTTTGATTCTTGACTCTGGCCCTTTGTCTTGAACAAGAATGACAGGATTACCATAGTGGGCCAAAAGTTCAATTAAGAATTTGATCACCCTTTTGGTCATGTGGTCTGGGCTAAATCAAACTTGGGGAAACTAGAGATATAATTGATGATGATGATCTCAAACCAATTTTGGTATAGTGCCATGGCAAATGGTCTAATGACGTCAATCACAGTTTTCTCCCACATGGCTTTCAGTAGCTGTAATGGATCCATTGGAATCTTCATTCATGGGTTTGACTTGGCTGAGTCGTGAAAAATGGATGTCAAAATCGTGTCAGAATTCGGATATAGGGTGAAATTTTATGGTAGGAAAGTCAGTGTAATGCGTAACATACTGTTGTAGGTCAATTGTACCCTTGAGGTATACTGTAGTCATCACTGTACTGTATCATTCAGTCGAAGTACTTTCAGCACCAATTTTTTGTGTGGGTCAGTAGCTTTATCTTTTACTAGCAGCCCACACATGTAAGGTTGCTGGAGTATTCATTATGCTGGCCGATAACATAATTTATTCACAAAGAAAGATGAAAGGAAGAGGAAATAGGATGAAATGAGACAAATGAATAGTTGGCCAAAGGCCAAAATATTTATACAGGAAAAATGACACACACAAATTTACATAGGTTTGCAGTGGGTGGAAAATAACATAACAAAATGTTGGCTATATTCACATACCAAAAAACTACATGCACATGCATCAGTATGATGTGCATGTGCAAACACATCAATAATTTGTGTGACACCATTGAGACATGATTTCTGGGAGATTTTACTTACTGCTCCATTGACCTATAATAAGTTGGAAATAACTTGATACATATCTTACAGTATGATCACATTACATGACATGCAAGTACAAGTGATGCATACCTTACAGTATGATCACATAACATGATGATAGGTACATTTAATTTACTGCATTGTACTGGAAAGTTCTAAAACCTTCCACAATATTCTATAATATACTTTTATATTCTACAAGGTTCTAGAACATTCCATGATTTTTCATCATACTAGTTATATAAGCTGTGTTGTTTTGTATATTCATTCACTGGTTATTGGTTTATTGTACTAATTAGTACTTTGATATTTTATGTTTATTGTACTAATTAGTACTTTGATATTTTATGTTTATTGTACTAATTAGTACTTTGATATTTTATGTTGTTTAGCTAGCCTTATTAAACTTAGCTATTTATCAGCTAGTATTCCAATACGACATTTACCAATTATCCCAACGCTAATCTATTTTAACCTTAGTCCAGTCCTTATTCAAGACATAATGTTACTAATATCTGAAAATGAGATATTTTGGGTGGCTCTACATGCTGAGTATTGTGACACATTCATTTGGCACAGAAGTCTACATATACCTAGAGTACTCTAAAAGTTGGAAATTTTGCATTTTTTGGCATTTTTCAGTCTCTGTAAAGGTTTAGAAATATAAATGAAGAAATGTTCATTTGGTATGAAAAATGTTTTCTACTTTCCACTTTTTATGCCATATTAAAGTGTCCAAAATGAAGTTGAATCAGTCCAAAAAAGTCGTCATCAAGGTGATGGAGGAAATGTTAAAAAATTCAGATTGAACAAATAAAAAGAAAGGATATGGATCGAATCACTAGCAGAATTTCATCGATGTATTCCTAATGGTTGTGTGCACCAGGGTGTCTGGGAAGAGATGCAACAGAAATTCCTTTATTCCAGTAATTCAGTTAAAAAAGTCCAAGCTTCAAATAATGTTACAAAGTAAATGACATCTGTCTCACTCCAGCCTATGTTATAAGGTGTGAGAAAATTTTCTAAAGTTGAAGGCACACCGTTTTACACCACTTGAGATTAGCCAGATGAATATAAATGAAATGATAGTCCATGGTAGCGCCTTTCAAATACAACAAAATGCATTGGAATAACTCTTGCATTTTCCTGTAAAGAAACATCAAAAGTACTCGTTTTCTGAAATTCAATAAACAATTATAGAATTTTTGACTTTTCATTTGAAGCATGTCGTTCAACAATTATCAAAGCTACACAAATTAAAATTTGTCAAGACTTCAAGCCACATTTTTTCTCAGAACTATATTGGCTGGGGATTTATTCAGATTCAAAAAGAAAGTTGAATGACAGTGCAGTGTGTGCCAATCACTACAACTCCCAAAATGGTACAATAATCAGGTTGAAATTTTAAAACAATATATTGAGGGTTAATGCCCACAAAAGTGATGAAAAAATTCTCCCGCATCCTATGGGAAGATGTCTTCTGGAAAACGTCCAAATGATTTATTGGGCTTTTTCCACCTACTTTTGGACACTTTAAAATTGTAAAACGTTTGAAATATAAAATAAAAATTTTTTGTATGCAAAAAAATAGGATATTGCATGAAGATTATACTTGAGTTCATGTCCTTCTGACGCAAAGGTATAGGGCATTGAGGAATACAGCTTCTGTTCTTATTCCTTTTCATTGTCTCCTGTCTTTCCAGCGTGTCGCACCAGAAAAAAATTTAGATTCTGACATTCTATATATCTGAAATGCTGAAAAACCAATTCAACCATAACTTATTCAGTATGCATAAGGTTCAAATTTTCTGTTCAAATGTGCCCTTATCATAATACAATTAAAAACTCATACTTTCATAAGTTTGAAAAACTTCAAGTTAAACTTGAAAATTCTGGGAATCACTCCCATGATGGATATGAACTTAAGCTCAGCTCCATGTTTAAAATTATAGTTACAAAACATTTGGATAAAATCAGATTTTGACCTCGTAAATTCACCAAAATTAATCTTTTCCATTACAAAAATTGATTTATTTTCCCTTTTTAGAAAATATTTTTCACCAAGAAGTTTGATTTGAGGATAAACAGTGGATAAACCGATCCGGAGAATTATAGAATGAAATCCAGTGCTAAGCGCCGAAAAATGTTCAATGTTTTCTGATTTTAGAGCCTGCAAAGCACTTATTTTAAAGCTAAGATTGAATGAAAATAACTATAATTCACTAAAATATAAATATATTAATCAAAATTTTAGGAGCCAAAATGTCTCCTAGACCAAGAATTTTAGGAGCCACTTCCAAATTTTCAGGTGGCAAGACCCCTAAAATGACTAAAAAAAGCTTGTGGTCATTTCCTTCAACTTGGCATACCCAATATGACACTAAATTTTGTGTACCAGTGAGTCATTTTTCTCCCATTTCACCCGACTGGTAAGTCATTCTTACCGGGGTGGTGAATGAATTCCCAAACCTAAGACCGGGGTAATACCCCCATGCGCCATATGTACATGAGTATCACACTTTATGCGCACTACCCTCCCCGCAGACAGGCCCCAAGTGCACAATATTTCACTTTACCGTCCCTGCAGGCAGACCTAAAGTGATAGCTAGCTATCACTTTTTTCTCAAGTGAAGAAGTATAAATAATGTCAAGATTCTTCACTTGCTTTGACTAATTTTAACAAAGTTACAGTAATATAAACAAATAAAGTAAAAAATAAAATGAAATTGCATTTAACAGGCTTTTATGGCCAAAAATCCATATATCACTACATCTTTAGGAAGAATATTATTTTATTAATTATTAGCGTGTTACCGTGCATTATGTGTGTGTTTTGATTTAATATAACATAACGTTTAATTAGCCCGAGTCTGAGTCGATTGCCTTACTGACCTTACCTGAGTTTCTACTTTCATTTCATATGCGTGAGCCTGTGCCTGCCTTATTTCATATGCCTGAGCCTGCGCCTGTCTTAGTCCACAACAGAGGTCCCCAAGGTTAGATTTTTTAGGTAGGGGTAGAGTCAAAAATTTGTGGGGGTAGTGTTGCTAAATATCCACTAAACATTCAAATTTGTACGAAAAATAGGCAACCAGTGATCAATTTTTAGGACTTTAGGTGGTGGTAATACCCCCTCATACCCCTCTCCATGGGACAGTCTAATCGACACCATTTTTGTTCAGTTCAAATATTTCCCGTTTTTTCATTAGAAGGCATATGTTTAGAAGGTGTTAAATGTAGGCAACTTTAAAGCTTGAAATGTCTGAATACTGTATTGGATAGAAACTGCACAGTGTTCAAGTTAGGGATTTTCCCTCAAATTTAGGGATTTTTCGAGAGAAAGCATTGCGAAGCGAGGTCTGTCATCATTTTAATTGGTCGAAAAAATTTATTGATTTTTACAGTTCTTTCTGGCAAATTTTCTGGCTTAGGCTTAGACTCACTCAGGCTTAGACTTAGGTTTACGCTTAGGCTTAGGCTAGTCTTGGGGGTACATACCTGTAAGAGGTCCGACCAGTTGGGGGGGGGGGGGGGTAAATCCGAAATTTGGGGGAAGGGGATCGAAAAAATTCAAATGTTTCCCAAAAAATGCCATAAAACATACACTTTGTTGCAAATTCTTTTAATTTTTTTAAACTGGGGGGGGGGGGGTTGGGTAGGTATTACTGCAGCTGGTGCACACTATCCTATAGTGTTATGATGATAAGTGTATATACAGTATATTTGTCAGATTATGGACTACTGAAGCAAAAGATCAACTTGCTCATCAATTTTCAAAATAGCTACAAGAAGCTAAAAACGCGTCAAACGGCAGGGACACCACCTTGGGAGGCTTGAGCACGACCACACGACCCGCAGGAGGTCAAGGGGTAAGGTGCCACACAATTTCTTGCAAATTGCGCTGTTTCTTGGAATCTTTTCAACAATTTGATTAAAATATTGACTACTAAAATGAGCATTAATGGCGACACATTGTGAGGGGCCAGGCCACATGCCCCACGGGAGGTCAAGGTGTAAGGCGCCGCACATATTCTTGCAAATTGCACTGTTTCTTGGAATCTTTTCAACAATTTGATTAATATATTGACTACTAAAATGAGCGTTAATGGCGACACATTGTGAGGGGCCAGGCCACATGCCCCGCGGGAGGTCAAGGGGTAAGGCGTCACACATATCCTTGCAAAATTTTTATTTTTTTTATGTTTTTTTCTTATACTTTCCTGTTTTTTTAGTTTTTTAGATTTGTTTTTTCTTCTTATAATTTCTTGTTTTTTTGGTTTTTTATATTTTGTTTTTTCTTCTTATTTTTTCGTGTTTTTTTAGTTAATTTTTTTAGTTATTGTATTTTTTGTTTTTTTCTCGGTTTTATGTGTTTTCTTCCAAATTCTTGAACGTAAAATTCGACGTTGACCCAAAGTTAAATCCGAAAATTCCAATTTATTTGACCACTAAAAAAAATTGAAATTAAAAAAAATTAAAAATGAAAAAAAAACTTTCAACAAAATAATTTTTTTAATTTAAGAAAATAAAAACAGAAAACAAATACAAACGAAAAGCAAGTGCAGCACAAAAACTATAAAATTAATAACAATGCACAATTTTTCCGAAAAAAATTTCAGAAAACTAAAAAAGGTAGAAATAAACTACAAAAAAGCGAAAAAAACAGATTAAAAAATTACGAAAAACAAACATTTTTTGACGTAAAATAAACCACAAAAACAAATAAAATCTAAAAAAACAAAAATTCCATCATGAATTCTAATTTTGCAATAAAAAAAACAAAAAATCAATTAAAAAGAGAAGAAAAAAAATAAAACATAAAAAACCAAAAAATTTAATCATAAACTATAATTTTCAAGCCAAAACACTAAAAACCTTGACAAAAGAACAATAGAAAACACAAAAAAGAATAAATAAGAAAAAATTTAAAAAAGCGAAAAGCAGGTAACACACCAAAAATGTCAGCATGAACTAAAATTTTTTATTGAAAAAATAAAAACAGAAGAAACAAAAATGTTGTGCAAGTCTTTTCTTAGGAGTTTAAGAAAAGATGGAGGCTTCTGGTCTGAACTGATCTGTCAGAATAATCCCTTGTCTAAGCCTCGGTGATAGTGCAACAGTCCTGTTCCCCAGACCTACAACAACAAAGAATAACTTACTTTAAATGCGGGGCCTCACCAGAGAGCTCTGCAGTCTCCTAGATGAGACAAGGAATCCCCTCAGGAATAGACTTACCTTTCTGGATCCCCTAGCGGGTCTTCCAGAGCTTGCAGTCAGCAAGCTGGCGCCTGGGCCTTTGGCTCTTTGCTCCTGTCGGTTGAATATATCTAAACTAGTTTATTAGAAAATGCCCCGATGGGGCAGAAAAAAGGAGAATATACTTGCCTCGACAGTTGCCATGGTAGAAAAAGAAGTGGACTAGATTTTTGAGAACTTGGGTCAAAGTTGGGAAAAATTCACTTCCTTTACATTGGATTTTCATTCTTTCTCAAAAAAAATTGTCTATGTCTGTGAAAAAGTATATTCTGCAGCACGTGCATTTTGTCCTTCAACTGGCACCAACTACAGTAAACTTTTCCTATATGAAAATTATATGCACCTGACTTCAAGTGTAAAGAAATGGTAAACCAATAGCATTCTAACTCCCGACCAATTCAAAACTCCTGCCTTTCACACTAGCTGAGAAATAGTGAGGGAGGCATGTTATAGTCATTTTCAGAACTATAAAGGAACCTGAGGTTCGTTGCACTAACCCAACATGAAGATAATTTCAACATCGGGATTAAATTGATGATCTTGAGTTTAAGCTATTCACAATGTCCAAATTATTTTCTTCCAATGCACAAATCATACTCACTTCAGGATTAACTAAAACTGAGGTTTAAGTTCGGGTTTGGGAATTGCAGAAATTTTTATATTTATTTGCTTTAGAGATGAGAAAATTATGCAAAAATTTTAGTGCAATCCAACAGCTCGAGCTGAGGATAATCTCGACATTGAGCTCATTATGAACCGGATGACATTAAAATTATACCGAACTTGAGATCAAACTGAGTGACCTTTTTGTTCGAGATTACCATGAGCTTGAGCTCAGACCCCTTTAGTGCAACTGGAATTTGGTTACAGTGATTGGGCACCGATCTGCAAATGGGAGAACAGAGTAAAGCATACAAAAACGCACCTGATTTAGGCCTGCCTATATTAGGAGTGTGCGCGAAATCACCTACCCGGTTATCCCGGACTCTACTCGCACTCCCACGGCAACAGTACGACTTATTAGAAAGCAAGATTGGAGCGACAAAAATGGGTGAAATTGCTTCCCATTTGCAATCCCGCAAAAAGCGCTTTTTCTGCAAATTTCAGTTTAAATCTGTGAATGATGCTCTCAAAAACTGTGAATGATGCTATTTTGTTCAATAGTCAAATAGAAGAGAATAAATTTGTTTGTAGCTTGCAATCGGTAAAACTTACGGAGTGAATTCTATGCGATATTTCATATAAAATGAGTGAATGAAACGTATCTTGCACAATCAATTTAGTTCTTAGAAGACTTTGTGCTGTAGCTTTTTTTCTAAAAAAGCTGAATGAAATTTTATAAGCCACTTTCCCACATGATTCCTTTTGTTGACACCAAATTCAGTAAAAATGTTTAACACAGTTGGAAGCAAACATGTGTGAGAGGGGACATGGGGGTACAAACTTCCACAAGGGTTTTGGAACTGGAAAATTTGTTATGCAAAAAATTTTTTGGTCAACCTTTTTTTGAATTTTTTGTCCCACAAAATGCTAAAACATCAAGGTCCACGCCTGTACCCTCCTAAAAATTTCAGAGATGCACATGCTTGGTTGGAAAGTGTGTTGATGCACTCAGCTGCAGAATATACTTTTTCACAGACATAGACAATTTTTTTGAGAAAGAATGAAAATCCAATGTAAAGGAAGTGAATTTTTCCCAACTTTGACCCAAGTTCTCAAAAATCTAGTCCACTTCTTTTTCTACCATGGCAACTGTCGAGGCAAGTATATTCTCCTTTTTTCTGCCCCATCGGGGCATTTTCTAATAAACTAGTTCACCTCTTTTTAGTGGGCCTCAACCATGCACGAAAACCTTCATAGAAGCACATTGAAGTTTTAAATTTAGTCATCTGCGCTTCAAAAAAACAATAAAAAAACTTCAAGCAACGAATTCTCACCTCCGGCAAAAGTAAAGGATGTGTAAACCGCATATTACTTTAAAAACGTTGTAAAGATACTGAAAGGTGACTATATCTATTGAATTCATCATGGTTTAGAATCCTTCAACCAAAAAAATCGCAGAAATACATTTGTTTACACGTGTAAACTGACTCTGTCCATTGAATTTCCCATGGTCAGAAACATCTTCCCTCGAAAATCGCAGAAATACATTTGTTTACACTCAATATGAATTAGTGTGTAAAGTGATCACTTTCATTAAATTCCCAGTGGTCGAAAACCCCTCCCACATACAACTCACGAAAACATACTTATAATTTTTTTGTGTAAAGTGACACATCCATTGAATTCCCCGCAGTCGAAAACCCCTTCCATAAAAATCACGAAAAGACGCTTGTTTACACCCGCAATAGTTTTTTTTGTAAGATGATTGCATTCATCAAATTCTCCGTGATCGAAAACCCCGCCCACCAGGAAATCACGAAAATACGTTTGTTTACAACCGGGATAACTTTTTGTGTAAAGTGATCGCATTTATCAAATTCCCTGTGGTCGAAAACTCCTTCCAGCAAAAAATCACGAAAATACGTTTGTTTACACACTGGATAATTTTTGGTGTAAAGTGGTCACATTCATTGAATTCCTCGTGGTCGAAAATCCCATCCACAAAAAAATTACAGCAGTACGCTTGTTTACACCGTGGATAATTTATTCGTGTAAAGTGAGGACGTCTATCCAATTCCCCGCAGTGGAAAACTCCCACCACTGAAAAATCAGGGAAATACACTTGTTTACACCCGGGATAATTTTTCGTGTAAATTAAGGGCGTCTATTGAATTCCCTGCGATCGAAAACTCCCTCCACTGAAAAATCACGGAAATAAGCTTGCTTACACCCGGGATAATTTTCCGTGTAAAGTGAGGACGTCTATTGAATTCCCCGCGGTCGAAAACTCCCTCCACTGAAAAATCACGGAAATACGCTTGTTTACACCCGGGATAATTTTTCGTGTAAAGTGAGGACATCTATTGAATTCCCCGCGGTCGAAAACTCCCTCCACTGAAAAATCACAGAAATACGCTTGTTTACACCCGGAATAATTTTTTGTGTAAAGTGACCGCATCCATCAAATTCCCAATGGTCGAAAACCCTTGCAGCCCAAAAATCTCAATAAGGCTACAGGTTTATTTGAAACTGCTAAAAAATTAGTAGTGCATTATGCTGCAAAAAATTATTTTTTTGAACCCATAGTATATAACAAAATTGGGAAATTTGGCGTTTTCCGGGACTTTGGACAACCATATAATTCAATTGAGGCCATATTTCAAAAAAATAAAAAATCGCATTTGATATTGCATCCCCAAGATGCTTAGGCCGAAGTATGGAGGTTGGATATGGCACACCGATTGCTGGGCATGGTGGAACTGGGGGGCCTTAAAAAGTGCGTTTTTTACCTATTTTTGGGGCCCCACCGAGCACCACTTGCAGATAGAGGCGAAATGACGAAAGGCACCCCACAGTTTGCCCCTATGCCCGATATTATGCAAAAAACCCGAAGGTTCTAGCTCTCACCGTTTTGGCTCTAAGGGGGGGGGGGACATGAAATTTGGGGGCCAAGTATATTATAGGTTGACGCTGTCGGGCCACCTATGATGATAAATGAATATGTAAAGCAATAAAGACTGACGAATAATAAAAGAATGTGGATTAACCACTATTATATTTATGCAAATAAAAGTCCTAGATGCTGGGAATGATTTACTGGACGCCAGCTATGTTTTCCAAAATATAATTAAAAAAACAATATTAGTGAACGAATGATTTCACTATCATTTTTTGGTCTTTCTTTGGCGCTCCATTTCTATGCAAATGTTTGCGCCGCTGGTCGTCAAATTTGCTCGATTTGCATGGCAATTTCCCGATGCGGCTTGCCATTGTCACGTGCCGCTCAATTCTCCAATGTCACGTGATTCCGATCATGCCGACATTTTGTTATTTTCTCATGTTTCGTTTATTACTCGATCATGTTTTCGTTATTTCATTTTTACACATGTATTTTGCGTCCGTTTTTATGTTTTTCATGCATTTCTATGTTTCGTTTTGTTGTATTTTTATTTCTTTACAAACGCGGGCTACAGTAGGCCCTTTAGCTAAAAACTTCCGCCAGTCGTGCTCCACGAGCACATGGCTATTTTTGGTGCGCTCACGCACCTCTTATCATCAAAAATTAGCATCGTTTTTGTTACGCAAAACGACTAGCTAAGAAGTTTTAGCTAAAGACGTTCATATGCTTAGCATAGGCACTGCAGCCGGCCTCAGTGCTAAACGCATGTGAATGAAAAAATGTCTATGTGCTCATAGGCATCTTCTGCATCGCGTCTAGCTGCAGAAGTTAGCTTGAGCGCCGAGAAACTCCGCCCAAGCTGCAGCTGTAGCCAAACATGTCCTTAAAAGGACATGTTTCTTTAGTTTTTCGCTCATTCTTGGGTTCACCAAGCTCCGATTCGGTTGTTGTAACTTCGCGTCCGCCGCTCTTCCCAATTTGCATATTTTTATATTCGACTGCGTCCGCCGCCTATTATTTCAAATAAATTTGCATACCCTTGCATTTGTTACTGCGTCCGCCGCTCACCGTCTACAGTACCCCCGCTGCCCATCAGTGCCAGGTGTCCGACCGCCCCGGTTCGTGAATTAAACGTTGGAGTTTTGCCTCCCGCTCGCTCCCGCTCCCTCCCGCTCGCCGCCGTTCGCCGCCGCTCGCCGCCTAGGACGTTTGAGGATCGCATCCCCCGCTCCCAGTGCCAGAAGACCGAAAGCATCCAGGGACTTGCCGCCCGTTGCGTCGTAATCGCTTGAGAAACCGGACTAGGTGAGTCTTCTCAGGGGATTATTGTTATTTGTGGGTTATTTGTTGGGAAATCCTTCCTGAGTCGGTTTCCCAAGGTTTCCACAGATAAGTAGGGCCTCCACCTCTCAGGTTCGGGCTAAAAGGGGCTGTCTGGTTCATAATCGGGTCCCATAAATTAGGTCATTTTACGGGTGACCCTGTCCCCACTCTCACTGAGTAGGACTCGGGGATTGTCGCACCTAGCCTGGCAGCGTTGTCCGTTACCCTACAGCAAGACCCCAAGGACAACACAAGAGAACCAACTATAGACCTCTCTATAGCCACCAATAGCCAGGTTAGGCCCCCAACGCCAACTTGGGAAGCCTGGGGAAAATGCCAGTATCCATCAGGAGTCACAGCCTATTACTCACTGTAATAGGATCAATCTGATATGGTTCACCATCAATGTGACGTCTAAAACACGGTATTACCTGATGAGATACCCAAACCTCCCCAGCTCTCCCAAGATAAACATGTCATACACGTGACATGGCGTAAAATGTGACATGGCGAGGCTGGAAAATCGACCTTAAGTCTGGCACTCGCCCTTAAGTGCAAAAATCTTCACCCTTGGGTCGGAACTACCCCCAGGTCAGGTCAACTCCCATTTTAAGTCGGACAAGCCCCCTTAAAATTGGGCACTAGCCATCCAATAAGTCGGAGACCCCCCAGATTCGGGTTTACTGCCTAATAGGTTGGGAATGTCCCTTATTTCGGATTACCGCTACTGTAGGTCGGATACCCCCCCTCACGTCGCGTATTATTACTGTAAGTCGGAAATTTTTCCCGTGCCACCAAGAGTTATTACTGTAGGTCGGGAATTTCTCCCTGAACATCAGATTTAATTACTGTAAGACGGGATTTGCCCTTACGAGTGATCCAAATGTGATCTATATGTGTAAATAATTATCTCATGCGTGTGTATAACCCCCTATGAGTAATATATTCCCCCTGAGTCGAGTTATTTATCCCCAGAGTCGTGTTAATAGTCCCAGAGTTGAGTTATATATCGAGTATTCTGTATTTCTCCTCTGATTCATTCTGTACATTCTGCATACTTAATCTGTGTTGTAAACTCCCTTATCTGTTTCTTTTCCCCTATTCCCCCCCTTCTCTAATCCTGGGTGGTATACTGTAGCCCTCCGGGTGGGTGCCATTACAGTACGCCTGTGCCCATTCCCGTACTGTAACTACAGTATACCCATACGCGGGTACTGGTATCACAGCTGTAGGGGTTTACGGCCTCTCCTGACTGTTGGTGGTCCGTGACCCCATGATACCATACACCCTCCACGTATGATTCTGGACGTCATACGTGGCTGCGATTTGTTAATTGTGTACAGTATTTTTGTATGTCGGCGGAAACTGTCGGAATTGCTCACTTTTCCGGCCCCAAAATTCTACACCGACTGTTTACACATTTAACACGCGTATGTCCAACTCTCGTATTCCCGGTCTTCAGTTATTTTCCCTTCCATTTTCCCTTTCTCAGTCATCTGAGTGGTGGTAAAAAAAAAAAAAAAAAAAAAAAAAAAAAAAAAAAAAAAAAAAAAAATTTCTGTCTTTTCGCATGCCACCGCTACAGTATGACACCCTTACGTAAGTTCCTCTATCTTTTTCATTTCTACTTACTGTAAGGTCTTTCTCCTATTTTTCGGTTGTTGCATCTCGGACATAGACTTTACGGGTCATGATCTTTGACGTCAGCAACGACAACGTTACGGGTTGTTATTGTTGTGTGGTTCAGCCTCACGGATGCAACCACTGACGTCTGCAACAGCCGCTTCACTTGCTGTTGCTTTAAGGGGTGGGTAGCCCTCCGGGTTCTACTCCTGACGTCAGCAACCGACATTACGTGTTGTTGTTTAAGTTAACACTCCAGCAGTAATGACTTCTGACGTCTGCAACAAGTGAAGCCAACGTTGTTGTAACAGGTTCGGCTGGTTCTCTGCACCCCATCCGTGACGTCAGCAATGGTGACGCACCGTGTCACTATTCGAAGATGTGCAGGTCTTACGGGTGCCACATCTGACGTCCGCAACAACTGCATCTCATGTCATTGACTTAAGGTATCAGACCCTCGGCTCCACCTTTTGACGTCAGCAACGGCACCATCACGTGTTGCTGTATACCGATAGCTGGCTTCAGGGCCCTATTGCTGACGTCAGCAATGACAATGTATCATGTTCCCGCAGCAGAAATTGAGGTTACATGATCCTATTTCTGACGTCTGCAATGGTAACATCACGTGCTACTGCAGGGGTTTGCTGGCCTTAGGCACTCACCCCTGGCGTCTGCAACTGCGACATGATACTTGAATGCTCTTATCCCAGGCACCTGCAGTCAGCACCAAGGTCATGTGTTGGTTCATACCCCTACCTTTTGACGTCCGCACCAGGTTACTGTCGGCCCTATGAGTATTCCACTTGAGTTGTAGGTGGTCGCTGGCGCATGGTCCTATCACCTACCTCTCTTGTCCAAGGGTTTGTGTGTGTCTGGGGGCTGATGCCTGGGAAACATCAGTCCACATACATACACCACCTGAGATGCTCACTAGCCTGCGTACTGATCAGGTTGTCCGCCTGGGTAGCGGCACTTTTGATCAGCACGTGGCTGTTTTCAAGCTTTAACTGCAGGTTTGAACGAGTTACACTCGGCCTCAGCTGGGTTGGTTGCTTGACTCGTGTAGACGGTAGGCATTTGCAGTCGGTACTGCCTGTGTCTGACGTCTGCAAGGGTTCGGCAATCTTCTTGTAAATTTCTTATCTAAATTCACTCATTCTCTTTCATCTCATCGAGCTGTCATACATAGATCTTCTTTAGTGTCCCCGCCGTAGTGGTTCCCAAGGGACCGCGGCACAGCCTCTGGTTGGGCCTAGAGTGTATAGGACCCCCTGTCATATTCCATTCACTCGAACGCCTTCGTTAATTGGCTTAACGATGCCCGCGCTAGAGTCGCCACTGACCCAGAGTCAGCCTCCGCGGTCCACCCCTGTTAGTCATGTAAATAATAGGCACCATTGAGTCCGCCTCAGCGAGGGTATTGAGTACGCCTCGATACATAACTGCGTCCGCCCCAGTTATTTTACACTCATATTCAACCAGGCACACCTTGTACCCGTGATCCCTTAGATGTTTTCGGGTGCGCCCTCAAAACATCCAGAGTATTTCATTTTACTGACTGAGTGTGTCAGAATAGCACCCTTGGTACCCGTGCTCCTTCCCTCTTCTACTGTGTGACCTGCGAACCTCACTTCATCTCAGTGATCGGCAAACCCGGCCACCAGCTGTGTATAATACTCCTGGAGAGTGTCCGTTCTGTTCGGAATGCGGGCTCCCGTTTCGGACACGGCTGTAAGTTACTTGCGAATGTCGTCCAACACGGAACCTCCTGTATAGTCCGTCTCACTATGCAGAGATCGCAATCGCTCCTGGCGAGTGAGGCCCGTTGGGTAACTGCGCGACCCCTTTGCGTAACTGGGTTTGTAAATTAGTTTTGTCCCTACTTATTGCTCCCTCTTAAGTTCATTTTCAGTTGACCCCATCCTTTTCACCTCATGCCACTTCATGCGCTACTCCTGGTGAGTAGGATCTTGCCGGCTACGAGTCCGCCTCGCCCCAAGGTTTGTAAACTAGTACAGCGGTCGAACCTCCAGGAAAAATCCCTCCTGAGCGGGTTTATCTGTTACCTTATTTCTCGGCAGGAAAAACCGCCTCTTCTCTCCTTTCTACATGATCTTCTGTCCTCTTCATCTATTCTAATTGCCGGGTCCAGGCCCCAATCCTACATTTTGGTCGGGATCGATTCCCCCATATCTCAGGCCATGCCTCTGTCCATCACGGGGGACCAGATAAATTCCCTTCTGCGTCACCCTGATGTACTCTGATCTTACATCTTATAATCCTATTCCATCCTAGCTCCCTTTTCGTGGTCGCTAGTCTTAAGCTAAATCAAGTTTACGTCACAAACGCCGTCGCGCACGCGTTTCCCGAATTCACGCGCTCTTTCGCTGCGAATTCAAAAGTAGTACTCACTTTCATTTTTCACAATAGAGACACCCCGTCGTTCCTGCCGTCTCAGTACCCAGCCTGTACAGACCAGTGAGCCGCTCTCTATTCAATTTGACTTAATTGCTTCACGGGCAAGGACGTCTGTTCTAACCACCTTACGGGAAAACGAACCCTCGGACATGAAGTCGGAAGCTGATCTCCCTTCACAGATCGAGAACAAAGTCCAGGCAGCATTTGAGAATGCTCTTGGACCCCTCAACCAAAAGTTAGAGGCCATGAATGGTCGGAGGCACCCTCCCGTGTCCAGCTTTATGGCCCCTCCCACCTTCTCCGGTGCTTTTGGTGAGTCTATCACCGATTTTATGTCGCATCTTACTCGTTTCTTTACACTCCAGGGTGTAAGCGAAACGGATCATGCGTATAAAATCGCCTTCCTGGAGTCATGCCTCACGGGTCCTGCTCTCGCCTCCTACCGGGACTTTAGCAGCAGCACTCCAATACCTACCCGCTACGAAGAGTTTACGGCTTTTCTACGGAGAGATTTTCCGGTAGGGCGCGACTCTGATCTGCATCAGCAGCTGATCCAAGATCGACTGCAGAAGCCGACAGAGTCCGCTATAGTCTACCTTGAGCACCTCAAGAGACTATCCAGGGTAGCGTATCCAGATCTCGCGACGGATGTCCGAGATTCTATCATCAAACCTATCTTTCTGCGGGGACTGAAGCCGGTCCTCCGAGATAGTATCAAGTTTAGGGAGTTCACGACTCTTGAAGAGACACTCAAGGCAGCCTGTTACGCAGAATCCCAAATCTTTCGGGACGAGATCCGGTACACTGCTCCATCTAACGCCGTTTTCTCTTCAGAACCTAAACACGCCGGATATAATCCCGACATGCCTAACAGAAGCGCAAACGGTCGTCAGAGCAACGCTCCAACGTCGTCATCCTCCGCCGATGAGGTTCGCCGCTTGAAACAGGAAATGGCCAGGCTCACGGCCCACGTAGCGAAGCTCACGGCCCAGCAACGTGCACCCGCGCCAATCCAACAGACGCCGCCTCCACAGCCGTCGACACCAAATCAGTCCGCCGGGCGACGCTCGTCGGGAGCACACCTTCAAACGTGCTCCTTCCACGGACTGTGTACACATAGCGACGCCGACTGCCGGGCCCAGCGTCCCACCGGTGCCGCTCCCGGTAACAACGCCGCTAACGGTGGCCGCTGTTATTTTTGCCATACACGTGCCCACCCCACGGACCGATGTGATAGGCCATGCCCTCATTGTCGTCAAGTGGGAGTGCACCGATCAACTGCCTGTCCGCAGCGCAATCCGGCAAACACGGGTGAGAATGTCTACCAAGATACTGGTTATTCTTCCCAGGGGACAAATGTGTATCATCAAAGAAATGGTTATCACCCTCCCAATGGGATAGGAAACCAATATCGGCAGCCCATACGCCGCAACAACGCCGTTGGGGCTACCGATGGCCCTCCTCATCCAGATCCTCTTGACCTGGATGATGAGGCACTTGCTGAACACCTGACAGATTCTTCACAACAGTGTTATCCTGTCTGCGTAATCAGTATTGGATTTTCAGTGGTCCAAGCAGCCCAGGTACCCGTACCGATAGACGTATCGGACATACCGCTGCCACCACCACCACCAAAGTATGCAATGCCGGTCACTCTGGACCCCTCGACGACACCGCAGTTTGTTGGCCACGCTAACATCCTCGCATCGTATCGCATTCCTAAAATTAAGACTGCCGAGCCAGCTCCAGCCGCGAATTCGAAGTCTTCGGCGCCACCGGCCCGCATCGTCCCTCCAGGACCACCGCCTTCGATCCCCACGGATTCGGCTACGGAAGTCCTCGACCAGGTCGAGCCCATGAATTTGTCAGGTATACTACCTTCTTCTTCAGGTGATCCTAGAGTAGGAACCAGGAATCTATCTCAGTCCACGACTCTATCGATTTCTTGTTCACAGCGCCATCGCCCGTCCAAGACGCGATGTTGGCCATCTGGTCAGTCGACCTGGCCAAGAAATACGCGCATTTGCCGTGGACTCTGCTCAACGAGCCATCAAATGTCGAAGCGCTCACGGCCGCCGACGTCGTGCTTGCAGCACCCGTCTCAATGCGCCTCTTACGACCCGACGTCGCCCGACGGGCACTCGAGTTCATTGCCAATGGGACTATCACCATCTCGCCCGTCGAGAAGTTCTTATTGGACGGGGAGCCATCCTCGCCTTCAGTCGATGCCGTCCGCCGAGCAGTCAAACAGGCCAGTCGGATCCTCCTGCCTGCTGCCGCCGCTACATCACCGGCAGCAGCGCCACCTGTTGCCGCGACATCGCCAACGAAAATGGACATTACTGCTTCCTCGCCCCCGGCCAAGGAACCCGCAAATGATCCTACACCGCCGGCAACAGCCCAACATACATCGTCGGCAACAGCCCAGGTTAAATCGCCGGCACCAGCCCAAACGACATCTCCGACCGCTGCGACCAAGTCGCCCGTCGTCGAACACATGGCTGTCGACGAGACCTTACGTCCGGTTAATGAAGATGTCAGCATCGTTGAGGAATCCCTGTTCCCAACGGCAGTCGCCCCACGGTCGCCAAAAATCGGTATCCTCCGGGAAATCCACCCGTGCGGTGGATTGGTCCTCGATTTCCCCGGCCAGGAACCAATCTCGTCCGACAGCGATGAAGAAGAAATCTGACACTGCCCCTCAGGCCAGATTTGTGAAATTGAGTGAACACTTACAAATTACGTTTGTACAGTTGTTTTTGACAATAAAATTGACCTTGGTAGCATCACTGTTTCTAGGGGTGAGTTTGTCAGCACCGGCGGCTCAGTATCAATTTTGCGGTCTCTCAAGAAGCGGACATCCACTTGAGTTACCCCAGCGTGTAGAGTGTAAACCACCGCAATCTTCATGGAGCCCGCGGCGCATGAACGTTACGGTGTATGTCCCTAGTTCAGACCCGATTACAGCCACAGCGTGGAAATGCACATTGCGCTCCCGCAAAGTCTGCACCAACACTGGTTTCTTCGGCTCTAGGGGCATCACTGCAGACGTCATCACCACTCAGCACCTAGCACCTGCGGCATGCACGCTAGCACATCGCACTAAGATGTTTGGTTCACAAAAACTTGTCGGCGTTCGCCCTGGCTTTTATAGCACAAACCAAACATTGGAAGTGATGTACGAATGGTGCTGCAGCGACGTCTGCAAGACAGTGACTAACCTCTTCATCGAGGAGGGACAAGTCGCTTCGTGGGACGGCACTACGGCCCTAAGCACCTTAGGTGATGTAGGTGGATGCAGTCCCACTGCAGGCCAGTGCACTACTCTAGACAGGGTCATTGTCTGGCCTGCACAAAACTTCACGGCGCGGTGTCATTATCACCCCAAGGGAAATTACACTGCGTCCATGTCAGGGAACCACGTCATCATCGATGATCTGCAGGTTGCCCTTAAGATCCCGGGAAACTCCCGGGTCTTCCAACTGTGCCCAGAACTACGTTCCACCACAGTCCGGACGGATCAGGGTCTTCTCCTTCGCATCCACGGGAGATACAATTTGACCCAAAACTTGTTCAGAGTGGCAACGGACAGCCGTCCCGATCCTGTCAATGCCAAGCTGAACTATCTGGCTCAGCAGATCAAGGAGTCGGAAATTAACGGTTTCCAGTTCACGTGGCTTGAGCTCTGCTCTCACGCTCAACGCTATCTTGATCTGACTTGGCAGTTGCTTCGCTTCGACCCTACCCTGGGTGCCCGGGCATTCCTCCAACGGAATGACCTGACGGCGGAATTCACAGGCGATGCGCTGACAATATGGCCGTGTCAGAAGGTCAACGCCACCTACGTTTACCACTCGTACCGGGTGGGGAACGTTTGCTACAAGTACTTACCTGTGCAGGTTGGCAGCACCATCTACTTCGCCACCCCCGGTGGTCCGGATCTCATTAAATCTAGCCCAATTGTGCCGTGTCATCACCACTTTACAGGGATTTTCCGAAATCGCTCGGGCTGGTTTACTGAGTCTGGCGCGGTCCATGTGAGCCACATCCCACTGGAACTCTTCTGGAAGCAGCGTTTCAACATCACTCACTTTGAGGCACCGGCGCTCTTCCATGACCAGTTGGCGATGACCCCTTCAAACTTTGCCTTCTTTAAACAGTACGTTTACAAGACTGAGCAAATTGAAGCGGTACTCAACCGGCTGGTAAACTTTACCGCTGGTCTATCCCTGCAACCAGACGCCATCTACCAGGCCTTTGCAGGGGTAGGAACCGACATCAAGGCCTCTCTGGAAGGTGTCGGTTTGGCAGCAAACCATGTTATTACGGGTCAACAACACACCCTCGCCCAGGGCTTGCATGCTGTCCTGAGCGGGCCGGTCCAGTTGATCTTTAACATCCTAATTACCCTGACAGTGCTGATCGGTGCCGGATACCTTGCCTATCTTGGTGTATCTTATTATCTCAGCTACCGTCTGCGGAGCAAACAGGTCAGGTTTGTTAGCCGTTTCTCCCCGTTGGGTCTTTACCGTAAAGTCCAACGCTGGATCGGTTTTCACTACGTGCAAAACGATGTGCCCTCCCAGCTTGACCGAATCACACCGTGTTTCGTCGTGCTGCTGGACACCAAGGAAACTCCTGCTTTCCTTGACACGGGTTGCCCACGCACTATCATTAGCCAACGTCTTCATAAGGCCCTGGCTAAAGAAAGTCCGAAGGCGGTCATGGCGTTCCAGCAACATCACGACTTTAACCCATTGATGAGCATCAATGGTAAAGCCGTTCATACCATCCTTTCGGGACCATATGAAATCATGTTGCCCGGAAACCGCCAGCCGAACACACGGATCGATATACATCTCCATGTGTGCAAGACTACGTCTCCCTTCTGGGCACCTGTTGACCTCATACTCGGACTGGACTTCTTAGAACAGTTCAAGAACATTATGTTTGACTACCAACGTAATGTTTGTCGGCTGGACGCGGTAGAATTACCCCTCCTGCTGACCACGCCGGAGATTGACGAGATCGACCCCTGGTGGGAGAACACCCGTGCTCTCTCGCGAAACTCACACAGGTCGGGATCACGATCGCGGTCCAGGGCTTCGTCCATCTCTCGGCCACACTCACGGGCCTCCTCAGTTGCCTCATCACGTGGGTCAACTAGGGGATCCCGGGCCTCTTCTAGACGGGCAAGTCGTCATCTGTCGACCTTGCACGGGTCAGGTTGCCCTCGACCTCCGCCTGGAACCTCTCCAGTTACGCTAGAGAAGGGCCGATACTGTGAGCCAAGTGATTCAGATGCTCCGACATCACCCGTGCCAAACGCGCCTCCGCTATCGGACACCGAGATTGAATCACTAGGAGCTACTCAGAGTCCCAAGGATCACTCAGACCACGTACTAACGGTGCAGGATGAGTCCACCCTTCTGAATGACCCGGAACCCTCCGTCGGATATGCTCTAGTAGGTCTTCTACGTCGTACGGGACTGCCGATTCCAAAGCGGTCCGGTAAGACCAAACACGCTAGTGGTGCCACCACACCTGATTCCGGTCATGTGGTCACCGCTTTTTACCCAAATGATATTCGGACACCCCATATCAAAGTTCTCCTCAACAACTGGGTAGAAGTGAAGGCACTGGTCGACACAGGAGCTGTTTTCTCACTCCTGGACCACAAGTTAGCGGCCCAGCTGCCCAACTTGACACTTTCACCAACCAGGGCTCGTCCTATCGCAGCCAAGGGGTCCCCGATCCCACTGCTAGGAGCAGCCTACATCACGGTTACAGTGGCTGATGTCTCTGAACGGATTCAGGTCCAAATACAGGAGAACTGTTCAGCTGAACTGGTCCTTGGAACAAACTTCCTTGGCCGGTTCAATTGTGTCAGCTTGAACTGGGAGAAATCCTTCCTCCAGTTCAACGAAAGTAGAATCCCCTGTGACGGTCTCATCCACAGCCCACCTTCTGCCCGCGGCGCCTTGCCCCTGAAGGACTTGGTAATTTTGGAGCCTCGCTCCCTGACACGATTCACTGTACCCGTCCCACCAATCTATACGAACGTACCTGAGGTGGCCTTCTTCCCGAAGCACCTCACGGGATCTCAAAGAAACGTATATTTTGCTGGAAGTGTGAGTAGCGTGACCAACGGTCACATACCACTTCAAGTAGTTAACCCGAATACACATTCCATGGTTCTCTACCCGCACATGACCATCGGTCATGTGCAAATGCATAGTGAGCCCTCACGGGAATCACCGGTCGACTCAGACATCGTCCTCGATCGTCAGTGGGTCGAGGCCAACGCTGTAATCTCACCGGACATCTCCCCTCGGGACCGGGCAGCCTTACTCGATCTGCTGGTTGCATACACCGACCTCTATGCTCTTGATGAAAAGGACACAGGTTCCACTGATCTCGTCCAGCACGAAATCAGCACGGGCGATGCCCGCCCAGTCCGCCGTTTCCCTTACCGGTCCTCACCTAAGGAAAAGGATCTCATCATGCAAGAGGTCAAGGCGCTCCAGGAGAAAGGTATTATTCGGCCGAGCACGTCTCCGTGGGCTACTAATACTGTCCTGGTGCGCAAGAAAAACGGTTCTCACCGTATGTGTGTTGACTTTCGTGGTCTTAACGAGGTCACGAGAAAGGATGTCTACCCTCTCCCGCGGATAGATGACATTCTCTACACACTCAAGGGTATGAAGTATTTCACTACCCTTGACCAGGCTAACGCTTATTGGTCAATCCCGATTGCCGAGGCCGATAAGGAAAAGACGGCTTTTAATACACCTATTGGACTTTACGAATTCAATTATTTGCCTTTCGGTTTATGCAACGCGCCAGGGACATTTCAACGCCTTATGGACCTCCTCCTTACTGGAATCCAATGGCGCACGGTTCTAACTTATCTCGACGACATTTTGGTGTTCGGGAACTCTCACACCCAAATGCTTGAGCGCCTGGCAGATGTGTTCGCCCGTCTTCGCCGGGGTGGAATGAAGCTCAGACTGAGCAAGTGCAAATTCTCGCACTCAGAGGTAGAATACCTAGGCTATCGCATCTCACAGAGCGGCCTAGAACCTGACCAAGCCAAGCTGGCCGCCGTCCAAAACCTACCCATTCCACAAAACGCCAAAGACATCAAGTCCTTCCTAGGCCTCGTGTCTTACTACAGGCGTTTCATCCCTGGTTGTGCCCGGCTCAGCGAGCCACTCACCAAGCTTTTACGGAAGGAAACTACTTTCCAGTGGTCAAAACCTCAGCAGGAGGCGTTCGATGAACTCCGCCGCCTGCTGACCAACCCTCCTATCCTGCGCCATCCGGACTTTTCGAAATCCTTTATCCTTCAAACTGATGCGAGTATTTCGGGGATAGGAGCGGTTCTTAGCCAGTTAGACGAACATGGATACGACCATCCTGTCGCGTACGCCAGCCGAGGGTTAACAGCGGCCGAGAAAAACTACTCCATCACAGAACTGGAGACTCTCGCTGTTGTCCATTTCGTCAAGCACTTTCGACCATACCTCTTCCAGCACGAGGTGGTCGCTCAGACTGACCATACCGCAGTCAAAGCAGTGTTGGAGAAGCCTAACCCCTCTGCTCGGATCGCTTGGTGGGGACTCGTGCTCGCCGAATTCAAACTGACAATTCGGCCGCGAAAAGGTCAGTCTAATGGTAATGCTGACGCATTATCACGCCTGCCGGATCCTAACTCCCTCACCGGTCAGAGTATTGATGATACTCCCCTCTACAGACCTGAGGGGCACGTTATGATGATCACCGATGGTGCGCAGCACCTGGCGCGATCCAGGACCTTGACCGATGGTGTGCAGCACCTGGCGCGTTCAAGTAATTCAGCACCGATCACTGTTGGCGCGGAGCGCCCGGTACGATCAGAGTCTTATGCCGAGATATCCGTCGGTGCGCAGCACCCTGACCTTTTCGCTGCTCAGCTGGAGGATCCGGAGTTAGCCGACATCATTCGCTCTCTTAAGCCTCTGGGCGACCAGAATGATGTGCGAGGCTACCATCTGTTGGATAACGTCCTTCAGAAATGGACAGGCGAGTCCAATAAGATCGTCATACCCAGATCCATGGTTACTACCATTATCCGGGCTCATCACGATGACATCTTAGCTAAACACTTTGGTGCTAAACGTACTGCGCGGCTCATTGCTCGCAGATACCACTGGCCCTCCCTCAGTCGAGATGTCAAGTCCTTCTGTCAGCGGTGTGATTTTTGCCAACGGAATAAGCCTGCTCGACAGAAAACCACTGCGACCCTGAAACCTATCACCATCACGGGACCGTTTCACCGGGTAGGTGTCGACTGCATGGGACCAATGACCACTAGCGAAGCTGGCAACCCTTTCACCGTAGTCTTTATCGACTACTTTACGAAATGGGTCGAGGCTTTTGCTACTCCGGACATCACTGCGCACACCATAGCCCGGCTGTTTGTAACGCAAATTGTCTGCTGGCACGGGGCACCGCAGATTCTTCAGTCAGATCGTGGCACTGATTTCACATCAAAACTGATGACTGAGATCACTGCGATCTGCGCAACGAAGAAAATCCACTCTACCGCCTATCACCCGATGACCAACGGCGAAGTGGAAAGAGCTAATCAGACGCTAGCCACACGGCTACGTATGTATGTTCATCAAGGACATACCGATTGGGATGAACACCTACCATACGCTGTGTTTGCCATCAATATCAGCATGAATGAGTCAACAGGGTACTTGCCCTTTGAACTCATGTACGGTCGCACACCCATGCTCCCTGTTGATGCCGCGCTCTCATTCAACCCTCCGGCCCATATCATTAATGTTTCCTCATATGATATGGAGGTCAAACGACATTTCACGAATGCGTTAACCTTAATCCAGAGTCGGATTGAGAAAGCACAGGAAGCCTATGCACGGTCGTACGACCGGAAGGCACATGATGTCTCGTACAAAGTAGGGGATCAGGTGCTCAAACTGCGCACCTCCAGCAAACGTGGACTCACTCCTAAATTGCTGCCCATCTACGATGGAGCCTACCTTGTAACAAGTGTGGCATATCCCAATGTCACACTTCGTCTCGAGATGGATCAGGAAGACACTGTACATGTCAACCAGCTTCGGCTTTACGTGTCCCCTGAACAACCGAGTGAAGCAGAGGATACACCTCCCACTTCACAGGCAACAGATTCGGCACCCTTATTGTATCCCTCAATAAGCCGGGACTTTACACCGAATCTGATTGACCCACATCTTGATGCAGAGGTCCCCGACCCGTAACTCAGGATGCATTCTCTTCATTGTCCCCCCTTACAGACGAGGACGTCCTTTTTCCAAGGACCGCCGTGCCCCTCACGAAGTATCCACTCGTGTCCATGCTGGACCTTAGCAGATAGAAGAGAGCGTTCAGCAACCTAAGCGTCACGCCTTAGGCGCATCCTCACGCGATAGCCTACACCTCACTGGGTGCATCCTCTGCGATAGCCCGACAATCTACACCTCACTGGGCGCATCCTCGGCGATAGCCTACATCTTGCCCTGAAAATTTTTTCTTTTCTGTGTTCCAGACCTTCGCACAGGATATTCAATGTCGGCAACTTCACGCATCAACACCCCCCGGTTACCATACCGCAGGACGAATTACGATCAAAGAAGGCGCCACTCGCCGACAACCCAACGGACATATTCGACCACTTCCGCCGTCACACCTTGGAATGACCTACGACCACGGACACGCCGTACAAAACCTCACTACTGACCACTGCAAGGACGAGGACGCCCTTTTTCGAAGGACCCCCGTGTCACGTGCCGCTCAATTCTCCAACGTCACGTGATTCCGATCATGCCGACATTTTGTTATTTTCTCATGTTTCGTTTATTACTCGATCATGTTTTCGTTATTTCATTTTTACACATGTATTTTGCGTCCGTTTTTATGTTTTTCATGCATTTCTATGTTTCGTTTTGTTGTATTTTTATTTCTTTACAAACGCGGGCTACAGTAGGCCCTTTAGCTAAAAACTTCCGCCAGTCGTGCTCCACGAGCACATGGCTATTTTTGGTGCGCTCACGCACCTCTTATCATCAAAAATTAGCATCGTTTTTGTTACGCAAAACGACTAGCTAAGAAGTTTTAGCTAAAGACGTTCATATGCTTAGCATAGGCACTGCAGCCGGCCTCAGTGCTAAACGCATGTGAATGAAAAAATGTCTATGTGCTCATAGGCATCTTCTGCATCGCGTCTAGCTGCAGAAGTTAGCTTGAGCGCCGAGAAACTCCGCCCAAGCTGCAGCTGTAGCCAAACATGTCCTTAAAAGGACATGTTTCTTTAGTTTTTCGCTCATTCTTGGGTTCACCAAGCTCCGATTCGGTTGTTGTAACTTCGCGTCCGCCGCTCTTCCCAATTTGCATATTTTTATATTCGACTGCGTCCGCCGCCTATTATTTCAAATAAATTTGCATACCCTTGCATTTGTTACTGCGTCCGCCGCTCACCGTCTACAGTACCCCCGCTGCCCATCAGTGCCAGGTGTCCGACCGCCCCGGTTCGTGAATTAAACGTTGGAGTTTTGCCTCCCGCTCGCTCCCGCTCCCTCCCGCTCGCCGCCGTTCGCCGCCGCTCGCCGCCTAGGACGTTTGAGGATCGCATCCCCCGCTCCCAGTGCCAGAAGACCGAAAGCATCCAGGGACTTGCCGCCCGTTGCGTCGTAATCGCTTGAGAAACCGGACTAGGTGAGTCTTCTCAGGGGATTATTGTTATTTGTGGGTTATTTGTTGGGAAATCCTTCCTGAGTCGGTTTCCCAAGGTTTCCACAGATAAGTAGGGCCTCCACCTCTCAGGTTCGGGCTAAAAGGGGCTGTCTGGTTCATAATCGGGTCCCATAAATTAGGTCATTTTACGGGTGACCCTGTCCCCACTCTCACTGAGTAGGACTCGGGGATTGTCGCACCTAGCCTGGCAGCGTTGTCCGTTACCCTACAGCAAGACCCCAAGGACAACACAAGAGAACCAACTATAGACCTCTCTATAGCCACCAATAGCCAGGTTAGGCCCCCAACGCCAACTTGGGAAGCCTGGGGAAAATGCCAGTATCCATCAGGAGTCACAGCCTATTACTCACTGTAATAGGATCAATCTGATATGGTTCACCATCAATGTGACGTCTAAAACACGGTATTACCTGATGAGATACCCAAACCTCCCCAGCTCTCCCAAGATAAACATGTCATACACGTGACATGGCGTAAAATGTGACACCATCAACAGGGTGCCCAACAAAAAATGATCATAAACTATAATTTTCACACAAAACATGATAGAAGTCAACAAAAAACAACAAACTAGAAAAACGGAAGAAAAGCAAACAAAAAGAACAAAAAATAAAATCTGCAATTTTTTCTAGAAAAAAACATAGCAAATAAAAACCAGAAAGCAAGCAAAACAAAAAAACAGAAAGCAAGTGAAGCATAAAAAACAAAAATGTCAGCATAGACTTTCGTTTTTTATTGAAAAAACGAAAACAGTTGGAAAAATAAAACACAAAGAAAGAAAAAAACAAAAAAATAAAAAGAAAAGGAAAAAAATGAGTAAAAACAGACAACTAGCAAAAGAACAGAAGAATTTGGAAGGAAACACATAAAACCGGAAAAAACAAAAAATACGATAACTAAAAAATTAACAAAAAAACACGAAAAATAAGAAGAAAAAACAAATATAAAAAACCAGAAAAACAAGAAATTATAAGAAAAAACATATAAAAAATAAAAATTTTGCAGGAATATGTGCAGCGCCTTATCCCTTGACCTCCCGTTGGGCATGTGGCCTGGCCCGTCACAATGTGCCACACTTAACGCTCATTTTAGTAGTCAATGTTTTAATCAAATTGTTGAAAAGATTCCAAGAAACAGCGCAATTTGCAAGAAATTGTGCGGCGCCTTACCCCTTGACCTCCTGCGGGTCGTGTGGTCGTGCCCAAGCCTCCCAAGGTGGTGTCCCTGCCGTTTGACGCGTTTTTAGCTTCTTGTAGCTATTTTAGAAATTGATGAGCAAGTTGATCTCTTTGCTACAGTAATTAATGATTTGACAAAAGAACTGTATATACACTCATCATTATAACGCTATAGGGGGCAGTGCCCAGTGTTTTTTTTTTGTGCCAAAACATGGTTTTTGGCACAAAAAAATTTGGAATGGCACAAAAAATTTTGAGCGTTTGTGCCAATTGGCACAAAATTTTTGGCTGTTCAAACATTAAATTTCCTTGATTTTTGAACGATTTAGGGGCCGAAAATGCAAAAAATTTTCGGCGCTCCGCGCCGAGTCCATGAATATAATTTTATTTTCTCGTAATTGACCCGAACGCGAACGAGTTCTCTTTGAACAGTGTATCAGCATTGTTGCAGCAAACATAAGAGACTGTCAATGAATGATGAGATGAGTGGAAATAAATGGAAATAAAATGAAAATTATTTACTCTAGCGCATACTCTCTCTCCTCTCGATCGACCCATACCTGTACTTGGGGGGGGGACCCCCCCCCCCAACTTGGCCAACCCAGTACCCAAAATCATTTACCCCCCCCCCTCCAGTTGGGAAAAAATTAAAAAAAATTGCCAAAAAGTGTATGTTTTTTGGCCTTTTTTGGGAAAAATTTCGACTTTTTCCTACCCCCCCCCCCAACTGGTCGGAGGTCTTACAGGTATGGATCGACCTTATAGGTATTAGTGCGCCTGGTGGCTATCCATCTTGAAACGTGTGTAATGCAAAAGATGCAAGAGGTGTCTACAATAACTGGTTATGTCGCGTAACTTTAGGCGACAGTACGAAGCCTGGCTCAGGCTTAGGCCTAGACTGGCTTAAGCAATCGACTCAGGCACAGACAATCGACCCAATGTTACTGAACGAAAGGGAAATTTTTGTTCCGTTAGGTTCGGTTGGAGGTTACTGTCGTCATTTTCTACAAAATTGCAGTTATTCTTTCCGATCGAAAGTGGATTTTCAA
Organism: Romanomermis culicivorax; assembly: GCA_963922205.1. Lineage (NCBI taxonomy): Eukaryota > Metazoa > Nematoda > Enoplea > Mermithida > Mermithidae > Romanomermis > Romanomermis culicivorax. Next base: position 520,427 of record CAWUHX010000221.1, on the reverse strand, counting down.
GCTGAACGTTTCAAGCTGTTGGCGATCAGTTCCATCGATAAATCAAATATAAATGACCCTTTAGACTTGGGCCCTATTCAGAAGTGAAAAAATCCTATGATTTTTGTCGTCGACACTCGGCGATTGCACTGCTAAATTGGACTTTAGGCTTAATCTACCATTTAGCAGGCACGTTATACCGTTTATTCCTCCTCTCCTCACATATTTCACCCAATGACTGCAGGTACCTTTTTGCATTAGACATGTTATAAGATGGATGGCCACCAGACGCACTAATACCGACCTTATATCCCTACTCTTGATCTTTAATTTAGTCGTTCGAATCTTCTAAAATTTATCCTTCACGTTTATTCATTATTTCCTCGTTCTCGACTAATTATACTTTGTATTGTAATTTTGCGGTCACTTCGATAGGTTATAAAATCTTTCATTCAGTCTTTCATTCATTCATATATAAATAGATTCGTAGTCGAAAATTTAATCAATTAGAACATCCTGAACAATCCTAGAGTTATTTAAATTTTCTCAGCATTCTATTTCTTTTCGAGTCGTCGCGAACTACTTGCTCAGTTTTTCCTTATCTCACTGGCATGTTTAGCTGAAAAATAGGTTGGACACGATTTCTACAAAAAAATTAATGCGTTTAACGTTAACTTTTTATCAAAATTTTAGCCTGAAAATTTTCCACAGTTTTCAGTATGTTTCTAGTAGGAAAAAATTTTTTGTGCCATTGGCACAAATTTTTTTGGCCTCTTGTGCCAATTGGCACAAATGTTCGTGCACAAAAAAAAACGCTGGCAGTGCCTATTGACCGGATCCGGTCAATATTTTTTTAGCTATTGACAGGATCCGGGCAAGAGAAGATGCTATGGGAGCGTGATATTGACTGGACGAAAAGTACAGTAAACTAATTGATCACGTGATTTAACATGCAAAAAGTTAAAACCTGCAGATCGTTTGCAGAAACATACATAGCTGGTTCCGACGAGCTTCTTATTCCATATAGCACAATAAAAATTCAAACTTATACAACACGGTAGCCGCTGCTTTCTGCCATTTTTTCATATCCGAAATATATGTTCATAGAGGCAGGGGGCAGAGGAGGGGTAAACCTCCTTACCTGAGACTGGCTCAAAAAAATCGTGAAACACCCCCCCCCTGAACATCTTCCAAGACAGTTTCTTTAATGATTTTCCTGCATATTTTGTATGAAAAAGAAGCTCGCAGAACTTTTTTTCTGTTTTTTTGCTCGCCCACCTCCTAGCCCATAACAAAAAGTCCAAGGACCCCCTCCCCTGGAAAGTTCTTGCCGTGCATGTCAGATATCCAACTTTGATTATGTGCCGAGACAAGGAAAAAATCAATGGCGAGCATCATAGTCGACTATGTTGTCCCATTTGATGGTCGAGTTTTTAGTCCTGATAGTTTTTTTGCCAATTTTTGTCATTACTAAGGGATCACTGGTAAACAAGATAATGACAAGATAACATGGCAGATAAAGACAGGGACAATAATCGAAAGAACGCCAAACTGCTAACTACAAGATCTAGTCTATTTCTTTTGTTATTCTTGTAAACATTGATGGCAGAAAGAAAGTAAGGTGTTATTAGATATTTTGTGAGTTTATGCAGTAAAAACTACTTCTAAGCAATTTTTTATCATATTTTGATTAACAGAAATATTTTAAGGACACTGAATATAATAGTCCTATTTTAATTATGCTAATAATTGAAAAATGGGATGTAAGTACTGTCCCCACAGTCATTTAAACAAAGCCTTAATTGAGATGTATTACTCAAAAAATTTGCTGAGCATTATTTGAGTATGGTCACAAATTTCCTGTCTATGTGACATACAGTTTAGGAGAAAATCGTTAAATGGAAAATATTCCTTTCTCTCCAGTTCAGTTCTATTATTTGCCAGCATTTCAAGAAAAACAGACTATGGTTGTGATAGCAGACAATTCGGACCATCGACAAAGAATCGGATATCCATTTTGCTTGCCATTGTTTCTGAAAAAATATGTAAACGTTGAAACATTAATATTCAAAACGATATCATAGACACTCATAGCAATTCCCATAGCATGACTCGATCCTCAAATTATGAGACTTGTACAACTTTCGAAAGAAAGGGTCACATTAGGGGCGTTTGCTTCATGTTGCAATCCCAAATTCCGGACACTGCTAATTTGAATGAGGCACAAATAAAAATACAATATATTCAATGTGATCACACATCCCACACTTCAAAATCAAACAATGGTATCAAATTATAACAGCACTGTCTCGTACAGACAAAATCAGAATTTTCAGTGTCAATAATTGAAGTAATATATTAATATTGAACATACAATATCGTAATATTAGTATGCTTCGATAAATGCAACATTAAAAAAGTGTACATGCCACATGGAGCACATAAATGCCATAAAATTGATAAACCAGTGGTTTTTTTTGCACGGACAATTGTGTCAATAGGCACAAAGAGCCAAAAAAATTTGTGTCAATGTCACAAAAAAAAATTTTTCATCTCAAAAATATGCCAAAACCATTTAAAAAGTTTTACACCAAAACAGGTTTTTTTAGGCCAATTAGGAGCCATGGCTCCTAAAAATTCTGACTGGCTCATAAAAATTTAGAAGCACAAGCCAAATTAGCCAGTAAAAATTAGAGCCCAACGATTCTTTTAATAAGGTGAGTTTCCTATCTGGAGATGCATTGCTATGCACTTTAATAAAGAAATACTAAAAATTTTCCGCACTTCGCACCAGATTTCAAATCATTTATGATTCTTGGTATCATTTCTCTTGTGGGGTTGGAAAATGTTGGCTTAGCTTAGGCCTATAGCTTTTAAACATCAGCATGTTATGGATGAATATTTGACCTTGTATTGCTTTTTAACATATTGATGAAAACCTAGATCATTTTCACAAAATCGTTTTGTGGTCCTTCAGAATTTTCGACTTTCATGAACATAACTTTTTGCATTTGGAAAATGATTAAGACATCATCAGCATAGAAAAGTGGCAGACCTTCTGTCTGGAAAAGCCATCCAAATTCTCTGTTGCTTGCCTAATTTTTTAATTTTAGTTTGCCTGACTGAAAACACATTGAATTCACTGAAAAATGAGACCTTTCATGCAGGAAATAGATATTAAAAATACTCATTTTCCAACGTTATAGAATATCAAAATCCAAAATTTTCTTCTGGTCCTAAGCGCTGACATTGATTTCTGATATCCAAGTCCGAAGTAAAATACCTACAATGCTTTTTATGCTTTATATGTTTGAAAACAATCACGAATAATTATGATTGGTATCAGGGCCGTAACCAGGATTTTCCCAAGGGGTGGGTAATGACCAGACCATATAAAATGTGCCTAAACTAAAAAAGTGAGAGCGCGCAGCGCCCGAGCTTCGGGCTGGGGGGTTTGGGGTGGCGCGCCTAAGCGCCCCCCAACGGGGTCTGGGGCGGAGCGCCAGAAACTTTGAAAAATACGCGTTTTATATGCTGAAGAAACATTAAAAATTAATGTTTTTGGACCACGTTTTTGTTATAATTTGCTGAAAAATGTGGCATAATCCAGCTTAAAACTACAATTATCTCATATTGAAACATTTCCACAAGAATATTTACATTTCAGTAAATCTAACGCAAAATTAAACCGAGATATTCAACATCCAAATATACATTTGTCTTATTTAAACACCTCCATTCAATTCAATAACGCTTATTGTCAAAATTTATTCTCACTCATTCTACGCAACTAAGTGAAGACTTGAGGGACCCAATCAGACGTTTCAACATCAACTGTATCAACTGCGTTGGTTTCGTCGTTATCAACTGCGCTGGTTTCGTCGTTATCAACTGCGTTGATTTCGTCGTTCTCATCCGTTTCTGCTACGCTCGAATCGTTATTTTCAACCGGACAATTATCGACACGATTTTTTTTTAAAAATACATCTAGACTAGTTTGATTTCGCTTCAGACTAGAATGATTGCGCTTCATTCTGAATTGAATACACTTTAAAAACTGTTAGGAAAATGAGTGGTGAACAATATTATTAAATAAAATAGTGATTCTATTCACTATTGTTAACACACAAAACAATTGACAAAATTGAAAAATTTATTCAATCGCCAAGGGGTGGGTAATTACCCTCCCTACCACCCCCTTAAATACGGTCTTGATTGGTATAAATTACTGGCTCCAGATATATTAGATCAAAAATGATAGAGAAACGTTTGAACGCTCCCGCCAACTAAATGGTGAAAACATCGCGATCAGTTATCAGCAGTTGCAGTAGAATGTGCTGAAAAATGCATTTTTCGACATTCTTGAAGCCTGCAAATCAAAATTTTTTGGCGCTGGGTGCCGAACAAGTTACTGTAGCTAGCCTTATGATTTTTCCTTCAAAACTCAGGAAAGTCAGTTCTAACAGTCTAGAACTAACATGAAGTGAATGAAATACAAGAGAAGTGATTTTTTACCATTTTTCTGATGAAACTAAGTGAATTTATCAATTTTAGTGTGATCAACTAAAAATGTGCAGCCAAATTTTTCCGTTAGCAAAAAAACCTGATGATTGATTTGAGTAATGACTGATATAATATGTGATCATTGTTATTCTTTGTTTGATTGAGTATGTATTCAAAATGATTGATCTGTTACGTGGGCTTCTACTGTGATTTTGAAGAGCGTTTTTGAATAAATTTGTTGAAAGAAACATTGTTTATCAGGGTTGGCGGGCATTGGTTTTTTGGATTGATGGGTTTTCTTGGGTTGGAAAATTGGACAATTCTGGGTTTTTAAGTTTTTTAGTTTTTTAAGAAAAAAATTCATTTTTTTTTCCATTTTGTTCATAGCAATAAAGTTTTTTCCTCATTTAATAATCAAAATGAGAGTTGAGCCAACTTTAATAACTGCAATATCTGAATATTAGGCAGATTTTACTGCTCATGAGTCATGAGTACTTATGAGCAGTGCTAGTGAGCAATACACTACACAGCATTACTTGTGACTGCTAAAGTCTGCTCACAGCCATCAGCATTTGGTGAGCCGACTTGAGCAGCCCTAAAATTTTGAGGGAGGCAGCGGACCAATTGGAGAAAGAGGTTCAAAAATGGGTTGAAAATGGACCATCAACCATCAACCAAGTATTCTGGTTGAATGGCTGTAAGCAGTATGAATGTTGAAGAAAGAAACATTAAACTTTTTTCAGCCAACAAAAACACAATTTACAAGTAACTCAATGAATAAATGATCTCGGCAAGTGAAGATGATGAAAAAATACGTTTCCTAACAAAAGGCTGGAGAGCGGCCAAAAATCTGCTATGCAATGTTGGTTGACCGAAAGCAAAACGTGGCCTTTATTCCAAAAAATTGTCATGAGAATACGTTTTTTAAGACTATTAATGGCAAATAAGCGAAATTTATTTTGTCATGTTAGAATCACATGTTTTCCATTTTGGTGTCCACTGCGTCATCTGAGCGTAATTTTTCAACATTTGGCTTTGTTCACAGCAAGTTGCATAATCGATTGCTATCTGGATCAGTCGAAAAGCTAGTCTTCATAAAATTCAATGCCAAAAATTTTTTTGACGGTGCACTAGTTATGATTTTATTTGTTGTGATAAGGAATCTGTATTTTTGCTTAAAATCAGGAAAAATGATATGAAAATGTCTTGCATTACGAAGAATAAAACTTTAGATATGTTGCATTTGCTTTTCTTTCATACTTAATTCAGATCCTCAATTGTGAAATGAAAAAAAACCCTGATTAAACCCAGAAAAACCCATTAAAACACCATAAAAAACCTCAAAAAAACCCCAATTCGAAATTTTGGAAATGGGTTTTTTCCCAACCCTGGCTGCGAGAATTCATGTAAATATTAATTCAACGATGTCTATAATTGCTTTCTCCTGATAGCCCCGTCGCGTAAATTTTTTGTTGAAAAATTGTGCCAACAAAACAATGTTAATTTTTCTGTTCGAATCAAACACCAAATTTCGGTTCCGAATCACCACTGAATAAATAAGGGGAGGAAGTTAACAATTTCTATGCATTCACCAGTCATTCACAATCTCCAAGTCTGTTGCGATCATACAAACAGAATTCGCTCGCATTCTAGACAAATAAAAGTAATATTACAAGACTGGGCGCGAAGCGCCTCGAAAATTTTGCCTCTCCAGTCCCTAAGATGACTAAAAATCAAGGAAATTCAGTTTTAAAAAAGTCAAAAAAAATTGTGCCAATTAACACAAACGCTCAAAACTTTTTGTGCATTCCAATTTTTTGTGCCAAAAACCATACTTTGACACAAAAAACTACTGGGATAAACATGAAAAACGTGTTTATAGATTTCATACCTACAGTAACTGAATATTGCAACATCGATTTGATAAAAACCATTGCACTTTATTTTGTAATAGTGCTGACGCTAAAACGCAGTACTCGCCTTCTTCGACCAGGCATAATCATGACGTTATATACATCGAATGAGGTTTTCACTAAGGAACAGAGTGTATATTTCTGACTGTGATCGACATGTTTTAATATTTTGCATGTTAGAATCACGTGATCAATCAATTCTACTGTATTTTTCGTCCAGTCAATATCACTCTCCCCATATCATCTTCTCCTGCCCGGATCCTGTCAATAGCTGAAAAAATATTGACATCCGGTCAATAGACACTGCCGCTATAGGGTAGTGTGCACCAGCTGCAGTAATACCGTTGGGTATATGGTTGGCGAAGTTGGGGGGGGGTGGGGTCCCCCCCCCCCCAATTACAGGTATGTAGGGGTATTAGTGGAGCTGGTTGACACCCGTTTAACACCTACAAGCTATAAGAGATATACATATAATACAACAGATATATGACTGATGTACGTTCGTTTTAACAGGCAAGCCACGCTGCCATCAACAGAGGTTCCTCGAGGCTGTATTATGCACGTAGTTTTTAGTAAATTTTTCCTCCCTAAAAATGGAGCTTGGAAAAATATGGTAAAAGGAATAGAGGGAAACAAAAAATTGAAAGAAAAAAGAAAATCCAGCAGAAAAAGAACAAAGTAATGAATGAAAAAAGAAAAAAAATATATACGGCCTTCTCAGCCTAATTACTGTATATGAGTTGTTTGTTAATTTTGAGCATTGGATTTCTGTGACTAGTGTGAGTAGGCATTTATTTTTTCATTTAAAATTTTCCTTAGGCTTAGGCTTAGGGTACTTGGGGTACCTCTCTTCCAAATGAAGTTGTTAGTTAAAAAAGTATCAAGGGTCTTAAAGGAATATAGTGTTTATACTTTCTGGTGAAATCGTGTAGTGGTAAACGCATTAGGCATCATTTTTTACTCCACGCGCATAATACAGCGTGGTAGAGTGGCTGCTAAAATCAGCCTCCTTCTTTGATGGAAGCATACATGTAATTGGGGGGGGGAAGTGCTATGGGAAACCCCCCCCCCCAGAAATCGCCGACCATATGGCTAGCCATTGGGCGACCCCCCCCCCAGGATTTTCCAATCCTATGGCTAGCCATATGGTAGCCCTAGGGACCCCCATAGTTTTATTCGGAAAAATACTGAAAAATATCATTTTTTTCCATGAAAAACGTCTATTTTCTCGGCACTTCGCGCCATAAGTACATAATTTATCATTTTTTAGACAAAAATTACTACTTTTTAAACCGTTTTTCGGACATTTTTCATGGAAAAAATCGATTTTTTTTTCCTTCAGGGACCCCTATCCCCAAAATTTTGGGAATTACTGACCCCCGGCCCCAAAAAAGTGCTCCAACCCCCCCCCCCCCCCAGACCTCGGAGCTCCATTACATGTATGGATGAAAGCGTAGCTTGCCTGTTAAAACGAACGTACATCAGTGTTATATCTTTTCTATTATGTACATCTCTTATAGCGTGTTCGTGTTAAACGGGTTTCAATCAGCTCCACTAATACCGTTTTAGGTTTAGGCTTAGGCTACTTTATGTTTAGGCTTAGGCAACTTTTCGACCAATCAAATTGAAGGTATAAAATTTTTCCACCAATCAAATGATGACAGATCTCGCTCCCTAATGCTTTATTTTTTCGAGGGCGTTGAGGTTTTTTCCAGGGGTTTTTTGTTTTTATTTTTGAGGTTTTGGAGATTTTCCGACAAATTAGATTGTTTGAATTTTGCTTCGCTTAACAGAGAATTACTGTATAAATTAAAAAAAGCGTGATGTAATTGAAAATATTGAAAATTGAAATGAATATTTGATTGAATAGTTTTGTTTTGACAGTCCGTGTGATTAACAATTGAATTAGCGTCTTTTTTGGCTTAATCACCGAATTTAGGCTCTTGGTGAAACGTGTTTTTTTCCCAAAATTTTTCCCTAAGTGGGGAAATACCCTGACAATTTTGTTGACATGTGTGGGGCGGAGTGCACACTGCAGTGTGCACAGAGATGGAATAAACAATGTTTCAAAATTTTGAATTTTTGATTCTATGGGCTTTTTGATGGGGTTTATTGTGAGTTTTTTAGTTTAATGTGATGAGAGTTCTATTTTGTACTCATTTCAAGGCTTAGGTACGATTCACTTACGTGTATATTCTATATATAGTGTAAGGTTTCGGCGCTAAACTTTATAAGCGCCGTAGGAACTATTTGAAACATGATTAGGTACATAAAATTCAATCAAATGCGCTCAAAATTTTATTAAAATAATACGAAAAACTTACGGCTATTTCTGTCGATCTACTAAAAATTTAGTTTTCAAAAGTGAAACTTTTTGTGCAGAAGCAAGTTTGAATGGTCCAATATGTACGATGCTCGTAAGTACAATAAATCATTTAAGAGAAAGTATTGCGCAGCGAGATCTGTCATCAATTTGATTGGCCGAAAAAATTTATTGATTTTTTTAGTTGTTCTGGTAAATTTTCCGGCTTAGGCTTAGCCTTATTCTTCGGCTTATGCTTAGGTCTACGCTCAGGCTTAGGTTTAGGCTTAGGCTTGGACTCACGGTTAAGAAGGAGTTGACTACAATTTTCGATGTCAGATTTTCAGTTAGAGGTAAAGTTGAAAATTTGCGGAGTAGTATAGCTAAATGCTTACTAAACACGTCATTTTGCCTCAAAATTAGGCAACTAGTGATCAATTTTTAGGACTTTAGGCAAGGGTAATACCAGACTGCCCCATAGGGAGAGTTATGAGGGAGGTATTACCCCTACCTAAAGAACTAAAAATTGATCACTGTTTGCATAATTTTGAGACAAAATAACGTGTTTAGTGGACATTTAGCTTCACTATCCCCGCGAACTTCCAACTTTACCCCTACCTAAAAAATCTGATCTTGGGATCCTCTAGGTAATATTCCCTCATACCCTCCTATGTGTTAGTCTGGTCGTTTGGAAGAAATAAACTTTTGAAATTTCGATTTTGTGCTCTTTTTGGTTTTTCTTTAGTTTTTATAGATATATTCGGATTTTCAAACACTTTTCTGAAGCTTTGTTGATATCGACGCCTTCACCTTCTGCTTTGCTTAGTGATGCCAAGAACGATCTCACTGATTATTGATGAAGTTTTTTGTTCAAATTTGAATATTCTTTCATTGAAACGCTTTATGGTGTTTCTTGATGTTTAACCGTTTGTTCTGTACCCCATCATACGAAATCATAGAACGCTTTGTATTAGATCCATTGATCGTTAATTTATTTGTCTGCAGAGGAATTCCAGTGGAGAAATAATAATGTTCATCTTCTGAATTAGAAATGTCAAATCATTCCGCTGATTCAAAATATTTTTATACCAGTGAATATCCAACTTCCTTGTTGGAAACTAAAAAGAAGATATGGGCACGCGAAAGAGGTTAGACGAAAAGATGTGAGTAAAAAATATGCAGTAGGTATATTTTCATTTATAGAAGAATACAAAGAATGGTTTCCTTTTGGGTCGAAAATTTACCGTACTAAGAACGTATCAACAACGAAAGCGGTGTCGAGTTTAGTAAGTGAGATAAAATAACTAAATTTTTCATATAATGGTGTATAAAATAACAAGAATTTCGGAGTATCAAAAAGGAATCCAGAATGTTTTTCTGTTAAGAGAAACACAAATAATACTTACGTGTGATTTTTGGAACCTCGCTCTTAAAAAGGTCAAAATTCTAGTTGTTAATCGTCAAAACTTCTCTGTGATCTACACAAACGACTAAAATCACATCTGATACATGGGACTATAGTGCATTGAATGCTTCGACCTCAATTTTTTTGTTGCTATTTTGTTGTGCAATAAGTTTCATTCAGTTTTCATCGTAGTTATAACTATTTTATAGGGGGCTTTTCAAAATGAAGATTTTCTGATTTCTTCCGACTATGATCAACGACTTCAGTATCTTTCTAATCCATGCATTTCTATTCGTACGGAAGAAAATCAACACAATCGCTGTATTTACTGCGAGCACCATCATTGCTGTTGTTGTTGCCTTCGTCGTTCAATGTGCTGCAACGCATGTATTTCTTTGGGCTCGCCAAGACGGCATAACTTTATTGGGAAACCGGTCGATGGGGAAAATCAGGAAATTTTGAAATGTGCACCGAGCCCTATCGTCACACCAGCAGTTTCACCTATTCGGAAAGTTGCGAGCCCGTCGAATCGACAATATTTCCTCGATTCGACTGAAAAGAACGTCGTGATACATGGATGCCCCTTTGATTCTACACCGGCGAATTTCTCTTCGGATCCCGCACAAAATTTGAATGCTTCTCCAAATTCTTCCAACAGGTGAAGTTCATTTTCATATATTAATCCTCAGGTAATTTCGGGCTTTCAGTGCCCTGCTTAAGGTGTATGTTCAATCGTGTTTTTTTACCCACTGGACGGTCCCCACAGGGCGGAAATTTCCTGATGCAATATCTGTAACGAAATTTTTAACGTTCCAAGTTTCAGCAAGTAAAAGAACACAAAATGATGGTACCTTCACGGGGTAGTTATCAAAAACAAAGTGTTTTTTCCAACTGAAGAAAATTAATTTAAAAATAATTATGTTACTAATTACATGAGTAAACTTAAAATTAAAGCCCTTATTATGAGTAATTTAAGAACTTCCAAATAGACAAGACTGAGAGTCAAGAATTTTTTGAACTACACCGTATTTACAGTCAGCAATATCAGTGGACTGGGCCACTGCGAATATGATCGAAAAAACAATGATCTGATCTATTACCAGTAATTGAATCAGAACAGTCTACTCGATGAGTACCTTATGATAAGCATCCTCAATGAGTCGGTTAGTTTTATCACAGCAAGTTTTCCTTATTTTTATGTTGCTTGTTGAGATTTAGATTAGCCAGTGTCAAAATCAGCACAATGCACGTCAAGCCTCATTGCGATAGCAGAGAATCGAATAAGTAACTTCGAATATAAATCTCAAAAGTTGTCGAGAGTTAAACGTAGCATACACCATCTCGACGAATGGCAGACTCACACATAGGAAATAGAATTAAACCTATATGGATTGACCGACTGTTGAAAAAAGGTCTATGTGTAATTTAAGTAAAATTTTCCAAGATGCAGACAGTTATAGTACTCCAACATCTGAGGACTACAACTATATGGATTTTACATTATATCGTGGAACTATTGAAATCATTGGTTCTATGTTTCACAACTCTCTTGAATACTATCTGAATGTTTAGAGGAGAAGACAAAATTCATTGCTGGAAGAAAACGATGTTTCTTGTCGTTAACTTGTAGTTAGAAAATTTGAGAGTTCTGTCATCTATTGATCTCTGTTTCTTTGAGAAGATTTTATTAAATCAATATGGTTATTTAATTTCAACCATCTGACATGCTGGACGAATAGCCATTTTCTAAGAACACCGATCTGAATTGTATGAGAATAATCTATGTCCTGTGCTAGGCAAGTTGAATTTCACCAAAATGCTGATAAATAAATGATATGAAATCATTGTTGCCATGGACAAACCCTATCGATTAATCGAGTACCAGCCAGTCCCAAAAGTTGGTTGGTTCCCGAATCCTTTTGATGGTTGCCATGCCAAACGGGGGTAGGGAATCAGATGCATAGTAAATTTATCTTGAAGAAAATGGACATAATGCAATCTCTCAAGTTTATTCAAGAGTCTACACACTTTTTAGGACATACCAGTGTACTCAGTAGAAAACCTGGAAAGTCAGAGGAAATTACGCCTGTGAAATCTTGAAAAGTCTGAGAACTTAATAATGCATTTTTCTGCGTTCTAAAAGATCAAAATTTCCTGTTGCCTCGTACCGATTTTGATTTATCTGAATTGGCTAGAGCGCGACACTCCGAAAATCAAATACTATTATCCAATTAACATTGAATTCGATTTTCCTGTCGATCTTATTTATATATTTTCTCACTCATTGGGTGTTATAAATCATGATGGTTATAGACAGATTAAAACAGGAAAAATCACCGTGATTAAGATATTGCTTTGTGCTTTGTACATACATAATTTTTACTATTTTACTATTTGGTTAAAAAAAAACTGGAAAATTCTGGGAAAATGACCCGGAAAAGCTCCAGAATTTCACTTTGAAAATTTATGTCCGGACAAACATTCTTGGATCCGCACAAAGATTTTTTTAGTATCTTTGTTCAACGTACAAAAAGATTTTTTGGGCTTTACCTGGTCGGAAAACGCTTTTCCAGGCTCTAAAATCAGAAAACACTGAACAAATTTTTTGGCGCGGTTTCTACTTTATAATTTTTCAGAATCGTCTATCCAATGTTTTCCCCGTTGCTTTTGGAGCAAAAAACCTTCGGAAAATATGAATTGTGGTGCATATTAAAAAACCAAAATCTCAATTTTCCACCTTTTTGTAAGTATACTTCTGAACATGAGGCCGAGACTGAATTTAAAAACATCATTGGAGTAATTTTCAAAAATTGCAAGTTTGAACGGAAGTTTTTGAAATTATGAAAGTATGAGTATATTTTTCAATTTTAAAATGAGACATGTTTTTGTACAGGAAATTTGAACCATACCTGTACTTGGGGGGGTTGGGGGGGGGACCCCCCCAACTTGGCCAACCCTGTACCCAAAATCATTTAACCCCCCCCCCCAAGCCCCCCAGTTTGGAAAGAATTAAAAAAATTTGCAAAAAAGTGTATGTTTTTTGGCCTTTTTTGGGAAAAATTTCGACTTTTTTCTACTCCCCCCCCCCCCAATACATGTAATTGGGGGGGGGAAGTGCTATGGGAACCCCCCTCAGAAATCGTCGACCATATGGCTAGCCATTGGGCGCCCCCCCCCCCAATATTTTCCAATCCTATGGCTAGCCATATGGTAGCCCTAGGGACCCCCATAGTTTTAGTCGGAGAAATACTGAAAAATGTCAATTTTTGAACAAAAAATGGTCAAAAACGTCAATTTTCTTAGCGCTTCGCGCCATAAGTACATATTTTATCATTTTTTAGACAAAAATTACTACTTTTTAAACCGTTTTTCGGACATTTTTCATGGAAAAAATCGAATTTTTTTTCCTTCAGGGACCCCTCCCCCCAAAATTTTGGGAATTACTGACCCCCGGCCCCAAAAAGTGCTCCAACCCCCCCCCCCCAGACCTCGGAGCTCCGTTACATGTATGTACCCCCCCCCCCAAAACTTCGGATTTACCCCCCCCCCCCCCAACTGGTCGGAGGTCTTACAGGTATAATTTGAACCTTATGTATCTTGAATAAGTACCGCGTACTTTTGTGCTACATATATGCATAATAAGATCATGAACTCAAGTGCTATCCGGAACAATCTGTTTTCCGCACTCTTTGAGCTGTGCGGGAAAATTTTTGGGCATTTTCCGCATAAAACGGAATTTTTTTTTGGCGTTTCTACTGCTTGATGAAAAAGTGCATTTTGGTGCTATTTAGAAGGTCAAAATCTCAAATTTTTCGGATGCTTCGCGTTAGCAATGGCAATAATTTATGATGTTCACTACAAGTAAGCTGAAGCACAGCCAAAAAGAAGTCAGGTTTCATTTCTCAGTAATCGATGATTGTTTCTATGAATCTGCTATGTCTTTGCTAGAGTGAGTAAAACTCATCACTTCATAGTTAGAATATAATTTTCACGATTAATATGAATTTGTTGATTTTTCTCACATTTCTAAATTGTACATTTACTTAATACCATCATTTTTCTTGGGAAAATGTGAAGTGAGATTGTTACAAATTATCTCTACCAGGCCTGTAGGCAGGGGGTTTGGGGGCCACGGCCCCCCAAATGTTTCAAGTGTTAAAAAAGTAGAGGCTTTTGGTTTTTTCTTCAAGAAAAAGTCAAGTCAGAAATGCTAATTTTACAGTAAGAGAGTGCAAAAAAGGTGTGCCTCTCCGCTGAAAAAAATTCCTGGCTACAGGCTTGATCTCTACAATACATTTTCCAACATTTTAGTAGCTCCTGCGTTTAAAAATTCCCCGGTGCTACGCACCGGAAATGTTAAACGTGCATGGTTTTCATGAATTGAAGTTCTTCATCTCATTTATCAATCAGTAATCTTCAGTATGTTCAGATTTTGTTGGAAATTGGAATTTATTATAAATTATTTCTTCCAGTTGAAGTTTTCTGAACTTTGTGAACACAAATTTTGTCGCTGAGAAACGATTAATACGCGATTCTCGACTGAAAATGTAAAGCTTTTATTTTAGGCGTAAGGGTTGAAAAGACTCATTTTTCCAGCATTCTAGAACATCAAAATCTAGAAATTGAGTCAATTGAAATCTATATATCACCAGCTCCAATCACAAAAATGACAGCAGCAACTATCAATTTTGCTCAAACAATCTAAAATAATGTTTTTGAGATAGAAAACCAGATAATTTTCAAGTTTTCCTGGCAATCTACAATTTCGCTCATTTTATACATTTTTAAAATGACTTCAACTTCGAATGGAAAAAATTTTCTGTGTGGAAAAAATTTTGAGTCATTTCCGCGCGGTGCGGATGAAAGCGTGCGGAAAAAACCCTAACCTAGAAGAAAGTTTGTGCAAAAATACTATGGTTTTTATAGAGTACAAAAATTTTTTGGCTGATCTTTGTGCATGTACAAAAAGGCTCGTTCAAATAGAACAACGGAGTCGCACCTATTTTTTAATTATAAACAAGATAATAACTAGCTTCGGATCAAGCCTTGCGCACCCCGGCGAATTCATGAGGTTCAAAATCAATGGTTCACCAATTGAAAATTTCAATTAAAAAAATATACTGCTCAATGGCCCAGTTTGCGAAGTGATGATCCAACCATGCGAGCAAAAACCAGATCATCAGATAAAAATATATATACTCGTCTGCTCAAGCACACACCTGTAATTACGGGGGCCCAACTTGGTCGAATGCTACACCAAAATGTTGGGACACCCTAACTCAGAAAAATTTGGAAAAAATTAGCTTGTTCGGCCTTTTTTGGGAAAATTTTCGAAATTTTTGGTTTTTTTGTGGACCCCCAAAATAAAGGGGCCCCCACCCAAAAATTTGGAGTTTACTCCCCACCAACTGATCGGATCTCTTACAGGTATGCTTAAATAATTATATCACCACTAAGTCATGTATAAATGCTTCACTGGATTCCATTGGTGGTTAGTGATCATGATGGCTAATTCCTTAATTTATTTTTTTTCGTTTTCTTGATGTTTGATTGATTTTCTATTTGGCTGATAGCTTGATTCTTAAATTAATCAGTTGGTTAGTTGAGATTGGTTTCCTGATTTCATTGACACTGTGATTCGGTTGGTAATTTCCTAACTGGCTTTCAAGTTGGCTGATTCAACTAAACAGTCAGTTAAGAAATTACCTGCAAATTATAATACTACGTTTATTCACCTAGTACCAACCAACAAGGAAATCAAAGTAAGTTACTTTTCCTTGTTGGTTGTTTGATCTCCCTGCAGTTGGATTTTGATTTATTCTCAGATTGATGGTTAGTTGATTATTTCCTAATGCCCTAGGTTGTTTGGTTGGTTGATTACTTTATTGACTAGTCGGTTGCTTGGTTCATGCATTCCCTGGCTGTTTGATTCATTGATTCTTTGGTCGATTGGTTGGTTGATTGATTTCTTGATTGGCTAGTTGGTTGGTTCACTGATATCCTGACTGGTTGGTTGTTTAGTTCATTGATTCCTTGGTTGGTTGATTGATTTCTCGATTGGTGGGTTGATTGATGCTTCGATTCGTTAGTCGGTCGATTCATTGATTTTCTGGTTGGCCGGCTGATCCCTTGGTTGGTTGCAGTTTTTTTTTCTGCACCCGGCTTTCTGCACGGTGCAGAAAATCCAAAAAAAAATTTCTGCACTGCTTTTTTCTCCTGTTACAATAAAATAATAGTGAATACTGAATATAAGAAAAACATCAAATTAAATGTGTAATTCGTTGATATCAGAATTGCGTACACATCAAAATTTTATTCATTCTCATAATATGAATTTCAAAATAAATTCACAGAATATTTTCACCAAAATCTTCGGCAGCCGCCAAATGTTCAAATTTTTCGGCCGGTTGACTAGAACTGGCACCGAAATCAGTCCCACCGATATTTTGTCTTTTGGCCTCACTCAACCAAATTTCGACGGCTTTTCTGTAATTGAAATCCGCGTATCCTTCTGGCCATAGTTTTAACCGAGTCAACGCATCTAACGTGCAAACCTTTAATCTTGATCGTTGTTTGGTCTTGATTGAATGAACTCCGTTGCTCAAACGGCTGTCTGACATCTTAACATACATAACAGATAATTTTTGTTGATTTGATTGGTGCTACACAATTGTGAAATTCACCTCATCCGAATGCTCGAGTATGCCGTCCAACTGCTCTTCATTATGACTTGATAGTGTCGACTCATTATCCGATGTCTATAAAATAAAAATGGAGATTTGAAATAAGTTTGCAAAACAACCAAAGTGTATATTTTCTGTATTATAAGTTAAGTGTACACTATACAGATTAGGGTGTAAGTTAGATTTACCACAGCCGCTGCATCTAAATTTTCGATTTGCTGTACGGGTTCTGCTGCCGCCGGTCCTTGAACGTTAATTTTTTTTTGGAAAAACGAATTTATAGTTTTTTGACTAGACATTTTAAAGTCTTAAAATAAAAAATAATTGACTTTAAGAGTTCAGAATCAATGACTGACACATAACAGAAGAATAAGTGTGGTCAAACACATGACTCAAAAAATTCTGCACCAGTGCAGAAATCGCCAAAAAAAGTTCTGCACCGAGCCTAAAAAGTCTGCACTGTGCAGAAAAAAAAACACTGGTTGGTTGGTTGTTTCCTTGATTTCTTGATTGGTTCATTGATTCCCTGGTTAGTTGGTCGATTTCCTGATTGGTTGGTTCATTGATTCCCTGGTTGGTTGGTTCATTGATTTCCTAGTTGGTTGGTTGTTTCTGATTGGTTGGTTGGTTTGTTGATTCCATGGTTCGTCGTTTCCCTGCTTGATTGATTGGCTCATTGATTCCCTGGTTTGTTGATTGATTTACTGATTAGTTGGTTCACTGCGACTGATTAGCTCACTGATCCCTGACTGATTGGTTAGTTAGTTGATTCTCTGGTTGATTGGTTATTCCCTGTTTACTTGGTTAACCTTTAAATTCTCTATTGAATTTTCTCAGCTAAAATCGGTTCATACACAAAACATGATCTGGTTCTGAGAATCAAGTCATCTGGTACCGAGGCCGCCTCATCTGGTACCGAGTTGCATCCAGTTGAACCTATTGTCCAGTTATGTTGCCAATCTCAGCCTACGAAAGATCCTGAAAAAACCCCGATTTATAAAAAATCCAAAATTTTTAGATGACAAATTATGTATAGAATACTAACCAAAACTCATTTTCCTAAATTTAAATGAAGTTGAAAACGAAGACAAGGGCCATTGATTTCACCAGTCGACCATTAACACAACATTGTGTTATGAAATGTGACATTCTATATTATATCCCACAAATTTATTTTTCTTATTCCTTATTCTTTTTGCACCAACCATTTTTTATGGAAAACCAACCAGTTTTGTTTAAAATTACTCGCTGTTTTTTTCGCAAAGACCTTTTCGCCATTTGACGAATTAAGTTGAAAAAAAATTTTCCGTCATTCTCGCCAAGTCGTTTTTCGCTCAAAAATGGCCATATATACTTTATTTATGCTTTTTGAGCTTGTTTGAACATTTTCATGTTTCTGCCATCAGTAATTTACCAGAAATAAAAAGTAACTTTTTCGAATTTTACGTGAGCGAAAAACCTAAATTGCCTAGAAATTCGACTGCTGACATCTCTGCTCAGCCAAAACGAAGAATTATGGACTGGACTTGAAGTATCATTTTGTTTCGGCGTAAAGCAGCGAAAAATATTTCAGATTTCGATACTCTAGAACACCGAAAAACAAATCTTTTCAACGCGTATTCCATGATATAAGGTTTAATTTGTAAGCTTAGAATAATGTTCATACTTTAGCAATGAGATGATGTTATCAATCAATTAATCAGCTACAAAATCAGCTCGAAGTAAATGATATTTCATAAATTACATACAAAACAGAAAAATTATGAAAATAATTTCGGCGTGAACTGCTGATGTCGGCAAGGGACATAGTCTATCTCGAGGTTATGCAGATTAGCCTGAAAGTCGACGAAATTATTATGATTTATTATTTTATATTTTGTGGAATTATTAGCCCTGAAATACATTGTCTCTTCGCCGACTGTACCTTTAAATATTTTCTGGTAGTGGAGGGAATGCAGGTTAGAGCCCGGATCTCAGGAGGACCGCCTTGCGTGCGAGTCTACACTTACAACTAAATTCTCTTCCTGACTTCTCTATATTAGCCGTTGATTGGAAGTGTTCGAGCTCAGAGAGTTAGGGTCATCTGCAGGTCAAGTGAAGTGAAGCAGGTAATTCATTTGAGATTGGGACAGACCGAACTGCTGGTCCCCATTTCTACCTCGGAACTTGTCCTGTATAGGCGAAGTGGTGGAGTAGCAATTAAATCCTTTCATTGTCTAATTAACCCAAGTCCCATTTCGACACCGGAAATTTTCTTGGATTTCGATATTCTAGGACGCTAGAAAATGGATCTTTTCAACATTTATTTTCTGGATAAAAGGTCTAATTTTTTAGTCAATTCAATCATTTTCCATATTCGCACAAAATGCAAAAATCGTATTGAAAGCATGTAATTCAAATTCAGAAATCAGACAAGCAACCAAAAATTTGGGCTCTTCAACCGGCAAAAACTTCTGTCACTGTCCGTTGCCAGATAAAAAACGTTAATGTTAACAAAGTTCAAAAATTTTAAAGTCTGTCAAGAGATTTTGTGGGGAAAAAATCGAGAAAGTTTCATTTTCGTCAAATGCTCAGGCGCAGTATCAGATCACTGATTGAACAAATATATGAGACATTCTAGGTAGTGACAACTGTTGAATATCAACTAGTAAATGGACTAGACGTGCTAACAATTGCGCCCGAGCTGGACAATCTTACCTAATCATACTCAATCCTATTCATACTCGATCAAACAATGATCATTATAATCATTAGGCCAGCTCGTTTTAAAGTTTTAATGTTACTTCCTTGGAATTAAGTATGCTTTGTTTAGAAAATTCAGTAAAAGTATTTTTAGTTGAAGTTTATTATAGACTTATCACTGATTGAACAAATATATGAGACATTCTAGGTAGTGACAACTGTTTAATATCAACTAGTAAATGGAGTAGACATGCTAACGATCGCGCCCGAGCTGGACAATCTTACTTACTCATACTCGATCAAACAATGGTCATTATAATCATTACCGGAACGAAGCACCAAAATTTAATTTTTTACTTCTTAAAATGCACCTTTCTGACTGCGCGCTGAAAGGCAAAAAACCCATCAAAGTTATATCCAAAAACAAGCAAAAAAAATTAAATTCATGTTTTTTCCTATCTTTTATTTGCATAAGCGACTCAGGTATCTTACAAGCTGCGATGATTATTCTAGCTTCCCTTGACGATGCATAGCAGTCACGCCGTTGAGTTTGACTCACCATATCGTTCAAATCTAGGCCTAATATAAAGGCGAAAAGCATGCAAATCAGAATAGAAAAGAGAAAAATCAAAAAATATATCACGGATGTTTCATGATTTTAAGTATGAGGAGCAAACATGCACAGCATAGGGAGCTGGGGGTCAGCCAGGACAGGGAATAGGACAGAAAATTTTTTTTCTTGATGACGGAAAGAATTTTAAAATCTATTCAGCATATTCCAGCATATTTTTCAATCTATATTAGTCAAATAGTGAAACTATTTGCTTTGGTCAGCACGTTTTAAAGTTTTAATGTTACTCCCTTGGAATCAACTATGCTTTGTTTAGAAACTTCGGTAAAACTTGTAATTAATACACAGACGGCTTGATGGCCCGTTTTAGCTCATAAATATTGATTTCTATCATTTTAAAGGTTCCACCGTCGAAACTTGATCACAAATTATCGCAATTCTTCCGAAAAGCTAACATTATTGGACGCAATGCAAAAATTTCAAGTAATTTCTTGCTATTAGGAAGGATCTTTAGTTATCCCCAAATGGCTGGTTTTAAGCTAGATTTAAACGAACAGCTCGCAGAAAAAGAAAAATTAAAGTCGGTTGCTAAGCAGTTAGAATTTATGGAAGTTAGCCGATTAAACGAAGAAGCATCGAGGATAGAAGAACAAGAAAAAAGAAGAATAGTTGAAGAAGAAGGAAAAAAGGAACGAGATAAAGTAAGAAATTACTATAAACATAAATCCTCTTTATGGTCCAATGTTCGACGTCATAATTAATGACCTCCCGGGTCTCGATACAAACATCGTAGGCCACTAATGGTACCTTATTTGTGCATGGTCGGTCAGCTTGAAGGGGTGAACTGCGATTTTGTCAGGGTAGTAAACTGGTTTTGTCTCAGAAAACCCAATGCTTAAACGGCGAAAAGCCTCAAGTAAAACAGCTTCTGGTTTGAAAAGATTGGTAGAAAATCACATATACTTTAAAAAATCCTGGCAGTAAAAGCTTATCTGCCCAAAATTCATGGATAGTAAATGAGCATCCGCTAGGCAATACTCCTACCATACCTTTCAATGCACATTGTACAAGTTCGACTGGTACCGTTTCTCTGAAACCTGCAGTTCTCCCGTGTTTTCTAATGGTGTCAGTAGGTGAAAGCGGTCGCCACAACTCAAGATGTTGCAATAAGAGAGCGCCTTTTCCTTTTCTCGGTTGACTCAGTTGGTCAGGGCATGCAGACGTTAGCTGCAAGGTCCCGGGATCGAGCCTGAATTCTTTTGGCAGTGACTGCCAATGGGAAAGGATGGCTCCAACAATAGTAACGGTTGTTCAAAAAATGTGGAACGGGTTTAACACTAGTGTTGTTCGTCAGATATATTTTGACATCCTGATATTCCGGTTTTTGGAGAGATCGGATATCCGAATATCCAAATATCAGGTCATATATATGTGACAAAATCGACTTGTGTCCACTGTTTTTAAATTTTATGAAAACTAAGCTTCTTGAATGTTTTTTGATGTCATCACTGATAATTACAGATATTAAAAATTTTCCTTTCTCGAGTTGCCTAACTTTAACAGTCATCGAGTGAGAAAAACATACTAAATCATCAGAAAAGTTGGAATCAAAAAGTAAACGGTGAATAACAACAGTTAGTGAACGTTATTAATTGTGATTGTTAGTGATTGAGAAACTGTACTTGACTTCCTGAGAGCCGCGCTCGAGCTGAATTCAAATTAATAATGATAAATATTTCTAAAGCCAGCGCGCAGAGCTGTAAAATTTAAGAATTTTGACTCTCAAAAACGTTCCAGGAGACACCTTTTTGTTCTTGACGGCCGACTTTTTCTTCCACATTTGTGTAAAAAGTTCAGTGCTAAAATAAGCTCATCAAAGCTACTAGTATTAATAAATTAAAAATGTGCCTGTGTTTGGTACGTCCAGTCGATTGTATTACAATCAGCGATTTGTATATTTGGAATTTGTATAATGTAATGAGTAAACTTGAAATTACTTATCCTTTTGTTCATCTCGATTTCTTATTGGCAAATTTTAAATGCAATCCGAGAATTATGCGAGACAACATAATGAGAAATTATTTACGTTTTGAACTGAGTGTGCTGAAAATTTATTACCCACATAGCAGACTACTTTTTGACTGGGATTGGATAAATTCCAAGTGGTCCACAGAGAAGATATTTAAAAAAATCTGCTAGTATAAATTCTTTGAGTAATTTATTTCACCTTAGAAATGATCAAATTATGCAGTCAGATGAAGGAAATCAGAATTAAAAACCTAAAAAACAAGCAGAAAATGTCAACCACAAGGGAGGATAAACCGAAAGTGAAGACAGAAAAACTGTAAGTTTGTCGATAAAAACATATGATGTTTATCATTAGCTCTGATTTTTTTAGTTGATCAATTGGAATTTATATCATCTGAGAATTAGTTTGATTTGATTTCCGTATTGCCTGTGCAAAGAATCTGTTTAACCCTCTGACTTTCCTATTTTATTCATTTGTGTTAAAAGGTTCTGATGTCCGGTTATCCAAGTATCTTTTCATATCCGGATATCCGACAAACATTAGTATTCAACACAGTATTTGCTGCACGTCCCGTTCTTGAACTTTGCATAAAGGATACAAAAAGTTTTTGCATCGAAAATTTTTTGTTACCGTTTAGTGGAGTTATAATGATGATATTCGAATTAGCTCTCTAATATAAATGTATTTTCTTGCATAATATTCAATGTTGGCATTATTTATTGTGCAAAAATCCGAAGAGCTTACTGTATAATCATTAAATCACCGAAAATAGCGTTTTCTTGCAAAAAACGGTGTTTCTATTTTGTTTTCATTTTACTTTCAAGAGATTGTATGAGACACTTGAGAATTTTTTTATAAAATAATGTTTTCTAAAGATCTGAGTTTGAATTTTGTATTCTGAAAAGGGAATGTTTTTAGAATCAGGAAATCATTGAGTCATTACGAAGTTACTAATTAAAAAGTAAAATGTTTACACTCTGGAAATTTAGCAAAATCACTTTTAAGACTGGAAATTATCCAGTGTGGCTCGTGAGCACCGAAAATTTGTTGCATTATTTAGTTTTTAGTCACCTCAAAACTCATTTTTCAACTTCAAAAGTTGGTGTCTGTTTTTTGCGTAGTCAAAAACTGACACGAAAAGTTTTTACACAGCCGTCGAAACTTTTGCACTTTGCCAAAAATGCAGTCAGTATTAAACTTTCCTACAATCATAGGAAAATATATCAATAAATAAGACATTTCTCGTAAGAGGAAGAAAGGGTAAACAGAATAAGACTCTTACGTCTTTAAGTAACGTTATTTCCCTACACAAAGTTGATTTGTTCACGACAATTCGGCGTCAGACTTTCTGCGACAAATTTATCGGTTTATATGGATAATTTTCCTCAATTCATGCGTTTGTTTGGTCATAAGAATTTAGTTCAAACATGTAACTCTAAATTATGCCCAAAAATGTTATCAATAAATTTTTAAAGGAGCTCGTTTTGTAATCTTTGTCAACTAAGGCCATGTTTTTAGTTGTCAGTGCCCACTTGCACCGGCGACTTTTAGAAAAGTCGCTTTTCCAGAAGTGCAGAAGTGTCCGCACTAGCACTAAAAGTGTGTCGAAGTTGTTGTAAGATCGGTCAATAAATGTGCAGTTCCTATTTTTGAATACATCATTTTGATGGTTTTTGTGAATGTGCAGTTGACTTGTATGCAGTGTTTTTTTAGCGACACACCCATTAGCAATGCCGCTAATGGCAGTTTGACTCCATCAGCGCAAAAAAAATTTTATTAGCGTACAGTAATTTATTTTTTTTTACAATCGTGATCAAGTTATTAGTGATTGTTTTAAGCATTGTTGAGAAATGTGTCATTGTAGACTTATTTTTTGACAGCGTTCTTTAAAACATACCTACCTATATTCACAGGGCCGTAGCTGAGCAAAAAAAAATTCCCGGCGCCCGGTGCCGGGAAAATTTTTAGGTTTTTACATACCAAAAGGCTAGAAAATGAATCATCATAACAACGAAAATAAATTGGAGTGAGACTAATGCATCGTAATACCTTTCTTATCCCGGCGCTAGGCGCCGGGAAAATTTTCGGATTTTTGTGTTCCAAAATGCTGGAAAATGTATGTTCCCAACAATTATTCCTGGATAGAAGCTCTAAATTTACAGTCTTGTTATGATTTTTTATCGTCTTTCAATCGCAGATTGGGAAGGTTCACGTTTCAAAATGTTGGAAAACTCCAAACGAAGTGAGAGAATAAAGTTCTGAGAAGTGATGAAAAATCTCAATTATCAGCAAATTATTGACTCTTGACCAAATTAGTAGAAAAGAGATGTAGTAATTCAATTGATAGAAACTGATAAAGGTTAATTAGTTAGTGGAAGTAGATATGCTAACGGACGCGCCTGTTAGAAAGCAACGACTGTTATACTCATAATCAGCGGAAAATTTTGAGGTTTTGACCTTTTGAAATTCACCAAAATGAATCTTTTCAATTTTGAAGTGAAAAAAAATTTCCTTATGAGAAAAATGCCCAAAATTTTTTCTATGTTTCGAAATTTTTTCCCCTAAAAGATACCATTGAGGAGAAAAACGGTGCTCCAAATGAGAGAAAAAAATAGTAAAGATTGATCGAAAATCTCATTTATTGGCAAAATGTTTTCTTGTAACTAATGAAAAAGAGATGAGGTACAATTCAGCTGATTGAAACTGCTGAACGTTAAGTAGTAAATGGAAGTAGATATGCTAATGGCCATGTCCGATAGAAAACAATGACCGCTATACTTATTGATCGGGGCGAAGTGCCGAAAAATTTTGAGGTTTTTCTCTGTGAGAGACACGAAATGAGATATGACAAAGTCGCAACAGCCTTGCATGTTCATCATTGTGAATTCTGAAATAAACATTCGGTCATTAGCGCGGCCCATGTTTTATTAGCACCGCGCTAAAAAAACAGTCCTTGTATGGTATTTCGCTATTCTGAATTATAATTGATAATTTGAAAATGCCATACAAAAACAGCGATCCATTGAAATTTATGATATTATGTGAAATCAAAAAATTCAAAGATATATTATTTGGCGCTTATACACCCGCTTTGACCAAGGAAAAAATTAGAAACATGGAATTTAATTTATAAGGGATGGGCCGGATCGACTTTTTTGACGACAGCGGATCCGGATCCGGATCTTGGAAAATTTGGTTCAGCGGATCCGGATCCGGACCCGGATCTTGAGGAACATCGGATTGGATCCGGATCTTTCAATAAGTATATGTGCTATGTCTAATTTGTCTAAAATTGAGTTAAATGAATTTGTATTCATTGGTGTCAATAGATTAATAGATTATTAATGATTGAGGTGTTCGTTTATTGAAATAGTTCACATGTGCTAATTGATAATTTTCATTCATTAAATTGTATTCATGTTTAGATTGATATTGATTTCATCAGAAAAGAAATGAGTAGAAATGGAAACTTTTTTCAGAAATTATGAATTTAAGTTTTTCTTTCACTAGCAGAGTGTGGGACTACTTCACAGTGTCCCCAGATGATGAAGAAAAGGCAAAGTGCAATAAATGCAGAATTCAGTTATCCAGAAAAGGTTGTGCTACTGGATGTCAGAGAAAACATATGGAGAGGAAACATACGGCAACATATAAGCAGTTTGCGGCTAAATAAAAAGAAGATAATGAAAATAGAAGTAATTGTGGAACAAATTGTTATTAGTAAAGTAAAGTTATGTTAAAGAATTAATTTTTGTGTTTTCTTTAAAGATAGCCAAAAAATGATCCTAGCAACTCAAAAACCAAATTAGAGCATGAACTTAAATCTCAAACGTCTCTGGACAATTGCTTCATACAGAAAGTAAACAGTGTTTTTTGTACAAGCCTCCTTGTACCTGTACAAAGATCGGCCAAAAAGTCTTTGTACGAAGAAATTTTTTTTGTACACTGAAAAAACCATGATCTTTTATGTATTTTTGCACAAAGTTTCTTCCTAATAGCACTCGAGTTCCCCTCCTTCATAATCATCTTACAAATTAAGAAAATATACTCATAACTTTCATAAATCTGAAAAACTTCAAGTTAAACATGAAATTTCTGAAAATTAGTTCCATGATGCTTCTCAATTCAAACTCGGCTTCATGTTTAAAATTTAAGCTGCAAAAAAGTTGGAGTAGATTTTGATGTTCTGAAATGGATCAAAATTCGCCTTTTCCGTACAGGAGGACCGCCAACATTTTTTCCTTTACTGGAAATTTTTTCTCCAGGAAGCACTATTTGTTGAAAAATAGTATTGCAAAGAATTTATTTAATCCGGCGCGCAGCGCCGGAAAATTTTTGGTGTTTTCTAATACTGCAAAATTTTATGTGAATAATGATGAATAAAGATCCGATTATGACCGGATCTTAATCATTGACAACAGCGGATCCGGATCTTAAAAAATTTGGTTCGGCGGATCCGGATCGGATCCGGATCCAAAAAAATCTGGTTTAGCGGATCCGGATAGGATCCGGATCCTAAAATTTAGGCGGATATCCGCGGATCCGGATCCGGATACCCGGCCCATCCCTATAATTATGCAAAGTCCATCGGTTATTCATTTCCCAATAATAGGAATAGTCTATATGTTCGAGATTCAACCTGGCAAAATATGAGAACAGTGATTGTGGCCAAACGAGATAAAGCTAAATCTACTGGAGCTGAAGGCGGTTAGGTGATGCCATTTTCGCCTGTCGAATTAAAAGTTCTTTATATTATTGGGCGAGATATATCGGGTTTAGTTGGACTTGATGTTCAAAAAAGTTTAGACATTCCATCTCCTGCTGTTACAGGGTCTGCTGTCCCCCAATCCGTAATCAGGCTTAATCAAGGATGCGGCAATGGACGTTCCGATTTTGTTATCTTTTGAAAAACGGTGCTTACCCGAAAAGTAATATTCGAAAAAAGCGAAGAAAATAAGACATTCCAGAAGAAAAAAACGCACTGAAGAAAGTTCAGTGCAAGATTAGCCAATGAAAAAACGAAAGAAATATAACTTTTAGAAGTCGAAAAGTATAAGGCTTTACTTCAGTTCAAATTAGAATCTATGAATAGCAGTTGAATTTACCAAATTTCCCCTATTCATTACCGCATGAATTACTTGCCATGGCACATTCGTCTGGTTTCAATTTTAGCAATTACAAATCTACTGAGCCAGCTGACTCTCGTATTACTGAAGTATATTTGAAGAACCCACTTGAGCACTTTGAAGAGATCCAATGTTATAAAAATGGGAAATTATATTTATACTTGTGTATATTATTTTCTTGAAGGTAAAAATTATAAATCACGTAAATTTTCATCCACACCAGTACAGAATTAGAGCTTTCTTCTCAATTAAAGTGAGTTAAAATTACTTTACTCCTTCTTGTAATATTTTTATCTAAATCACTTCCTTCGTAATCTTCATCACCTGCCCAAATCCGGTTCAATCACATCAATACTAGGTTCAATGTGTTCTTGAGGATCTTCGGCAAGAATTAAGTTGTGCAGAATAAAACGCAGTAGAACAATTTTAGCTGCGTCAAGTGGTTCCACTCACAAATATTGTAGAAGGGCAAACCTTCGCCTCAAGATCCCGAGAGCATTTTCAATTGTACATCTTGTCTTTTTGTGTGAAATTTTATGTCGTTTCTCAGATTCGCTCATTTCCTTTAGAGATTTCAGGATGGGCGTCAATATTCTTTAAGTGCAGGCATACCGGGAATCAGCTATGATGGCGCCTTCAATGGGCGACCATCCACGGCTCATCAATTTACATAATGAACTCTTTCAAAAAACCCGAGCATCATTATCACTCCCTGTTCAACACGATGAAGTAAAATTTGTGATTTGGACCGCAAATCATCATAGAGCTTTGGGAATTTGTTCCGTAACGATTCACAAATTGAGGCTCGTTTTCAGTCGGGGCTTTTATAGGTATATGAGTTAGTTTCTTTTTGCCTAAAAATCATTCGCTATTTTGACAGCATTTTTCAGCCAACAAAAAATCAAGATATGTATTAATTAATAATTCGACATCTTTTTTAACTTTCGGGGAAACTAGATTCGTGTGACCCGTGAGCATGTCCTATAACTTGCATGAAGGCGCCGGTAGCTAAAAATCTAACAGCTATTAGTAACTGTTCTCTTGGCCTTAGTTGAAAATTTCGATGAGAACTGCATGCCAACTGAGACTGAGCCAGTATTTTGTGCGAGTATTTTCTGCGTAGTTATTCGGTTCATTGTGAACCTATCGAAAAAATCATCCAAATCGAAATTGATCCGTGGACGAATCAGCCGTTCCTTTCGTGGAAGCTCGATATTATTATCCTCATCACTACTAAATTTCCATCGTACCAACAAATACTAATCAGCAATTCACCAAAAGTGTTTTCCGACTACTGGAAACATGCATGTTAAAAGACTTTTGAACATCTGAGCTTCTGGATGTTAGTGCAAGTGAAACCTTTCCAATGGTGGAAAATAGACTTTTCTAAAGGACTTCTAAAGGTTCAGAAGTCAAAACGTTGGTGCAAGCAGATTTTCGTTGGCGCAAGTGGGCCCAGATGGTTAATGACGGTTTATGCAAGAAGAATGCCGGTCCGGAAAAGCCAAAAAACATTCGCTAGTGATTGTTCATTTATATAAATCAATCCAAGTTTGATACACTATTGAAAATAACTCCGAGCTGTAATTTCAGATTTTCGGTTGTAAGATCGATTCGAACATCATGATTTAAGAATTGAAACAAAAACGTATGTGTGGATCCTATTTAGCTTGTATGCTTTTTGCCAAGTCCCTCGTGCTCCCACTAACGAAAGGCGGAAAATGAAGAATTTATCTTCTAAAGTGTATGCAGTCTGTGGGGGAAATATTGTGTACCGGTGGTACGATTGAAGAGCATCTTCGCTTGACACAATCTTTTCGCACGCCAGATTTAGATACAACCCCTAAAAAATAATACTTAATGCAGATTTAAACAATCTTTCCAATTGTAAGGTGCAGTTTATAGCGGACTCCGAACTTTTCAACCTGTGGTCTTTCTTAACAGACAGCTCTTTCAGTCATCCGTTATTCTGTTTGAGGACGGGGATTGACAATTTTTCAAGGTAAATTTTTACGTTAAGGATCACAATGAAAAAAACAGCAATATTTACACGGATTTAGCTTGTCAGTTTAGTTTGAATGTTAATCTAATATACAGAGATTTTTTGATGTGAAAAAAACGTTCTTGTAAATGACTTTCTTTCAGGAAAAGCAAGAGAAATTGACTTCGCTTCTTTACACGCAATTGCAAGAAGCTGAGATGCGAGCCGAACGGGAAAAAAGTGCACGATTACGAGAACATAGCCTCAAAGGCGAAATTTCATTGCCGGCGGAAAATTTTCGTCAAAATGAACGAAATGTTGTGACATCAATGAACTTTTCTCTTAATAGTCGTTCGAAGGTATTGGCTCCCAAATTTCAACCGTTCGATAGTGCATGTGACGATACCTCGTTGAATTCCGATCGATCTCTGATCGATACTGAAATGATAATACAAAGCATTTTGAAAAAGAAAACCGTCACACATCATCAGCCACGGGTATAGCAAGTTTCACATAAATGTACAGTAAAAACGTATTCTGTAATTTAGGTTTCGTATTTTCTTTCGTCCATAATTTTTTATTTTGAAATTACGGCAAGATTTTGTATTTTACAGTTGCGATATATTTTAGGCGGGCTCGTATTCAGGGCCCGGGGGTATGCCCCCTGTGCTCATCTTACGATTTAATAAATTCTTCCATATTCGTAAATTTACTTGTCAACAAAATTTGTGATGAAATAAATTACAACATTCATCACGCATGTAGCAGCAAAAAGAAAATCCTTACGTTGCCGGACAGCTTCGTCAGAAAAATTGTCTTCCACTCTATTCTAGTTCGAGCGGAAATGAAAAAGTTGTCTTCCACTCTGATCTACTCATCGAGTGGAAATGAAAAAAGTGTTGTTGGCTTGTTTATAAGAAAACAAGACGGATTTTATTAAAATGAAAGTGAACAGGACTTTTTTATTGCCTAAAGGCGGATTCATACTTCATCCGGCGTCCGGCAAGTTATTTTTAGCTTCCCGCATTTAGTGTCCGGCAATTTGGCTTCCAGCAAGTTGCCGAATGGGATGGCAATTCATACTTCTTCCGGCGCCGGAAAGGCCGAATGACAATTTATTCTTGATTTTACTATGTTTAAATACTTTGAAATCTGTTCAATAATTTGTTTCAAGAGAAATGGCGTATGAAAAATATATATAATATGATTTTCCAAGTCTACCCGGGATTATTAGTTGATGATGTCAGACGAGCAATATATTCTTGATCTAGCATTTTTTAATGCTTTCAAGAACGAAAAAAAATACAAAATACTCAGCAATCGAAAATTAAACGAACCCCATGATTATAAAAACAAAATTTTGCCTCAACTAAAAAAATCTATATCTCTCGCATACATTGTATGTGCAAGAACCGATCAAACACACGCTTCAATTGAAATTACATACAAAATATGCTTTCCGGCGTCCGGAAAAGTACAAACTGTTTCTACTCTTTCCATCCGGCAAAATTCCAGTCTTCCGGAAAAAAATGAGACGGCAGCGTGGGAAAAGGAAAAAATGACGTCATCCGGTGCCGGGTTGCCGGACGATTTGCCGGATGAAAAATCTAAAAATAGACTTTTTTCAGATGCCGGACGCCGGATGAAGTATGAACCCGCCTTTAGTTCCGACGAAAAAACATCGTTTCAGGTTCACAAAAATGAAAAATTCGATTAATTTTTTTTGCTAGACTTCCTTATCTGCTGTTTTTTCTAATAGGGCTCAGTGAGATAGTCCGAAACTGCCTCCAAATTTCGTCATCTCTTAATTGTTCTCCAAAATAAATCCTGACTACGGGCCTGATTGTAGGTGTTAATGAAAATTTTATCCGTCTCTGACCGCTTATCTATTGCTTCTGTTCAGTAATGGAAAATTTTATACAAAATCGGATGCATCTCCTATAACAAGATAAATATTCGAACGGGGAAAAACAGATTTCCTTTGGAAATATTAAATCGTTCTGCTTCTTCATGCGATGTGGCTTTTCATAGAGACCATTTGAAAGTGTTTCTGGTTGGATTATTTGTTCACCTGCAGTACTATATATTCCATGCATTTTAGTATACTTTGCCAGAAACCTTACGTCAATTTAATACATAACCGAACTATAATCTCAGAAATCTAAATACGTAATGCCACTTGATCATCCATACTTACAAAGATTAAAAGGTAAGGATTGCATTTTTTGTCTGATTTGCCATGCGATAGGATCGAGCATATATTGCAATTTTTGGAATCGGATTGCTGCTAGAAGGTGAAAGCACATGAATCATAGAAGTAACCCTAATTTTCCTAAAACGTTATTTGGTGGAGATATGTTATTGATTGTTTTTCAAACTGAAGAAGTATTCATTATTTTTAATTGATTAGATTTATTTAGTATTCAATATGTTCTATATTTTTTAGATCACATTTTGTCGCTGGGGAACATTGACGTGATAATCAAGGACGATAACCCGAATTTAATTGGGCTTTGCACAACATTGGAAGACATTTTCAGAGAAGGCTTAAAATGTGAGACTTTTGTTCAGGTTAATGGTTAAAGAAGATGATTGTTGAACAATAATTACTGACTGACTTCATTATTTGGACGACGAAAGTTGAATGATTGTTTGGTGACACACATATAGTATCCGAAAAATTCTTCTCAAAATCTCGAAACGCTTTGTTTCGTCGCATTTCTGGTTTGTTTGAAAAAACAGGCATGTGCTAGAAAGTTGCGATACTTATGTTTTTACCAAAATGGTTGCGACCAGCAGTTAGAGCAAGCAGTCGATTTTGTTACAGAAAGAAGCCCTCTCGGATTCTGTCGTGCAAAATTTACCGTGCCTCATAGCAATTATCACAAACGATAAGATAGTCAAGAATTTAACCAGTTGGAGCACTCATCCAATTTTAGGGTACAGGTCAAGCTGCGGAAGCAAAGATAAAAATTATTATGTACATCGCTCCAATAATTGGTAGCCAAATATCATTTCGAACCTTTGTTAGTATACTAATCTAGTTAGCTCGTTCTTCTCAGACACCCTGCTATACCCTTCTTGGAAGTCAACTGCAAGAATCAGTTTTATTTATGATGTGTACATTGTAAATTCTCAACAAAGATTTTTGAAGGAAAGTTTGACGTTTACTTTACCCTAAATACCCTTTTGTAGCATATTCGGCCATTTATTTGTCACCCGAAATTTCTCAACGGAGTTACTGGCCTTTGGTTGTGGCTGTGGCCAGATACAGTGTGAAGTGGTAAGTTTTTTTGACAGAGAAGAGTTTCTGAAAGTCAAAACGCTTTAGTATTGATTAATGAAAGAAATGCACGAAACCAACAATTTATGTTAGAAATACTGGGATTATGAAATCGATACATACATAACTCTTCAAAGGACTTACAAACACTGTGAATAGTAGCACGACGGGTTTTCTTTTATTCCTCGTGCACAAGAGTTTCTCCGGAATTGCAAATTCTATTAAAAGTCACACTGTCCATTCATTAAAAAAATATTTTTTTTCGGAAATTTCCCCTCTTAAAAATTTTTTTGTTTGTTGTTC
Source organism: Romanomermis culicivorax (assembly GCA_963922205.1). Classification (NCBI taxonomy): domain Eukaryota; kingdom Metazoa; phylum Nematoda; class Enoplea; order Mermithida; family Mermithidae; genus Romanomermis; species Romanomermis culicivorax. Next base: position 487,667 of record CAWUHX010000221.1, on the reverse strand, counting down.
CGGTCGCCATTATGACTGCCTTAATTTTGAAGGAAGATAATGCGAAAATGATTCGAATGTTTTCTTCAATTTCAAATTTACGGAAACAAAATGAGATTACATTGCAATGGTGTTCCATCGATGTCTACTCATCTGTTGGACAATTTTTAGCTTACCTGCGCCTTTGCAACAATGCGTAAATCACGTTGAACAGTGCCAAAAAGTGATGACCAACGTAGGAAAGGAGCGATTATTCATACGTTGCTGCCTCAACAAATGCACCCTAGAATTATTTTGGCGTATCGCCCTTTCGAACAACGAAGTTGTCCGCGTAAGCCGATATATTCAGTAAATTTTTTTTATTGGGAAATGCTATTGCACAAGAAAATTTCAGTGCAACATTTTCCAAAATACATACTGTATTATACTTGTGTTGCATCCGCCGTTTTTTTCTGATTTCAGATTTACTACAAAAATGATTCTATTTTCGTTGACGAAATTAATTCCGAAGTTTTGTTGTCTCTATTAGCCTCACTCATGAAGTTCAAGTTCAATTTGAATTACAAAGCAAGTAGCATTTAAAAAATCTTAAAATTTCATTTTCTCTAACGTTCGTAGTATTTTTCGTCGTTTTTCTAATAACGTTCAAACTTTGTTGAGAAAGAATTCACATTTTGTTTCATGATGCAGAATTCCGCCTTCTTGGATGCAACGTGGTCTTTGCCAACATATAAAATGTATGAACTAGTTCCTAGCAAACGCCTTGGGATCGAACTAGAGTAAGAATCTTACGCTTATTTGTATTCATGCATTGAAAGATTACCTCGGGGGCGCTGCTGCCTATTTAACATAGGGCCAACCATACTCCATTTTGAAATGACAGACGCAGCGATCGAAGTTTGGGCAACCACAACCTTACTATAGATCAGGAAAGCAATTGTAGTAGACTTAGAATTGTTGAAAAATCATCAAGGAATCTGCACCATGCATGAAGAAAAACTTTCTTGAATAGGGTCAATAAGCCTTCCATAATTTCGAATGGAAGTTGCGCATCGATCATTTCAAAATAAATGGAGTATAGCGCCTCCACTCCATTCTGAAATTTTACGATCACGATTTCTTTCGAAAAATTTTTTCCCGTCCTATCATGTCTTGATAACGCGTATATTTTGTTTTTTATTTACTTTTCTACATATTGAATAGGTTGATCAACACAAGATTGATGGTCATAGATGTAATGCCTGAATCGGTTGCGGACGAGGATGTAAGTAAGTAGGGTTCGGTCAGGCCGCTGATCTAGACAAAAAGTAGTAGGATAGGGAGTTTTCGGCGCATGTTTTATGAATGCCTATGTTCTTCATTTCAGCATTTTTCGATGACATCTCTCAAACATTGTTTTCGGTATGAAGCTGCTGATATGCTTGTGATGAACTGATGATGAGCTAACAGAATCAGATTATGTTGATTTTAAAACGAGGTCACTTCATAAAAACTTTATATTTTTATCTTGTAAAAAGAATCACGTTTCCAGTTCTATAAAAAGAGCCTTTTTATTTTTTCTCGACAAGCCAATTGGTTTCTAGTGTCAAAATTTTACCGGCCGATCCGAATTTCAACAAGCCAAAACTAAAAAGTTTGTAAACGAATGTGTTAGTAAAAAAATAATGTTTTTTTCAACAAATTTTTTCGAGAACACTCCTCAAAATCACAGTAGAAGTTCACATAACAGATCAATAATTTTGAATACATTCTCAATCACACACAGAATAATAAGGTTCACATATTAGACCATTCATTATTCAAATCAATAATCAGGATTTTTTTGCACAAGCCAGGTTGTAATGTGCAACCTGGAGGAAAAAAATTTTTTCTCCAGATAATTTCGTGGTTGCTCTCTCTCTAAAATTGATAAATTCGCTTAGTTTCATCAGAAAAGTAATGAGAAGTTACATCTCTTGTATTTTATTCACTTCGCTTCAGTTCTGAACTCTTAAAACTGAATTTCTTGAGTTTTGGAGAAAAAATTAAAAGGCTGGCTAAAGGAACTTGTTCGGTGCCGAAAACTTTCGATTTCTAGGCCTCTAAAAAGTGAGGAAATTCATTTTTTGGCACATTCTTCTGCAAATCGGGATCTTTTCACCATTGGTTGGCAAAAAAGTCAAACATTTTCTCTCCATTTTCGATCTAATATATCGGGAGCCAGTAATTTACCAATCATAATTACTTATCAAATGAGATTGTTTTCAAACGATCTAAACCGCAAAAGAACCGCGATAGATGTTTTACTTCGGACTTGAATACTGGTTATTTTGTGCACTGAGCAATGTGTGCACGGTGCAAAAGTCTACTTTCAAATCATGCGGGTTTTCAAGTTGCATGATTTTGGTATGATTTTTGCATTTTGTTCTTGTATGGAAAATGATTCTATTGACTGCATAATTAGGGAATAGATGTTGGCAAAATTTATTTTTCAGTGTCCTAATGTCAAAATTCATAGAAATTTTTGGCGCTTCGCGTCAGAACTTTTTTATCCTTCTTGTTGTTTCATCCGAATTTATCAAACATGATTGACATCAAGCTGATCTTACAGCAGGTTAGCTGATTGAAAACATCACCTCATTGCTTATGTTTGAAAATCATTCTAGGCCGAAAACAAAAAAAAATCTGCACGAAGCCTAAAAACTCTGCACTGTGCAGAAAAAACACTATCCCACCCTGTGTTACCTCGACAGTGGCCATTGGTGGGACAGCTCTGGCGCCACCCAGGAAGCCCTTCAACACCTGTATCTGCTCTGTCATTGTTCGTGATGGATCTGAATTCGAAAATGATCTTGTTAAATCAAATGCTCTCAATTGGTATTTATGTTCTGTGTTCACAATTGATGATAGGTAGTTCCTACTATTGAAATCCTATTAACGTTCCTACTGTTAAAATCCATAATTCTGTTAAATTTGCTTCAGAAGAAATAAAAATCTCTTCTGAGCCACACATCGTATGTGCCCCTTCCCCGGAACTCTCGCTTGCCGACCTCGCATAGAAACTTGGCTGACCCCAGCAGAAATTTCATGCTTGGGATTTTCTGCATTTTTACATGAAAGTTTGGTAACTTGATGTAAAATGTTGAAAATTATTTTTCCTGCTCGATCAGCAAGAGCACTCTGAGAAACATCTTCAAACGAATTTTTAAAGTATTCTGATTAATTCTGACTGAGTTCTGAGCACTTTTGAGAATAAAATTTGTGGCTGACTCTTCTCCAAAATTTATGTGTTATATGTTTGAGAAGATTGAGACCATTCTTTTCCACTTATACCTTGATGGATTCTGCGCATATTTTTCGTGAAAAGTAGATATTCCATTAGCTCTAACTCCACCAAAAATTTATGAGGTTTCTTACAGAAGTAGTGCTATTCCTAAAATGTGGTCAGAAGCCCTTGTAGCCCCGAGTTCGAAGAAAGCGGAGGTTCATCATTACTGAGTAATTATCGTCCTATTTTGTTATGCTGTGTTGCTTGTAAAGTGTAATTAAATCAGTTTCAACACCTGAATCTTTAATCATCGGAATTTCAGCCCACTTTCCGAACATCAAGGCAACTTCTGAAAAATGAAGTTGTTTCAGTTTAGAAATTCTTGAACTATATTCCATTCATTTTGAAATGATCGATGCAGCGATCCCATGAAAGTGTAAGGTCGATGCGGAAAAAAACTAGTGCGCCTCAATTAAATATTTTTTTGCTTTCTTTAATATCCTGATCAAGTGGTCAAAATCTCGGGTAGCACTCAGGTATCGACGCAGTTCTGTCCATTTCAACAGTAGATAAGCATGATGTTTCTTCAATGATTCTGGACATTTCTATTCTCATAAAGAAATTCAATTTTAAATTAAATGAGCTATAGTAGCCTTGATTATAAAAAAACTAATTTTTGTGATTTCCTAATGAGTGTAGCCTAGCCTGCCATGATTTCTAGACTGCTATATCTCAACGCTTTCCATTTTGCATGTTCCGCTTATATATCTATCTATCTAAACCCAATTCAAGAATTGAAATACCGAATTGATGGCCCATACACAACATTAATAACGTTACACATAGGCACAGACAGAAAGTAATCTTGCCCAAATCCAATTTATTCTATCGGAGGTAGGCGTTCTTTTCAGTTCTCAGGTGAAATCTACCGTATCTGCGAATTTCGGAGGACGTATATGCATGTTAAAATCTAGTTTGTCCTTAATCTAGCCTAGAGAATGCATATTTTGGGCCAAGTAGCAGCTAGTTGATATGTTAAGTATGTATATGGTGTGACTTTGTATATATTAAGATATATGGACGCGTAGTGAAACCTAGCTTGTGGTATGATAACTAGAGTTGTCCCAGGCCCTGGCCTTTTGTGCAGGCTTGCCCCGGTTTGGGGGATAACAAGCTCGATTTATAATACAATTGAAGTTTAGGATATGACAAGTAAATATTCAGTTGTTAGTTTGAACAGATAGTTTTAGGAATCGCTAAATTCACGTTCTGTTTGGATGAAAGTTTACATGTTTTCATTGTATCAGGAACTGCACTTAATCTTCAATACACGTTCTTGATTGATTTTTTCAGAAAACGTACAATTGTTTAATTTTTGTGATAATATTCAACTTTCTTCTCGAACTTTTTTCAAAAATTTTTGCTTCCAGTCATTAGCATGCGTACTAGCGTCCAAAAATTTCCATAAGCACGGCTCTGGTTGGTAAAAAAACCTGCAGATAATCGATAGAAGTGTCCAGGTATGTGTGCAATGCAGTTTCCTTGGGAAAAGAATGTTTCGTCATACTTAATAATGACAGTTATGTTAGAAATTTAATTTTCTTGTCTAAAATACCTAAACCCTTTCTAACCTATCAATCAATGCATTATCATAGCTGACATGAAATGAAAAGAAAAATAATCGCCTTAAAATTTTTTCCATGAATGATACATGAAGTATGATACCACTGGTGACGTATTTGTTAGTACGTTATATGTCTACCCCGGCCCCGGCTAAAATGTCTGCCCGGGACAACCCTAATAATAACATCTACCTAGCAGTACTGTCTTTTAATATATCATTTGAGTTAGGTCGGAAGCACTTGAAAGTAAAAATCTTGTCGTTGATCAAAAACTTGAAAATTTTCCCGTCATTTCTTTTTCTTTTTAGCTAATTAGGCCTTCCAGTTTACAATAACAAGCAGTTTGTTGTTCAGAATTCTGAAATAATAATGATTAGTTTCACAAATCTTATTCCTGAAAAAGTCCGATTTGGGAGCATGAAATGACCGATAAATTTTGGGTAATAATCTTTTGTTTTATATGCAACTTTGATGTTAATCCCGATCCCGATTGGGATTAACATCAAAGACCTATTAATGGACCTAATCCTGATATCAAGAAAACCTGATACCGATCTCTACCCGAACCCTATAAGTAAGCACCGATGTAAATCCTCATATTAATTCATACCCAAAAATGATATCCGATTATCGAATGACAATTCCTTATAGATGATGAAAAGAAATTTTAGCCATAGATTTCTGCGGTTTGGGTCGGGTTCTAAATTTACTTTTTTGACGCTTGACACTGAAAGTTGCAGATTTTGACTTCTCCTATGAATCGTGATTATCTCTATAAGAATCTTAGTTTTAGAATTTTTTTAAGAATAAATTTGAAAGAGGCGACATCATCGACGAGTTATTCGGCGAAAGTATGCGCAATGTATCACCCCGGCATTTTTCATCTTTGTTATTCGACTATCAGGGGATGCCGGTTTACGTTAACATAATTAAGGTACAATTTACGTTCATTGTCAACTTTCTTCGGAAATGGATACACTACAGAAGTGTTTAAAAATTTTTACTCTTAGTTGATGAATCGTCTGTTGGGTCACATTATTTGCAAAATTATTCGGAATACATTTATTGATAACATTGCTTTAATTTTTCACCACAACATGCTTTAGTGTTTACACGGGTTTGTATCTTGGCAGTCTTATGTCTGACCCGGACGCCGATATTTTTATTAAAAATAGAAATGCAACAATTGAATTATGATCTAAATAGATTTTCCGAAAATCGACTGTAATGTTTCTAAAGTAGAGCGTTCATGAGAATATATTCCGCCCTTCTGATAGGAGTATATCTTCTCAGACCGTGGATTGGATCGAAAATGCATGAGTAAAAAGTAAAAAATTAAATGGTTCGGCTTCATGTTAATGCATGTTTTACACAAAGTTTAAGATCTAAAAAATTTTATTTCCGCAAACCTTAAACACATTTTTAGTGCTTAAGCAATGGCGTATTCTACACTCCATTGATCAAATTATTGCCAGAAGTAGGACTGTGCCGACACAAATTGATGAATTTATACAAACAACGGCAAAAAGAAGTTTCTGGTGAAGATGATGTGAGAAAAATGGACGAATTGCGGTTGGGCGAGAACGAAGGTTCATGCTGCGGAAGTGAGTTACGGAAAAATTTCCTCTTTTTACTTTTAATGAAAAAAATATGAATGGAAATTTGATTGTTTGCAAAAAATTTATGTGTTTAATTTTCCAAATAATGAAAAATTTATGCGCAATTCTATCACCAGTGAAAAAGAAGATTTGAAACAACATAGATAGAAATACCAATAAACAAATGAATCATGTAAATTTTCGAGACTTGGAAACTAGGCTATTTTAGCACGGTGCTAATGAAGTTGGGCCTGTGCTAATGAAAATTATAGTCTTGCTAAGAAAAAGTAATACAAATTAAGGGAGCTTAGCTGCTGTGATAATGGGACGTGTGCTAAAAAGCCTTGTTGAAAACTTAATATTTTGTTCCAGGTCCCACAGGATCTGATTTCTGCAATCGATTGAGCGTTAGAACCTCATGTATGAAAGCGGTATTAACTTCTAACTCTAAAAACAAATAAATACTATGTCGCACTCCTAGAAGATGCAAATGTGACGTTTTGCTATGAACGATGTTTCGCTTTGCAATTTACCCAATCTGAATGTCTCTAGAAATCATTTATTCCCAAAGTTTACAGTTTCCGGAACCTGCGTGATTTGTTTGTTGGTTCATCGCATCTACCGCATTGTTTTAGAGCTGTTTCTTTCGCTAATAATAGGGGAAATGATTTAAATTGCTGATAAATTTCAGTTTCATATCTAATGGAGAATATTTTTGCTTTCTATAGGAAACCTGACACTAGGCAGTACGCATAAAGGCCGCTAACGTTAACACGTGTTATGTCGTTAACACATGTTAGTTAACTCATGTTGAATCGTTAGCACCGCTTAATTTTAACTTGTTTGCATAAGGGCGAGTTAAGCACCGCTTAGCTAACTCGCGTTAAACTCGATTTAAATAGTTTAACACGAGTTAGAATGATTTTACTCGTGTTAGTTTCCTGTTGAAAGATGAGAAACACACATTTCATTCACTCATCCGAAGTCTTGCGAAGCCAAATTTTGGTTTTTCGACGATGATTTCGTCTAGTTCCAAACAGTGAGGAATTTTCGACTATAATGCCGCTTGAAAAATAATTCATGCTCTCTTTCGGCAACAAAACACAAATTATCTGATAAAACTGAATTCTACTTTTCACAGCTTGCGAAAATCACGCACGGAAATAAGGTGATGAAAAGGAACTTGAAACTTGAACTAATATAAACCAAGCTTACACTTGGAGGAAAATTGCTTCTGGATTGACAGCAAATATCAAAGCTCAATCGTCTAGCCTTCCTTGAGCCAAATAGAAAGAGGATATTTCTATTAATGTGATTGTAATTTTTTCACAAAATAAAAAAGAAGGAAACCTGGACGCCTTTTACTCAAAACAGTTATAAAACTTATTTCTTGCTTTGTTTATACCTTCTTGAATTTTCGAAAAAATACTCCCGTATCGGAAGTACATTTTTAGTGTTTTCACGGAAGCTTACACTTAATAGAAAATTGTTTCTGGATTGACAGCAAATATCAAAGCTCAATCGTCTAGCCTTCCTTGAGCCAAATAGAAAGAGGATGTTTCTGCTAATCCTACATGACTAAGCACTTTCAAATATTTTTTCAAAAAATATTTCCAGGTCAACTACAGGGATGCTCGGCCAAAATTTTTTAGGTGACGGAATTTGGAAGAGAAAATTCAGGAAATGGTATGAAAACCTCTGAAAGAAGAAAAATTTGGCAAAAAGCCTGACTTTTTGGCAATTCATGTAAGTTCCGATATTTGGGAATGAGCGCTTTTTCCGTTTGTAAAAGTTCGGGTAAGATTACGGTTCTACCGCTTATGTTCATCTATGGTAAGCACAACAGCGAAGTTTTCTCGAAAAATCTTTTTTTTGTACATGCTTTTATTGGGAAATGGGTAAAAAACAGCTTATACCTTTATCACTATCCGTCCACTGAGAGTCCACTGTTTCCAAATGGGCCTCAGAAAGAAAAAATATGTCCATACAAATAATGAACAACCTGCGTACGCGGCCGCTTTTTTCTCAGATTAACTGTAGTAATTAGAACTACAACTTCAAAAAAGAAGATATCGGCTTGCGATGCATGGCCATCTTCTGTTTACGGATTTCTTTAGATTTTTTCCTATGCTCACTTGAAAATAACAAATAAAGTGTAACAGTAATGATCCCTGGGTTTAACAATTCATTAAATCATTGAACATTTCTAAGCAACAAACCGAAATGAAATGTTAATCTATTCACTTCACACTATTTGTGTCGATGTATGTAGCCAAGGTCATTTGTAGGTGCGCAAGAACTTTTTTGAGACGATGGACATAATGAATACAATATTCCGGTAGTAAAGATGACGTGATGAAAATCATCTAATATCAAAAAGCAACATTTTTGGTCAAGATTCTAAAAGATAGGCTGAGTAGTGCAGAACACTTTGAATTTTGTACCGTGAATAGCGTGTCTTGTTCCTCAAGTGAGCTCAACTTGCTACTTCCACAGTGTGAATAGTTTTGTTTTGCTAACTCCACCAATTGGCCTACTTATGGAGATGCTTAAGAATGTGCTTTTGGCGCGTAGATCAAAAACTCTTGAACCTTCAATGCCTTGACATGCCACCCTTTCATGCCTTGAATTTCGCATTTGATCTAGAGTGTTTAAAATTATTAAACGAACAAGAGAAAAGAATGGATCATTTTTCAATTCGTGTGACTCATCCTTAACTCGACTTTAATCTTGCTAGGGGCAGGATTAAAATCTCGAGTTAACTTAATTCGCATGAGCGCTAACTCGCCTTTATGCATACCGATTACCGTGACACGTGTGAAAATGGTCGACTTTAACACGAGTTAACGCTAACTCGCCTTTATGCATACAGCCCCAACATCACAGACTCCCTATCAAAGATTTATTAAGCATATTCTAAAATTATAGATCAAAAAGCCAAGCTCATGAACGAATATAATCAATTCCCGTTAGTATACCGCGGTTCAGCAGATGTCGGTGTTGCTGGATCTGTCGAACAAATCGAAAAAGGCATTATGGAAGTGATAAAGAATTCCCAAAAAAATATTCGCGTCCTCATGGACATCGGTGAAACGGATTTAATAATAATTGATACGGAAAATTCTAATAAGGTATAACAGTTTCATAATTATTTGGATTATACAGGAAAATGAAAACCTCCTTGCTGTCTGATTACGTAAATTGACTGTAATTCCCGTATCTTACCGATTGTCGACTTTTTTCCCAGAACCATGGTCTATTTCGCTCGAACTCTTCTGAAAAGCAAGAGACTCGTCATAATAGTACTCTCATTTTGTGGTCTGATTTTTATAAAACGATTGTAAATCGGCAAAAAGCATTGTCGTTGAAATCGTTTACACAACACTTATACGGTAGAATTTTTCTCAAAAACCGTTCAGGGTTATAGTCGAGTTTGCACACAAATTCTCATTCCTATGCGACATATAGTTCGGCAGAAAATCGTCAATATATAAAATTGTGTTTGCTTTCCTGCGATTATTTACAAACATTTGAACAAAACAGATTACTTTTCAAAATGTCGATCTAGTTTGGAACACAGGTTTCTGATCTGATCGATTTTTAATTCTTTAGCCTTTTCAGGTCATAATTAAACATTCCTACCCCGAAATATCGTCGTGTGGAAGAAGGGTTGATATGCCGTTATTTGCTGCATACGTTGCGGGGTGAGCCTGAATATTGATTTCATAACTCATTATGTTCTCAGAATTTACCATTTTCTAGCATCACTGTAAGAAGTTCTACCAGTTTGGTACACGATAAAAGCCACTTTGAAGGGGAAGGAGTAACCAACTTTTCAAAGTTTTGGGGGAGGGGATCAGCAGGTGCTCAAAAAAAGGCGTTTTTCGACAAAACATTAACGAAACACGCCCGTGATCATTTAATTTTTACTTAAGAACTGTTGCTGAGCCGTTATTCCGGCGCCAAGTGCCCGAATGTTATTTACTTTTTTGACCAATTTTTCTCCAAAGAAGTCATTTCGGACCAAAAGATAAGTAATTTTTCATCGATTTCCACCCGGCTGGGGGTTAGCTGTCGCCAACTGAAAGTTGGGGGAGGTAGTCGTCGACAACTGCGTATACGGTTGAAAATAGCGGGAGGATCCTTCTCTGCCTCAGTTCCCCATTCGCAGGTATGTTTTTCAGTAGGGTGCAATGCTAATTCACGACCTTATTCTAAGATACACATTCTGCTAAGCTCGATTTTGCATTACATTTTTTATGTTTAGTCTCTGCTCGCTCAGGTAAAAAGACGTCAACAATTAGTTAAAGAGGCTAATTTTTGTACACGACCGATTAGTGCAGGTCACTCAAACGATCTTCCTATTAGTTAAGGTCAGCACAGTAAGCTTGTAATAGAAAAGCGGATAGGGCTGCTTCCTGTAAGCTTCTACGTAAAACTGACAACTCACTAAACATTAAGGTCCATGGAATGCTGGGTCGTGTTAGACAAACTTCAATGGTCCCTCCTAACGCCGGTGCCCCCTTCTACGTATGACCTGAGACAATAATATAACAATAGTATAAAATTATACACTGTGCTGCCGTCCCCCTTTTAATAGGCGTAAAAAATGACAATAGCCAAATAATTTGGGTGGCGTGACGCTCACAGGACGATAGGAAACCTGTAAGAACGATAAAATCGCAGGTGGCGCGATAGCGTCAACCCATAATATACCTGAACCTCTAAAGTTAAGTTGGTCTCCCCTCCTCTGGAACCAAAAGGTAAGAGCTAGAACCTTAGGTTTTTTCATAATTCCGGGCCTAGGGACAAACTATGGAGTTCATGTGGTCATTTAACTTCTATCTGCAAATGATGCTCGGTGGGGCCCCGAAAAGCACTCAGAAAACGGCTTCTTTTAGGGCCTCCAGTTCCAGCATACCCCCACATTGGGTGTAGCTTCCCCGAGCTCGATACTTCGCCCCATGCATCTAAGCAGTGTCTCCAGATGGCACCTTTTTATTTTTTTGGGAATAAGGCTCCAATCCAATTATACCATGGCCCAAAGTCCCCGGAACCCTCAGAATTCCACAATTTTGTTATATAAACTTCATGGCTTTAAAAAATAATTATTTGCATAAAATTTTTCTGCTATATGTTTTTCTAGGTATGATACTATCATGCCCATATGTCTACATGCATAAAGTCGTAGATGAACTATCAGAGCTCAGTAGTTAGCCCTGTGACGGGCGGAAAAGTTGTCCTCGACTACGTGGTCACATGATCACGAGGGTGTTCTGGTAGAGGGGGCGGCAGCCGGCTCGTGGCGGCGGTGGCTGTGTCACGGGGTCATTTCAGCCACCGGGTCACTTTCATTATCAGGTCACTTCAGCCAGTCACTTTCATTATCAGGTCACTTCAGCCACAGGGTAAGTTCCGCCACCGGGTCATTTCAGACACCGGGTCACTTCGACCACCATGTCATTCCAGCCACCGTGTCATTTCCACCACCGTGTCATTTCCACCATTGGGTCACTTCCACTATTCGGTAACTTCTGCCACCGGGTCATTTAAACCACTGTGCTACCTTACCGTTAGAGACCGGATCCGCGTTACCCGGAACTTTTCAGGATACGGTTCCGGATCCGAAAGAAGCATTTTCAATTTTCCGGATCCAGATCCGGAAGAACTCATTTCAACTACCCGGATCCGAATGATTCAAAATGCAGATACTAATTAAGTAGAAGTGTACTCCCTGACTATAAGTATATTTCGACACTAAGGTAACGTTATAACGTAAGGTAACAAACATTTATTTGATTGATTTGATAATAACAGTCAGTATTTAAAATTGATTGGTAAATTTCACTTCAAAAATAACGTTTTTCAACAGTTTCAGAGCTTTTTGTACATTGAGCACAGTTTTTGGAGCTTGTGCACAAATTTTTTAGGACCTTTTGTGCACAGCGCAGAAGTCAATCTTCATAACATACGGGTTTTCAATGCGGTTCGTGTGCTGTTGTTTCAGCCGATTCTTTCACAACCTGAAATATCTCACTTTGTTTAGTCTATTATTTTTGATATTTTAATCTATGATCTTCATCTTGGTATTTGATCAAAATAAAGTTTTGGAGAATCTAAATTATTAGTTGCAATTTTGATTTTTGAGTTGTGCTTGCATGCTTTCAATATGATTTTTACATTCTGTTCTTGTATGCAAAATGGTTTAATTAACTGCAAATTAGACCACTTATTCAGGAAATAACTGCTCTGACAGAATTCATTTTTCAGCATTGTAATGTCAAAATCCATAGAAATTTTTTGCGCTTTGCGCTGGAACTTTTTTATCATTCTGAATTTATTAAATATCATTTGCTTCAAGATGATTTTCTCACTGGTTAGCTGATTGAAAGCATCATCTCATTGCTCAAGTCAGAACATCATTTTAGACTTAAAAATTAAACCTTAGCCATGAAATAAGTCTTGAAAACATTCATTTACCAGCATCCTAGAGTATAAAACCAGAAAATTTTGCGACGTAAATTAAATGCAGCCCTTAGTTTTTTACTTTGATTGATCACAAAGATGTCGTCAGTGAAATTTCTAGGCAATTTAGGATTTTTGCCTCAGTTTTTGGTTCAAGCGAAATCGGTTATTTTAAAGCTTTGTAGACCGGGTGGCCGACTGTGCCGTTTCGCCGACTGTAGCGGATGGCCGACTGTACCGGATGGCCGACTGTACCGTGTGGCCGACTGTACCGGGTGGCCGACTGTACAGGGTGGTCGGTCGAACCTTATGTAAAATGTTTTTGCACGGCGTAAATAAAATGTTGCTAAATATAGGTTTCAATGTACAAGATATCATCAAAAAATGCAAGAGCAACGCAAAAATATGCTAATTAACTAAAAGCACACAAGGATACCGATTTGAATTCAAAAGTTTTTCATTTTGTGAGAAATTTTAACCTCGTATCCTTTCACTTTGTTGAGTATATTTGTTATAAGAATCAATGAAAAGGATTTTGGGGCTGCAGAATATCTGTTGACAGTTCATGGAAATTGTGCGGAAGTCACACAAATCCCAATCATTTTTGACTTTTCAAAAAGAATAAAGCTAAACGAGGATTTGATGGTTTTCCGGCTATACTAGTTGAAATCCAACAGTTTCTGGCTTACGTGGCCCACTTGTTGGGAGCTGGTTTGTTGTTTTGAGCACTTTAACATTTGAATTTACAAAGTTTCATAGAAACTATTTCCATTCAGGGTCGTACTTGGCACTTACATACAAGAAAATCATAATTGGAGTACTTATTTTCAATTTTCATGAACAGAAAATGCAAGAAATTCACCAACATTCTTTTCAAATAAAAGCATCATGCTGATATTTCACAAATGTGAAGGCCTCGTGGCTTTTACCGCCGCCAAACCCAGGGCCGTTCTTAGGGGGGGGGGCGAGCTGGGCGGCTGCCCAGGGCCGCTAAAAATCCTTCAGTGTATGCCTGAAGAATTCCTTTTTTTATGGGCCCTTAATAAAATTTTCTATTTTTGTATCAAACAGTACTCCACAAACATAATTTTGGTGTCAGCTTATTAAATTCTTTTGCTATTAGTAGGGCGTCCAGCAACTTAGAAAACCTGGAAAAGTCAGGGACAAAAGTTGTTCTTGGAAAACCTGTAAAAGTTAGGGAATTTCATTTAGATTGTCATGATTTAGTTGTTTAAATTTTCCACGATATACTCCGTTCATTTTGAAATGATCGATGCTGCGAGGTCGCAGCCAGACTTTTAATCAAAATTATGAAAGGCCCGTTTACTCTATTAATATATTTTTTCTTCATGATACAGACGCTTTGTTGATCACTCTTTTCAATTCTTCCGTACCACTTTTAGTTTCTGTTATATCTTGGTTTGCGGTCGGGGATGATGTTTGTGAGCAGGATTGGGATTCCGAGGTTGCGTCCTTAATGTACGTGCGTCCCACGCCCACGTTTACCCGATTACTTAATTACTAGTACTTAAACCCCGACAATAATTACCCCAACAATTAAAGAAAACCTAGTTTCTTTAATTGTTTCCCTTCTTTTCTCACTTACTAAAAATAAAGGGACTCTCCTACCTATTTATTATTATACAAAAACGTACGAAAACTTACGTGACCAAAACGCTACGGGCGAGACGAAAATAAAATGATAATAATAAATCTACTCCCACGCACGGGCGAGTAAAGACGAAAGAGACGTGGTGGGAGGCGGCTAATGCGTACTAGTGGTGGCCAGCGGGGCACACAACTAGTAAAGAAAAATAAAATACACACGTAAAGTATACGCAACGAATAAAGTGAAGAGAGAGACCAGCGCACGCGTACCGACGTGCGCTACAGTAAGATGGCCACTGGTGGTCCGCGTTGCTCTCTCCACTTGCCACCTGCGGGCCTGTGACGCGTTTTGACAAATAATGAAAAATCGGCGGAAAACACACTACAACACCCCTCCCCCCTTGCAGTAGATCGCCCTAAGCGATCGTCAAGAAATACCGAAAAGAACGTGCAAGGGGAAGGGCTCCGCCACTACAGGCCGTCGCCGGGGTTGCCGAAGAGTCTTCGGCGTCACACAGCGGGGCCGGCGGAGTTGTTGGGGTAGTTTGAGCCGATTTTTGGGGCTGCGACCATAAGCCCGGCGGCGAAGTGTACGGACAAAAACGGGGCAAGTGGGGGCGTGTAGCGGGCCACCGGCGGTCAACTTACTGTGTGTTTGCAGCGTCGGCTGCACGTGCGCTGGGATCACTAGTACAAAATAATAAAGCACGAACGAGATTAGAAAATAAACAACCGGTGTGAAAAATGAGGTTAAAAGAAAACAACAAAACGAAAAAGAAGTAAAAAGTTACTGTACAAAAGCTCGTGATCAGTGGCGGCGGCGATAACGAGTGTCGGACGCTGAACGGTGATTTCGTTGCGGATCGCGGCGGTCTCGTTCTCGTTCTCGTTCTCTTTCTCGTTGGCGTTCGATGTGGTAGCCGTGGGGATCGTATGGATCTTCGTGGCCGTCAAAGCGGTAGTTACGAGAATAGCGGGATCGACCGTAGTCAGAGGTATCCCGGCGGCGAGACGACGAGGTTGACATTTGAGGCGGGAGCGGCGATAGCGGGTTAACGCCTGGCGCTGGTAACTGAGTCGCGATTAACGACGGTTTGTCGGACGGCGTCCCTGTTGGCGGCAACAGTCGCGGTGGTAAAAGATTCCACCGGGCAGAGAAATCGTGCCGACGCAGCAGGGGCGCGGGGCGATCCGTCTCGCTATGGTATTGTAAATAAATTTTTCGGACGTCGGCGAGTTCAGGCGGCTGTGGAAACGGTGCGTAGTCTGGGTAAGCCATCCAGCTGTCGATGAGTCCGACAGCGGTGTTGTAGGCTTGGAGCAGGCACGAAGGATTGTCCAGGCCGCGAGCTTCGTAGAGGAAAAGCGTCAAATGGGCGGTGTGAACGGCGTCAACGACGCCGAGCTCCTCGGCCCAAAGACTGGCGACCCATTTCAATATTACCGTGGCAACGGCGTGCGAGATCGGTGGTTGCTGTTCTACGTACGAGGGGCGGTAGTGGTCACGAAAATACTGATACAGCGCCAACGAGGCGTTCGTGGCGCGTATGTGCACCGGCATAATGATGTGAATGCGGAGGCGCCCGAAAAAATTGATCAGCACCATCTCGTGCATCGTGCGCGGTGAGAAGAATTCAACGGCCGGGTCAATATGTGGCGGATAGCCCGGCGTGACAATCGTAACAGTATGCGGCTTATCGGTAGTACGGAATCGCGTATAATTCGGTAAGCGCGTAGCCTCGCTAGGCAACCGGGGTTTGATTGCTGGCGCGGAACTTGGTGGCAACGGAACTCCAAGGACCGGTTTGGTGGTGATGATCATATGCGGCTGTTGGACCGCAGTAACCGGAGCCGACGTCGGGGCCGTAGGCGGCAGCGACGTGGTGTGGGTTACCGCGGTCGATATGGCGGTTGTCGGAGCCGTGGGCGGCTGCGACGTTACCGTAGGCGTAGTCGAGGGTTTTGCGGGCTCCACGTCCATAGGAGGCGGCGGGAGCGGAGCTTTAAATTCATCTTTCGGCGGATTCTTTAGAGCTTCCAGGCGGCGCTGGATTTCGGCGTCTCGGTGTAATGGGCTAATATAGTCGGTTAATTTCGTGGGTGAGCGGCGGAAACCGTGGCGATAGTGTTCTTCGTAGAAACCCGTTGTGTGCACCTTACGGGTTTGTTCGCTCTGAGTACGATGCGGCGGCGCGTCATCGCGGCGTTCGTGTTGGCGGCTATCCCTGCCGGTTGCTGGGGTTTGTTTCGTTTCTTTTCGGTGGCGGTCATCACGAGAATGGGACTCGTGGTGTGAACGGTGACTGTCTGTCTTGTGAGCAGGCGGCGGTAACGTTGCCGCCGCTGTTGTTTTGGAAGAATCGCGTTTGGGTTTCGGCGTTGACGTAGCGTGCGAAGAGCGTGCGGCTTCTTCGCGGATTCTTTGCTTATCGCGTTGTTCACGGCGTCGAGTGGTGCGCTCACTGGGCGTTCGGCCGCGCTCAGCACGCGAAGTGCTGGGTGGCGGCGTACGCCGTGTACTCGGTTCGTCCGATGTTTTGGTCTTGTGAGATTTGCGGTACGCTGATTCGTCCTGGAGCTGTTGTTTTCGTTTTATCGAATGTTCATACCGCCCGGGTCTTCGGATGGGATTACCATAGCGATCTAGAGCCGGCACGGACGTGCTGGATGCCTGTGGGGTTTGGACATCCACAGGCGCCGTCGGCGGCGGTAGAATCGCTGGTTGCGGCGGTTGCGAGATCGCTTGCGGTTGCGTAATGACCGGCGGCGGTAGCGGGGCCGGTGGTTGCGTGACGGGTTGGGCCATCGCAGGAGCCATTTGGGCTACTTGCGGGGCCGGAGCGATCAACGTCGGTTGCGGCAACAAAATTTGTTGTATTTGTTCTTTCAACGACTCGGGGAAATCTTTCCACTGGTGTTCAGGAAATAGCATACCTGGCGGCGGTGGCGGGAAATGATGCGCGGTCAGTGCTGCGGCCAAAGCGTCCCATTGCGGAGCTGAAACAAACTGTTGCGAAAAACGTACAGGAGCACTATACCTGGCTGCAGCAACAGTAGCAATAAGCGGAGGTCCCGGCAAAACGGCCGGCGTCGCCAAATATATTCGTGGATCCACGGCGGGTGCCGTGGTGATTGTCGTAGCGGCTGGTTCCATAGAGGCGACGTCCATAGACGTGGATTGGTCCACCGTACTTTCTTCGGGTATGTCAGTCAACATTTGTTCTGACGTCATTGTCTCGGAGTCAATCGCGGCGGGTTGGACGGGTGTGGACTCGTCCATCGGGGCCGGAGCGATGTTGGAAATTTCATCGAGCGTCAGTTTCAGGAAATCATTGATTTGTGTAGCGGTTGCAGTGATATCGGAGGGCGCGGGTACCATAGGAAGGGCCGACACGTCCGTTGACGGCGGCAGCTTCGCTATGTTGAGATCGAAGATCGGCGTTTCAAGTAGTTCATCGTCGGCGGGTTCAACTTCAACGTCGATAGGGCGGTCGAGAAGTTCCTCGGCGGTGAGCGTGTGCACCGAAGCCGTAGTCGGCATGGGGTACGCATACACCGGCGCGGGGAACGAAAGACGGTTTTGATGGTCGATGAGCGCGATGAACGTCGAATAAAAATGGAAACGGCTATGTGGATTGGCCGTGTAATCGTTTTCATCGATTTCAACTTCTTCAACCGACGTTTCCATGTGGAAGTTTTCGTCGAACACGATCGGGCGTAACGCGAAGCGGTTGCATATGTACGTGCTCGAGTCGGCCGAAAAACTGGGCTCGCGTTCCGGAATGCGGTTCATCCAAGTCGTGAGAAGCGAATTGGGGTTGCCGTCGCTGCGGTACCACATGCATTCGTAGAACACGGCACGTGTATCTGGCGTCATTGATTGCGCGTGGCGGAGGAGGACGTCATTGACCCAGGCGTATTCCGCGGCGGAACATGGTGAAGCTAGGAGCGCTGCTAACGGCATAAAAGTCGTTAGCTTCCGGAACCATTCTCCATCAATCTGTAAAAAATTAAGGATGGTTGAGGGGTGATAACGATAATGGGTACCGTTATAAGTGCGCTCGGGTAGGGGTTGGTCGGCGGCTACGCGTTCGGTCCAAAGATCTTTGACTTCGTGGGGAAGCGGCGGCAAGTTGGGATCGTTGTAAGGCATACGATCGCGGACGGCCAACTTGTATATCGGTGAAAGCGGGAAGTTGAGCAACTCGATGATGCGGTGGATGAGATTGCTTTTCATGGCCGACGTGACGGCTGCTTGAAGACGTTTGGGATCGTCGAACACCGATTGTGGTTTGAGAGCCGGGTCTTCATCGTCGGAGACGTCTGGTGATTTGTTCCATTCGTCTTTCTGTTTCTTTTTCTTCTTTTTCGGCACTTTCGGAACGGGGAGAAGCTTCGGGTGAGTTGTCCGCGTCAAGGATTTGATATCTTTGAAGCCGTTGGGAACCGTTCCTAAACAGAAAGACCGACCGTGGTCGGACGATGTGCAATCATACATAAAAAATTTATAAGCCGAAAGAACTTCGTCTCGCATGATCGCGGGCAAGGCCACTTGCGACGTAGTCGGGTAGATCCGGTTGGCGTAGTCGGGAGGCAAGACATCCGACAGCGCGACGTTGTGAAAAGTGGCGATGACGTACTCGGCAAGATGGTCGATTTCGGCGGCGTCCAACGAGTCGTGGGGAAACAACGCGGGCGCGTTGTAGACCTCGGGGATGAAGCCGTAACGACCAAATGCCAAGAACAATAGCAGCGGATAATAGGCGTCGAGGGCCGCGTATGCCAGGACGTCGGATTGTAGAAACGACGTTGTTGGATTGTTGAAAAAGCGTAGAGCGTGGGGAAAGCGTAAGGTGAGCTTTGACACGTCCAGCGCCCACATTGCGGAAACTGTGGCTTTGAGCGTGCGTTTTTCCGGAAAGAAACCGATTCGGCGGGCCAACTCGTACAGTGACGGAGATATGTCGATATTGCGAATGACGCGGTACGCGTCGAAGTGGATGGCTTTCACAACGGGATCTTTGTTCTTCTTTTGCCGGTCGGTGCGAAATTGAGTGCCCAGAAGCGCGTAGATTCCCGCCCAGTCGTCGGCTCCATCGAAAGAGACTACGATGGTGTGGTCGCCGTCGACTAGGGCGAAAAGCGCGGTCCAGTCTTCTGGGGTGGCGGTGAACGTTTCGAAGACGAACATCGTGCCATTCGGAAACGCGAGTTGAACATAGCGGGGGTAGCTAGACGCGTTGGGGTCGGCTGGCATTTGAACTGTGCATTGAAACTGTTTGAAATCGGCGGCCGTGATTGATTCGGTGTCAAAGCCGACCAGCGTGTAGCCGCGGAAGTTTGGTGTGGGTTGGACGGCCAAGGCCTGCCCCAAACTTCCGGGTGAAAGGAAAATCGGCGGCGGCAAGACGTTCGGGGGTCGCGCGTACATGGAAATGTACCACGACTCCAAATCGGCGACTCGAGTTAGGCGTTTGACGTTGTTTTCTAAACAAGAGCGAATGTGATACTCATCAGTGACACATGGGACGCCACGTCGAATGAACGACATGGGGTTTGAAGGATGATGTAAACGTGAACCAAGAGGGAAGCGCTGTGGTGTCGTCAATTCGTTAGAAGGACATATGCTTTGAGGCGGCGTTGGCTTGGGCGGCGATGTCACCTTGATGGGCGCACGTGGACAACTGGATCGGGCTACGATAGCGAGATAACGAGAGTTGTGGTATGCGGAAATCAAGGCAGCGGCCGGTTGTGGACTGAGAAGGCCACAACTTGACGATGACGGGATCGCGGCGGCTGACCATGGAACTCTGACCCAAGACTACAGAGGGGGAGATACTCATGGGGTCCCAAGCAAAAGCATGCAAGTATAAGCAGCAAAAGCATAAAATGAGAAAATACCTTCGCAGGCGAAACTTAGGTCGTTCTGGTGGGGCTGCCGTTCGGCCCAGCGGACGTAACGTTCGTTTACGTTTATTGATTCGCGATACGGCGGAGGGTCGTCGGCCGTGGAGGATGATGCGGTCGACGGCGTCGTCATATTGAAAAAATAAAATTTTTTGAGAGCGGCTGGAAAATGCGACTATTGCTGATGGAAGCGAAAGATGGAAATGAAATAGTAAAAAGAATGAGCCGCTGAAAGGTGAAGAAAGTGTAAAGTAGGAAAATGCAAACACTATCATTACGAAAAGCAACACAAACACCACTATGTTAATGGAGAGTAAAATCAACCTTTCCCAATTAGTCTTATGAGAGTGATAGCGGCCAGGGTCGGGCGGAAGTAAACCGAATGGCCTCGCGCCAACAGAACCTAACATTATAGAAGAAACCCCCTCCTATTGCGAAAGTGTGGAAACCGGGACCGGGTGTAAAGTGACATTGTAAAGTCGTTGAAGGCAATAGCGGCGGATTGAGTGGAAACGTTGGAACTGCCGTGCATCGTTGCTCGTTATCGAGGTCACCATGATCTAAATTAAGCAAACACAAAGATTATGTACAACGCGGCGTGATGAGCGCCGTATCACAAAAGGAAAATTTCAAAGCGAACTATTGCCGGCGGGAAGTGTGGGGCGTGCGAGGTCCACCTTCTTCGTTGTCAAAAGTATTCTTTGCCGGTCGTGGGATGAATGGTTTTAGACGCGTTATGGAGACGGTCTGCGGGCGGCCGGGCGCGTCGAGTGCGTCAATGGTAACAACGTTTTCGGCTGCGCGGGAAGCATCCGTGATGAGGAAGGGCCCGATGAAGTCGGGTTGAATCTTGTTGGCTTTTCGCGTGTTGGTCAAAAGAACTAAGTCGTTGACGGCGAAGTCGCGTCTTCGAGCTTTGCGGTCAAAATATTCTTTGCTGACGGCTGCTGCGGCATCGAGATTAGCTTTGATCTTTTCGTGCATCTTGAGTTGGGCTTGCGTTAGAATATGTTGATAAGCGTCGTAATTCAACGGCAAGGTGAGACGGCGGGCGCAATCGTAGTCGAAAGTGATGCGCGGTTCATATCCTCGTAATAAACTGAACGGCGAATGTCGTGTGGCTGTATGCGGCGTGGCGTTATAAGCGAACACGGCGTAGGGCAGGTATCGCTCCCAGTTGTCTGGATCGTCGGCGGTATACTTTTTGAGTTGAGCGATCAAGGTTTGATTGAAACGTTCGACCATTCCGTTGCACTGGGGGTGGTACGCCGTCGTTTTGACTTTTCGAATTTTGAGAAGTTCACAAATATCTTGCATGAGTTTTGACGTGAAGCATCCACCTTGATCGGAAAGGAGTACAAGTGGGCTACCGTGCGTGAGGACGACGTTGTTGATAAAACATTCCACTATTGTTGAGGCTTTCTGATCCGGTATCGGGTGCGCGGATACAAATTTCGTAAAGTAATCCTGAAAAACAATAACGTAGGGACGCTTCTCACCTACTGGCGAAATATTGACGATGTCGGTTGCCACGATTTCGAATGGGTGTTTGGGTTGAATTGGCAACAATGGCGGGGGCGGTGACGTGCGCGGCGTTGTTAGTTGGCAAATTTTACAGGTTTTGATCCAATCCCGAACGTCCTCTTCCATGCGGGGCCACCAAAAGTGAGCTTTAATGGCGGCTAGTGTCCGATTTGTCCCTTGATGATTCAAAATTTTGGCGCCGTGGAATTGGTGAAGAGTTTGGTCGACCATGGAGATGGGTACGACTAATTGCTTGACATCTTTAATTTGCCGGTATAAAAGTTGATCTTCGAGGAAGAAAATCGGCGGGTGTTTGGCGGCGTTATCTGCTTTGAGGGTGGCGACAATTTTCGTTATGGCTGGATCTGCGGCTTGAGCTTTCCGAACTTCTGCGTGAGCGGCGATTGTAATGGCTTCGGCCGGAGGCGGTTCGTGGTCGGCATCCTTAGGCATTGAATTAGAGAGTGTGGGTGAACTGATGGTCTTTCTCGTCATCGCACGGGTGATGGCGTTGATTTCGGCGTCGACTTCCGTGGATAGTGAAGCCACTGCTGGGCGTGTTTCCGGTACCGTCAGGTCGGCTTCCGTAGTTGCACCAGCAGGGTGAAAATTTTCACGGAAGATCTTGGCGGTCAAATTTTCAGCGTTCTGGATCGGGCATTTGTCGCGGTCATCTTTCCTAGATAGAAAATCAGCACAAGCGTTATCCTTACCTTTCACATATTCCACTTTGTAATCGTAATCTTGTAGACTGATCGCGAAGCGTTGTAGTCGTGAGTTTCGGTGTTTTTCGTCTTTGAGCCATTCAAGCGGCTTGTGATCGGTGCGGACGATAACTTTCTGGCCGTACACATAGTGGCGGTACATCCGGAAGCCGTATACAATGGCGAGGCATTCACGCTCAGTTGTACTGTAGCGGGTTTCGGCATCGGTGAGTACTCGACTATTGTAGGCGATGACCCATTGATCGTTTTGGTTTTCTTGATACAAAATTGCTCCGATGGCGGTCGTACTGGCGTCAGTTTGAATAACGAATTGAGCTTTGCCATCGTAGACGGGGTAGCGGAG
Source organism: Romanomermis culicivorax (assembly GCA_963922205.1). NCBI lineage: Eukaryota > Metazoa > Nematoda > Enoplea > Mermithida > Mermithidae > Romanomermis > Romanomermis culicivorax. The sequence continues at coordinate 464,649 of CAWUHX010000221.1, read as the reverse complement.
AAATGGCGAAGACGTAAGGGCTGTCTTGATGCCTTTGAATGCGGCGTAATGTTCATCCGTGGCGAAATATTGGGCGTCTTTGCGTAAGAGTCCGTACAGTGGACTGGACAAGGTTGCCAAATTCGGGATGAATCGCTTGCACCATTGAACTAGACCTAAAAAACTTTGCATACCTTTTTTAGTCTTCGGAAATTCATATTCGGCGATCGCTTTGACTTTCTCGGGATCGGCGGCGATTCCGCGGGCGCTAAGAAGATGTCCCAGGAATTTGACTTGCGGCGGCAGAAACTCGCATTTGTCGGGTCGAAGCGTGAGATTGGCGGCGCGGAGGGCGTCAAAAACGATTTGAAGGTGTTCCAAATGCTCTTCAAACGAATCCGAAAAAATAATAATATCGTCTATGTAAACGAGGCAAATTTTCCAAATGTACGGGCGGAGAATTCTTTCCATTAAACGTTGAAACTCGGCGGGCGCGTTTTTCAAGCCGAAAGGCAAAACTTTGAATCGAAACAAACCTTCTTGACAAATGAAGGTTGTTTTATCGCGGGAATCGACGTCGAGGGGTACTTGCCAATACCCAGCCTTGAGGTCGAGCGTGGTGAAGAATTTTGCGTGTCCCATTGCATCCAGGTAGTCGTCGATGCGCGGGATTGGAAATTTGTCGCTTGGCGTAACATCATTGATTCCGCGGTAGTCAACAACGGGTCTCCATGAGCCGTCTTTTTTCTTTACCAAAAATAGCGGTGCGGCCCAGGGTGAGCGGGATGGTTCGATGAAATCGTTATCAAGCATTTCTTGAATATGGCGGCGTACAATCGGTCTTTGTTCCATCGCGGCGCGATAGTAATGGCGGGATACGGGCTTCGCGGTGCCGGTGTCGATGCTGACGGTTAATTCGCTAGTGATAGTTGGTTTATCGCCAGGGAGACTGAAAACATCGCGGTGCTGTCGGAGCATCCTGAGGGCTCTCTCTTTTTGCGCGGTAGAAACATACGTCTTTTCCGTCATTTTGTTCAGGGCGTATTCCAGCTTTTGTTGTGCGGTGTTGCCTGGGAATGATTTATCCAATGCGGCCGGCTCGTGGTCGGTTAAGTCGCGGTCGGCGGCGGCGGTTGCTATCTGACAATCGGCGTGGGTTTCGGAATACTCCAGCGTGTGCTTTGCCATCGCAATGAGTTGATTTGGTCGGAGTTTGATACTGTTCGGCGTATTGTTGATGAAAAGGAGCGGACAATGGCCGTTGGTGATGTTGACCACTGCGGTTTCGACTGGGAGCTCTGCGGCAACGTTGTCCGTGGCGAGTGGTTGTACAATCACGTCGGGCACTGTCGCCGATGTTGTGGGAAAAACGCTACTTTTGACCCATTGTTGGCAGTGCGGCGAAATCGAAATGGAAGCTTGGGCGACGAGAAAAATTGGTTCGGCGAGCTCAGTAACCTCCAACCGCCTAGGGGGCGGTTGGTGTGGACCAGGTTGAGCCTGCCGAATCGGTTGTTCGACTTCGATTTCTTCGAGTTGGCTAAAAATATCAGATTTATCATCATAACAACTTACTCGTTCGTCTTCTGGTATCTCTTCTAAAACGTTGTCGTTAGCGGCGTTGAGAAATAATTCCGTTTGCGGGCGGATCGAGGCGATTACTTTGAGCGGCAGTTTAACGTCTTGAATTTCGATATAATTGTCTTTGAAATTTAAAATGGCGTGGATATCGGGGTGCGCGAGGAAATCGGTTCCGATGATGAATTGATCGTTTCCGTCGTCGTCAAGAATTACGCATTTGATCATGTGCTCTCCGAAGGCGGATTCCATTGTGACGACTACCGGGCCGTGAGCGTTGACTACGGCGCCGTCGGCTACTTTAATTTTTCCACAAATCGGGAGTTGAAGCGATTGCTTGTCGAAAGCGCGTTTGACCAAACCTGATGAGAGGACGGAACATTGGGCACCTGTATCGATGAGCGCGTGTGCTTTGACGGCTCCAATTTTGATTGGGATTTGAAAGGCTCTCGTAGAAGCGTATTTGCGAACAAACGATTTGGAAGATGGCGTGAGATTATCAATTTGACACACGGACGAACGAATATGACAGGGATCTTGAAAAGCGCGGCCTGTTGCGTTCCAACGGACGATGCCAGGGCTGACAATGGGCGCGGCGGAAGCGATTTCTTTAGATGGAACAACCATATTGGCCGCGGACGTTGAATGATTGTTAACGCGTGTTTCGAGCGCAGGTACGGGCGCGGTGTTTGGTGCCGGAAGGGCGGGTAGGGTAATTTGCATTTCTGAAGATTGAGAACTAGCACGCGATGAATCCGTCGGCGTTGTGAGGTATGGAGCGGGTACCGCGTTGTAATGAATATGTTGTTCCCACGGCGCCGGAAATTGTTGGTTCGGGTAGACGGCGTATGTATTCTGAATGAAATCATTTGGACGTTGTATAGGGTTACCTTCATAGAAATGGTTTCGCGCGCCGCGGGCGTAGTTCGCTCCACGTTGGGGCGGTCCTCCGCGGCGGGGTCGCCAATCGCGTTGTCCACGGACGTCGTTTGAATTGTTTCGGAAGTCAACTTGCCGTGGTTGGGCGGCGTAATTTGGGCGGTTTGGTTCAAGTCGGGCTGATTGTTGAGCGTTTTGCCGTTTGAGCCAGACGCAGTCTTCAGTGTTGTGGGTGCGGGATTTGTGGGCGTCGCACCACAGGTTTGTAGGTTGCGTCGTGCGTGCGCGGTCTCTGCTGGCGGATCAGTCGAAACGGTTTGCGTACGGCTCTCTGTTCTGAGATGGATGGCGTGGGCTTTGTTGCCTATTGTTGGGTATCGCTTCTTCAGGGCGCTGTCGAGATTTTCTTTCTTCATAGTCGCGATCGTATCGTTGAATCAATTGTTCTAAAAGCATTTCCGTGCGCGGCGGTTGCGGTGGCGGTGGTTCAATTGCTTGTGGTTGGAAAGAGACGAATTTAGTGGGTTGCGGCGCCGGGTTTTGCGTCCTACGATCCATTGAGGGAGAGCGCTCGCGGCAGCGATTTTGAGGACGGTCCATGCTGCGGCGGCGTTCAAAACGGCGGTCAAACGGTTGCGGCGACTTCGGAGGTGGGGCATCTTGATCGGCTTGATTTACCAGAATGGGTCGTTCCGCGGTTCCGATTTCGGCTTTAGTTGCGTTGAGGACACTACGGGCTTTGGCTACGGCGTCGGCCAATTGTTGAACATTTGTGAAACCCTTTGCTTGTTCGCCAATTGTGAGTTGATAGAAAACAGGCATTTTGGTCAAAAAGGTATCGATTACTTGTTTATGCCGGAAAGTTTGATCTTCGTGCTGATACAATAGTTGTACATAAGTCATTACCTTACTCAGGAATGCGGCGGGTTCCTCTCCAGCTTCTGGCGTGATTGACGCGAGTTCGCGTTTAAGAGTCATTGGATTGCAATCGGGCGCCAACTGGAACATGAGCAAATGTTTGGCGTCTTCGTACCGCGTCATATCTTGGATCATATCGCTCGGCGTATCGCGGGTAAGTCGGCGGAGGGCACTCATCTTTACGTGATTGGAGGCGTCGTAGCCGAACTCATTTTCCAGTCGTATGAAGAAGCGTAACAGGCGTTTATTTGTTGCGGCGCCGTCAATTATCAACGGATGCATATTGTCGACGATTGTTTTGATGCGGCTATCTTCTTCACGATGAGACGTGCGCGGCAAGTCGTACCGAGGGTGCGGGTGTTCATAATAATCCTCGGGTGGATAATCTGAAAAGCCAAATTGGTTTGCCGCGGGCGGTGGGCGTCTTTGAAGCGCGGAACGGTGTAAATCTTCATCGGCGCGCGTATTGCGGGCGAATTCGTTATTATATAAGGTATCCGTGGACGGTGCTTTGGGTTTGACTTGGTTTGGTAGCCTGCCAAAGACTGGAGCCGGTTCAGTTTCACGGAGAGTTTCGTTAGGGATATAAACATCTCTTGTTTCCTCGCCGTGAAACCGTGAGGACACCGGCGGCGGTCTTGGTGTAGGCGGATTACGCGCGTGCGTCGCGGCGGCGGTTGTGGAAATCAAGTGCTGCATTTGCTCGGCGAGCGCGGCGAAACGCGCGTTAGTGGCTTTTGTTTGTTCTTGAATTTCGCGTTGAACGCGTAATTGTTGGGCTTGGAATTGATCAGAAACGGCGCCGATAATTTGATCGATGGTTTGTACCGTGGGGACATTGTTGGTTATACGCGCGGCGGCGGTGTTTAGTTGTTCCAGCGCGTCGCGTGCTTCGATTCGAAAATTTTGGACTTCGTTGGCGTTTGCGATAGCGAGACTGCTGCGGTGATCGTTTACTGAAGCACGGGTGGCGGCTGGGGCTTGCGGCGGTTCAATATTGACAAAGGATTCGGAAAAGTCGGTTCTGGCGACAATTTGGTCATCATTACTTCGAGCCGGCGCGGGCGGCGGCGGCATTTGCGATGCGGGCGGCGCGTTGAGACGATTTTCGGCGGCGGCATGAATATTTTGGTTTCCAAACCGCGGAGTTTGGGAAATGTTGGTCGCCGCGGTTGCGGGAATGAGCGGTGCTTGCGGCCGTGCCGTCCCGTCCAGCGCGGGAGTGCTGAAATTAGACAAGGGCGGATTATGGGGCGGGAGACTTACCGTGGGTACCGCTGTCGATTGCGTAATATTTGACGGTCGCGGCAACATCATCTGGTCAAAACTTAAAGCGCGGCGTGCGGCTGTGGCGGCGTTGGGGGAACTGGAGCGCGACGGAAATCGAGTGAAGTCCGGCGGTGTGTGGCTTACCGTTGGCATCTTTTTTCGCAAGGTATAATAACCTCGTTTGTACCCTTTGGCGCAGCTACGGCGGGGTCGAATTTTGAATTCTTTAATTTCTTCGGATGCAACGCAACAGCGGGGAGCGGCAACGTACAATCCAAACGGTCACCAGTGTTATATCTTGGTTTGCGGTCGGGGATGATGTTTGTGAGCAGGATTGGGATTCCGAGGTTGCGTCCTTAATGTACGTGCGTCCCACGCCCACGTTTACCCGATTACTTAATTACTAGTACTTAAACCCCGACAATAATTACCCCAACAATTAAAGAAAACCTAGTTTCTTTAATTGTTTCCCTTCTTTTCTCACTTACTAAAAATAATGGGACTCTCCTACCTATTTATTATTATACAAAAACGTACGAAAACTTACGTGACCAAAACGCTACGGGCGAGACGAAAATAAAATGATAATAATAAATCTACTCCCACGCACGGGCGAGTAAAGACGAAAGAGACGTGGTGGGAGGCGGCTAATGCGTACTAGTGGTGGCCGGCGGGGCACACAACTAGTAAAGAAAAATAAAATACACACGTAAAGTATACGCAACGAATAAAGTGAAGAGAGAGACCAGCGCACGCGTACCGACGTGCGCTACAGTAAGATGGCCACTGGTGGTCCGCGTTGCTCTCTCCACTTGCCACCTGCGGGCCTGTGACGCGTTTTGACAAATAATGAAAAATCGGCGGAAAACACACTACAACATTTCAAGTTGTTTCCTGATCTGGTGGTCGACTGCATGATAGCGCAGAAGTTTTCCAACATCAAATCTGTTTTTAAAAAAGATATTTTATATAATATGATAATATGATCTATGACTCTTCTTTTTCAGAGCTATCGAGTTTCAGAATAGCGATTCTCCCAGGATAACAATAATCCGGGAAGTTTATAATACGCTTTGAGACAAATTTTTTTTCTTTGTCAACCGTTAGGTAATGACATTTGGTAAGGACAACTGAAATTCTGATGACCATTTAGCCAATAGATACAGATCATTTTATGTTTTAGATACACACAATTTATGTAGAGTAGGAATAAAACAGGTACTAAAACCCTCCTTGAGGTGCATAGTTAGTACACTACTCAAAACGACAATAAGTATTAATCATTCTAACTTCTACACAAACAGCAGCTATAAAAGCTTTTCAGAATAGAAACGTGCTTTAAAAAAATCTTTTCTATTTCGGAAAAAAAATTTGGGAGCTTTACAGCCCACACAATGTGTATTAGAACACACAAATTACACAATCGTGTAAAGCATCTGTTTATTTCCACTCTGCGCTTCTTTGAGCCAATAGTGGCAAGAACAGCCACTCTCGACACAAAGAAGTCATCGAATAGTTGAAACATAATTACTTAAATAAAAATAAACTGCTACTGAAACGAAAAAATGTGGCAACATAAATTAAATTGTCGAGTACTGCAGAAAATTTATTTTTGGAAAAAATGGTGAACTCACGCACAGTAGAACCTGAAAAAATGTTATTGAAATATTTTAAAATCAATTTCATAGAATTTTTTAGTACATATCATGTCTGCTTTATAATGTTATACATGTTTACAGCTTCTGGCTAGTACTGGGCGATGAGATAATTCTTGATGATCAAAGAATCTCTACTTTATGGTGGCTGCCTGATTTCTGAATTTTACTTGAATTTTTCAGTCCAAAACCGATTTGACTTCTGTTGTTTCAACCCATATTTTTTTGTACTTTACAGACTTTTCGGCTTGGGTACAAGCAAAAATTTGGACGTTGTTTATACCAGTACAAACAATTTTCTGGTATGAAAATTCAATTTGATATATCAATCACAGTGTAAACAATGAAGTAACAAACAAATTTTAGACCGTCATTGGTACCAGTACAAATGAGCCGAGTACAAAAAAACAGTGTTTCAACCAAATTTATCAAAAATGGTTGATTTCTAGTTGATGTTGTTGGTTTTCTTGTTTGTCGGCGTCGATTGAAAATGTCAGCACATTGCTCAGGGGTCGGTTTCATCAAAGGGACTTAAGCTCCAGCTGAGCTGCAGCTTAACTCTATATATTATACCATTGCCGTTAAGCTGCAGCTCAGCTGCACATTAACGACAATATCGTAACATAGCTGAAGTTTAGGTCTCTTTGATGAAACCGGTCCAGGCCTCTGTGTGGTATACACATTTCTACCATTCTATGTAGCAATTATTTAATTTTACTCTGAAAAAACCCTCGTATATTCTGGAAAAAAGACCTGCAAAACCTGGGAATTTCATTTGGAAAAACCGTTGTAAACTCTGCCCTTGTCGTTTTATTAATGTGTGTGCGGATGTGGCATTACATACAAATTATATGCTGTGTAACGTCGTTCATGATGCATAAGCATACACTGAATTGGAAGATTGTTGTCATTCAACCGGTTCACAAATGTGTTATTTTTAGTGAATAAAATCTTAATTATTGGAAAACTGGGGACCGCTAAACCTGAGTTCGCCCAGGGGTGCTAAAACCCTAAGAACGGCCCTGGCTAAACTCATATATCGAAAAAATTAATGAGCCAGAGACATTCCAGAGTGCGACCCTTAGATAATTTACTCAAGTAAAAACGAAATTCCGTTTGTCTCCTTAGAGCCAGAACCTACTATCCGCATTTTTTCAAAAATGAGTTTTTCATGTCATATGCATTACCATAATGTCATCTACCAATACCATAATGTCATCTACCAATGCGAAAACGTTCTATATGCATATATACGCTGTGTTTCAAACTTTAAATAATCAAAATTCAAATTTCTAGAGACAATGAAACTTTTGAAAGAGCTATTCTCAAAAAAACAGAAATGTAAGATATTACGTTCTGGCTCTAAGGGAACGCGTTGTTCTTGTTCTATCTTTCTTGAAAATTCTATTTTCTAAGTTCTAACACATTTTATTCATAGTTTTTTTACCTTAAAAATATTAGAAAAAGTCTAAAGAATCAATCAATCCAGGCTTTTATGATGAATTAAAAAATTATGAAAGGCATATTTCTGCATTAATTAGCATATTCTTGCGTCGCTCTTGCATTTTTTGATGATATCTTGTGCATTGAAACCTATATTTAGCAATATCTTATTCACATTTCGTGCGAAAACGTTTTACATAAATTTCGACTTATACATATGATGTATTTCAAATTGAATTCGGCCACCCGGTACAGTCGGCTATGTGCTACAGTCAGCCATGTGCTACTGTCGGTCACCCGGTACAGTCGGTCAGCCGCTACAGTAGGCCAGACGGCATAGTCGGCCACCCGGTCTACAACGTGTGCTACAGTCGGCCACCCACTACACAATCTTTTAAAGCTGCAGACGTTAGAACGGTTTCCAGTCTCACAGCCTCTTACTTAGATTTCAGCGACAGTGGTTCAACATCACATGAATTCATGTTATGATAATGCCGATTTTCTTTTCACAGTGCAGAAACTTTTTGACCCAATTTGTGCATTGTGCACATCAAGTGGTGCACAAAAATACCCTGATTTCACCATGTATTTTTGGTGAATACACAATGCCGGCACCACAGAACAACTGCTCAGAAGGAACGATGGTTGCTGGGACTGTCAAAAAGTGATGACCGATGAGTGTTATGTAAAATCACGAGTTTTTATTGAAGCTTTTTTACCCTAATCAGTTTTATCCACGTCCATTCTTATTTTAATTTCACTGTGCAATTTTGGGTCAATTGCCTTCAAATACTTGTTTAAACCGCCAGTGCTTCCTTTTGAAGCCGACATTGAAATTTTTTAAATGTATTTACTCTGCAGGCCTTGCAAACAGGGTAATCATCGTCCTGCCTTTCAAAATATTCCCCAATACGACTATAAATATTGGAAGGCATTGCAGTAAATGTAAACTTTAAATTGTTATATTAATTCGTATAATTGAAACCGTTGGAATCATAAAGTATGGTTTTCATGGAAACAAAATATAGATTAGATTTTGAGGATGAAGTTTTTGTTCAATATTCACAACTTTGCATTACATAAGTTTAATTGATTCATCATTGAAGATTTCATTCTGCAGTTTGCTACAGTAATTTACATTCCTGAAATTGTGTAGCTCTACACAGCAGATATTATGCATCACACAATCATTTAAAGATACATGAAATAAAATGTCTGCATAATCACAGCAGCTGTATAAGATTATTACTACCCGGATCCGTACCTGTATGTAGTGGAGTTGATTACCCGGATTCGTGAAACTCGTTTCCAATTACCCGAAACCGAATGGAGGCAAGTTGATTACCGGGATCCGTACCTGGAAGATTGAAAATCTTGAATCTGTTTCATCTCTACTTACCGTATCTGTTTTTAATCTGAAATTGAGTAAGGATGTGCGGTAGTTCATCGGCCTTGTCCGACATCGGAGCTCCGCTTAGGTGGATTGTGCAGTTGTCTGCATGCGAAACGCAACTATCCGTAAGCATCACGCAGCCGTCGGCAAGTGAGAGGCAGCTATCCGCAAGCGAGGCCCAGCTGCTGCATGCGAAACGCAGTTATCCGCGAGCGACACGCAGCATTCCGCCGCTGGGAAGCAACTGCCCACAAGCGAGGTGCAGATGCTCACAACTGGAACGCAACCGCCCGTGAGTGAGATGCAGCATCCCTCTAGTGAGACACAGCTATCAGTAAGCGTCACGCAGCCGTCCGCGGTAAGGACGCAGTCGTCCGCGAGTGAGACGAAGCCGCCCGCAATTCAGACACAGCCAGCCGTCCGCACGCGAGATGCAGCACCATTCACGAGTGAGACGCAGCTTTTCGCTGGTCAGACGCAGCCGCCAGCGGGTGGACGCAGTCGCCCGAAGGTGAAACGCAGCTGTCCGCAAAGGAAACGCAGCCGTCCGCAAAGGAGACGCAGCAGTCTGGAAGCGAGGCGCTGTTGCCCGTAAGTGGGACACAGCGAGGCGCAGTCATCCACTAGTGAGATGCTGCAGTCCGCTAGTGAGACGCAGTATTCCACAAGTGAGACCCTGTTGGCCACAAATGGCACGCAGCCACTCACAACTTAGACGCCGCTGGATGCAGTCATCCACAAGTGAGATACTGCAGTGCGTAAGTGAGACGCAACTATCTGCAGGCATGATGACAATCATCAGAATATAGGCAAGTTATTGAGTTCCAACTAGCCGTAGCTGAATGAACAGAAGAAAAATTTAATAGATAGTGAACTGAAAACTGAAAGTGGCTTTCGACCATAGTTGATTCTGTTTACAACGTGTTTTAAGTACTATGCAGTTCACTCATCTGTTCCTTTTACCTAAAGTGAGAATTCGTAGCTTAGCTTAAAGATAGTTTTGTTATTGTTTCTCTAGTTGAAAGTTGCTCAATTTAAAGGGTCATTTATACTCGCCTTTTTCGGTGGAACGGAACGGACAATCGACACTACGTTACCGAATGAAAGGGAAATTTTCGTTCATTCGGTCGGAGGTTACCGTCGGTCATTTTTTAAAAAATTGCGCTTATCCTTTCCGATCGAAAGTGGATTTTCAGGCTGAACGTTTGAAGCTTTTGGCGATCGGTTCCGTTCCGTTCCGTCGAAAAAGGCAAGTATAAATGACCTTTAAGACTTGAATGTGGTTTTCATGCATGGTCAAGCCCCATTGATAAGGGGCGAACTAGTTTATTGGTAAATGCTCCGATGGGGCGGAAAAAAAAGAGAATTTACTTGCTTGAATAGTTGAAAAGCTAGAAAAAAAGGGTGGACTAGATTTTTGAGAACTTGGGTGAGAGTTAAAAAAATCCAATTCTTTGATATTGAATTTTCATTCTTTCTCATTAAAAAATTTTCAATGTCTGTGAAGAAGTATATTCTGTCTAAGTGTATCAACACACCTTCCAGCCATACATGTGGAGCTCCAAAACTTTGAGGAGAATACTGGAGACGGACCCTGATTTTTAGCATTCTTAAGGCAATATATTTAGAAAAATACCAAAAAAATTTTTTTGATTAAAAATTTTCCAGTTTCAAAGCTATGGGGATTTGTACCCCCCATATCCCCCGCCCACATGTGTGCTTCAAACTGCATTGAACTTTTACTGAATTTAATGTCCATAAAACGGGAATCTACTGCGGGAAGTAGACACACAAACTTAATCAACCGTGTGAACCAATTTCAAGCATTAAGATTATGCACATGAGGAAAAATAGCACTAGTGTAAAAGTAATATAGACTAGGGGTGTGCACAGAATTGAAAAGCTTGCTCAAATGAATCCAGATCCAGCTACAGACCTGGCCTTCCTGTCCCGCGGCATAATATTTAGTTCAGTCTCTTTATATAACCTGTTGTCAAGCCTGTAGCCAGGAATTTTTTTCGAGGGGGCCACACATTTTTTTCACTCAATTTGCTGTCAAATTGTCATTTCTGAATGAAATTTTTCTTGAAGAAAAAACGAAAGGTACCTTTGCTTTTTTGACACTTGAAAAAATTTGGGGTGCCATGGCCCCCCTAACTCTCCCTGCCTACAGGCCTGCCTATTGTGTAGGATTCATTTCGTAAGTTTAACTGATTATAAGCATACATGTAACGGGGCCCCGAGGTCTGGAGGGGTCGAGCGACTTTTTTGGACCGGGGTCAGTGATGCCCAAAATTTTGGAGGGAGGGGTCTCTGAGGGAAAAAAGTCGATTTTTTACGAAAAAAGTCAGAAAATAGTTCAAAAAATAAAAAAAAATTTCTAAAAAGACTGAAAAAATGTATTCATGGCGCGAAGCGCCGAGAAAATTGATGGTTTTGACCATTTGTTTTTCAAAAATTGACATTTTTCAGTATTTTTATGACCAAAAGTATGGGGGTCCTTATGGCTACCATATGGCTACGGCTACCATATGCCATATGGTCGACGATTTCTGTTGAGGTTCCCATAGCCCTTCCCCCTCCCAAATTACATATATGATTACAAGCTGTAAACGAATTTATTCTCTCATTCTAGGTACTCGAAATCAAGTTATCACAAATGTTTGTTGAAACTATTCAATAAAATATTTACAGTTTTTGGATTCAAACTGAAAATTTGCAGAAAAATGTCTTTTTGTGGGAACTGCAGACAGCAAGCAATTTCACCCACCCCGTCAACTCCTGTCCCGCTTTAAAAGAAGTCGTCTCTTTCCAACCCACATACCGCTGCGGGAGTGTGAGTAAAGCGAGTGGGAAGCGGGAACGAAATCCTGTGCACACACCTAATATAGGCATTGCTGAATCAGGAGCTTTGTTAAGGCATTTTTGTATATGTTTTACCCCGTTGTCATATTTACAGTTAGTGCCCAATGACTTTAATCAAAGTCCATTTGCACTAAAGGGGTCTAAGCTTGAGTTCAAGATAATCTCTGACAAAAAGGCGACAACATCGGTTTCAGAAGTTGCACTAACATGTCGTGTCGATAATCTCAAGTTTGGTATAGTCTCAAGGTCATCAGTTGGTATAGTCTCAACGGCAGTATGTGGCCCAGATGGCCAATTCACAAACATAGTTGTAACGTGGCCCAGAAGTTCTTATGGTTCAAGGATTCTAGGAGAGGCTGGATTAGGGCGTAAATGAGAAAATAGTCAATTGTCTGTTGTATTGTTGGGTGATTCCGGTTATGCCCGTCGTTCTTATCTCTTAACACCATACAAGCACGTAAGGGGCTGCCATCATCTAAAAAAAATTAATTATGATCCTACAACAAAGTGCACTGTACCAAAAATGCAGGCTACCCTGTAACGAGCAATATAGGTATGTATACAAGCCCGAGCCTTAAAATCAACAAGGTTTCTGCAAATTTGAAAAAACGTGTAAGAATAGGCAACGACACCCCTCTGGAATCTCAAAAGCTATTGGGCCCAAAATCCATATATTGTAGGTGTGCATGGGACCGAATTTCATCCGTAAATTTTCAGTGATTCGACTGAATGCATTGTAGAGGGCATTGCGTCCAACCTTTGCCTTGGGATTTTGCAAACCATAATGTTGCCATTTTTTCGGCATCAAAAAAAAGAATAAAAAGAGAATATACACTATTTCATTTATTTTATTTATTCATTTCATCAAAAAGAGAATATACACTATTTCGCTTATATAATGTTGATGTTACTCTAAAAATTTGAAAACGTTATTGTTCGAAAAACCTGAGTAACAGGGCTCGAGTGGTCTAGGAAATTTCACCTTAAATTTCACGACTCAATATAAATTGCCCAACTTGTGGAAGTTTGCTCGGGCTAACAGAGTTAGCCCAGTCTGAAGCTATCCTGGGGTCGGTTCCTCAAAAAGCGTTAAACACTAAACGCGTCTAACTCACGTCTAAAATGACGTCATATGTGTTTCTCAAAAGACGTTCAAGTTAAACACGTTTAAAGTTAGACGAAAAATTTAGTCGAGGTGGGACCCTGGGCTAAGTAATGTGAAAATTTTTTAAATTATGCTTACATGTTTTTTTCTTTATATTATTGTTGTACTCGGTGATGGGGATACATGGCTCTAGCATTTGTAAATCAATTTGGAATTAGGCTTTAAAGTGAACTTTTTCTCAATTGATTATTTTTTCATTGACCGATAATGAATTCTAGGAAAGTTTTGGATTTTAAAAAGTTACGTTTGCAAGGATTCGCGCATTAGTACCACAGTTGAGATAACAGGGTTTCCGATGGGAGATTGATACAAATTTGGCTGTAACTTCGAATTTTGTCGAACAGGCGGCCCATTATATACAAAAGCTACAGTTTCGAGATTGTGATAAAAATGACGGATTATTTACCAACAAATATTGTAAACAAATATACTAAATTTCTAGATAATGCGGAGGATATGTTATTGGGTGCGTAGTAGGGACCTGCACGGGCGGCAAGGACGCGGCCCGGCCCGCAAAGGTTCACTTCTCAGCCGGAGCCCGGTCCGTGAAATCTCGTTTTTTTAGAAGTGTGCCACAATGATGAAAAATTATGATAACGCAAAAAAATTAACCAAAACCAAATCAAATTTAAGTTGCTAAATAAAAATATATCAAACTATTAATTTTTCTAGAACTGATTGTATTCACTTGCAGTACTGTAGTCTTTAAAAATGTTTGAATTTTAGGAATGAAGCATTGCACTTGGAAAATGAGTAAAACATCACGAGCAAAGGACAATACCTGAAGTTGTTGAAGAATCCCAATTCTTCATTGATTGCCTGATTTTCGAATTTTGGCTGCATGTTTTCAATATGATTTCTGTATTTTGTCCGACTGGAAAACGATCGAATGGCTGAAAATTAAGACTTTTTATCCATGCTGAAAAAATTCTTGTGCCAGCGTTGTTGAATATAAAAATCCAAAAGTTTTTTCTGGCACTTTGCACCGGAATTAGTGATATTCGAATCCATTTCAAGTGTTTGCACTTTGCGGCCAATTTTTTCGGAATTTGGTTATTTAAGCTTTAGGTAATTTGAAGATCATCATTTGAAAATTAAGAAATCATTTAATTTATTGTTACCATTATCGGAACTCAAGAAAGTCAATTTTTCTTAATTTTTGGTTCCCTCTGTATATATTTAATTTTTCAAAGCCAAAGAAGCATGAATTCTGTGGACTTTTTGAGTGAAAAAGGTGACTTGAAGAAAATGACTGAAAAATGAAAATGAAGAAAAGACAATTTTGACCTCTTTCGCCAAATGGCGAAGCGAGCCATGCAAAAAAGCTGTGCATAAGACGCCTTATCTCCATTTCTGATGAACTTATCAATGAAATTTGACCAGAGAAGAGACGCATGCTGGTAACAGAAGTCTTCAAGTTCGTCAGAATGCTGAACAGTATTGCTAATAGCTAAAACTGCATCTGAAACAAATAGTAATTATGCTGACGATAGCATTTAAATTGTTAAATACACACTAAATATAATAGCAGTGAAATCCTGGCAAATTTCACATTAGGAAACATACAGTAAATGGACGTTTGTCGGAAGTTCACTTGTGAGCGTAAATAGTTGCTTAAATTTTCGGGCTTTTATGGCCCCGAACCCTCTGGCCCGGCTCGGCCCAATAATATTTTTCCGCGACCCGAAGCCCAGCCCACTCTCGAGCCGGGCCGGGCGGCCCGTGGAGGTCCTTACTTCCCAATTGGGAAAGTACACAGATGCGTATACATAAACATCAATGTTTACTGAATCTTCCACACGTCTAATTTATTGGCGAGAAACACATATCGTTCATTTCACCCATCTAACTTTAAACGACTACAAGTTCCGTCTAAGTTTAGATGCGTCTAAAGTCCGTTCAACTTGGACACGTCTAAAGTTATACGCGTGTAACTTTAGACGCTTTTTGAGAAACCGGCATCTGGAGCCCAGGCTCACTGATTTAGCCTGGCTCAAGTTAGCCCAGTAGTAGCCAGCTTCGTAGAACATTAAAAATTAGTCGGCCAACTTGCGCCTGCCAAGTCAAAAAGTTAGACGGCTAAATAAATTAGCCTACTAGAAAGTTAGACACCTTTGTGAAACCGGGCGCAAGGGTCAGTAACTCTTCAATCAATGGGTAGGTGATGACAATTGACGAGGTATAACCACAGTGGTCGGAAGGCAGCTTTTTATCAGAGAAACACTGGTAACATTTCAATAATCTAGCTTCAATAAATGCTGAGCAGGAATTCCGAATGAAACGATAAGAAATTTCTCTCGTGGAGCTGAAAGTTTAATGCGACAATCGTTCGCCTGCCGCTTATCCTACAAGCTGCGAAAAAGTGAGCTATGATTTCAAGACACTCTGTTTCATATTAAGCCAATTTAGATAAAAGAAAATTGAGGAATAAATAATGAACTGTTGAATACTTTCGGTACAAAAAAGAACGTCAGAGTAACTCTTGTCGCTTTCTCATTTTCTCAGTCCCATTGGATTTCAGGGATTTTATCAAAATTGCGTCTAGATCAATGAAATTTTTTTGTACTTCGACTTACATCTTTTCTCGATATTTTTCTTGTTAGAATGCATGAAGTACCTTCAGCATCTCATGGGTAACTGATTTAATGAAATTATCAACATTTTTGTATGGAAATCCCAATGGCTCCCCAAAAAGGTATTGCGAATCTGATTGAAACTTTAATATGATACCAAAGTAGCTGCGGAAGTAGATCACAAAATTTTGTGGCTTCTTATGGAAATGTGCCCGGAGTGAGCAGCTCATGCGACTTTTGGAATTTTTTTTTGTTTCGTTCTTTGCATTTTATAATTTTGAAAAAAGTGTACAATGCATGAATATGGAAATGTCTTAACGGTAAATTGTAGAGCATAGTCATCTGAATATAATGAACATTAAATGAAGTGTTATACCTTTCCAGGCTTGCGATATCATCAACTCGATGTACAGACTAAAAAATGCCAAAAGGTTGAAAAATTTCGAGCTCTTGGTTACTGTAAATATTCGAATTTTGATTTTCGTGCGGAATAAATGTCGCTGTTGAGCCCAGCACTCAAAACTACCTTAACTGTATTATTTTGAGTTAAATTTTTTCAAAGTCGGACTTCGCGGAAAGTGTGTCTTAAGCTCACTCTGGCTACGTAGGTCACGTCGAAAATGTTTTAACGTTGACCAGAGTTCCCCAAGGTCAGATTTTTTAGGTAGGGGTAAAGTTGACAATTCGCAGGGGTAGTGAAGCTAAATGTCCACTAAGCACGTCATTTTGTCTCAAAATTAGGCAAACAGTGATCAATTTCAAGGACTTTAGGTAGGGGTAATACCCCCCTCATATCCCCCCCTATGGGACAGTCTGACGTTGACGATTTTTAGAGATACCACTTGTTCATTGGCCAAAGCTTTTACTTGTTACGTTTTCGAAGCTGATTGCGAAGAACAAGCAAAAATGATTCTTGCTGAAATCGCGAAAGGGTTTGAACGAACTCATTGGACCGTCTAAATTTAATTTTGATCATGCGACATATTTTTTTGGAAGAGAATATAGTACTTTCAAATGTATCATCTGAGAATAAAATTTGTACGTGGTACCTTGCTCAGTTGTCTTACCTGATTGTCTTCAATTAGGTAATGTTCGCTGTACCCTGCGCTGAAAAAAGGAAGGCGTGTCCCCGATACAGCGGAGCGCACAACAGCGGAATTCAAAAGAGCGAATAGTAAAAAGCTCTACGCATTAATTTGAGCCAGCCGATTGCATTTTGATTATTGTTTCTTATATTGTACGTCAAATTATTATAAAGATTCCCGATCAAAATTGTCTTGCATGGAGCCCAAAAAAATAAGCAAATAAAATAATTAAGCAGTAAAGGCGAAATAAAAAACAAATACCGTATTCATTCTAATAAAGCCCGCGGGCTCTATTTTTTCAACTGTCCTGAAAGTGCGGGCTTTATTAGAGTGCGGGCTCTATTAGAGGGCGGGCTTTATTGTTTTTTACACAAAAATAGAACTTATTCTACAATGGATTTTTACTTTTCATAATTCAATTTCAATAACTTCGTCGTCATACTCAAACTGGGGCACAAAGTCTGAAAAGTTTTCACCATCATCAGAAACATCTTCGTAAATAGGCGTGTCATTGCTTTGGTGGAGCCTTTCTTGCTTTTCGATCAATACTTGATAACCCTCGGCCCACTGCATACACATTTTAAACTAAGGTTTTCATTCTTCCAATAAAGCCCGCGGGCTCTATTAAAAATTTCAATACGTTGGTGCGGGCTTTATTAGAGTGCGGGCTCTATTAGAGGGCGGGCTCTATTAGAATAAATACGGTAATAAAGAAACGAAAAGTGAAATAATGTAATAAAAAGTAGGTTGAAAATAGAACAAAAGTACACAACCTGAAAAATTAAACAAAGAGTGGCTCAAAATAAGAAGAATATAAAAGGGAATAAGTCAATAAAGGAAAAAAGAAACAAAAGACATGCATGTGTATAGCCTGTTTTTTTAAATGCTTGTAACTGAAAAAAGATGAAATCAAGTATACATTGTTTAATTACCGCGTAGGCGCGCACTGTACTGTACTATGGGAAAAAACGCGGCAATTGAAATTTGACGGAATTGAAAGCTATTAGTTAGGGAAAAAGTTGGAAATGAGAAAAAAAATTTGAAGATGGTGCCCATTTAATGAAAAGAATGTTGTAGTCGAGATCGTGAAACAATTGGTGTGCTTTGAGAAGTTGAAATCTCACAATTTTCGCACGGGCCTCAGCGCTGGTGATTTGCTGAGCTTTCTCTACGTAGAGCGAATGTTTTTCAGCCGTGCGAAATTTTTTTTGTTATTTCTTGCACTGGACGGAAATTATTTTTAAGAGTTAGCGAGTTTAGTTACGAGTTTAGTCACAGTTTACCACCGCCGGTTAATCAATTCCTAACATACAGTCAACAACGATACTATCTCAACACGAAATTCTGCATGCGTACTTACTTTCAGCATTTTTGCGTTATAAGCATTTTGAAAAAAACAGACAATAGATACGTTAATAATGAACAAACCACGATAAAAAGCTGTAATGTCATGAAAACACATGCTATAGACTCATAAGTCAGAAATCTGGTGATTGGTGCCAAAATGTGCGACAACCAGTACCAAGATCGAAATTTAAGACCAAATAGGCCATGCGCCAAAAATTCTACCCGCCCAATCTCAATTTTTACATTCACATTGTAAAGACAATTTTCTTGAAAGTTGGATATTTCATAATCTTTTTTGATCTTTGCTGTTTTGAGAATCACTGCATTGAGGCTTCGCTGTTTTGAGAGTCGCTGTTTTGAGACTTCGCTGTTTTGAGAATCGTTGTATAGAGAGTTTGCTCTATTGAGAATCGCTGTATCGAGTCTCGCTGTTTTGAGTTTCGCCGTTGTGTGTTTCGTTAAATAGGGGTGAGACCTATAAA
This sequence comes from Romanomermis culicivorax, assembly GCA_963922205.1. Taxonomy (NCBI): domain Eukaryota; kingdom Metazoa; phylum Nematoda; class Enoplea; order Mermithida; family Mermithidae; genus Romanomermis; species Romanomermis culicivorax. The sequence goes on along the minus strand of CAWUHX010000221.1, from coordinate 446,018 downwards.
CAGACAAAATTTTTTTGCCTTGTGTACAAGATGTCCACAGTTAACTATAAAATGTATGCAATCCTCAACATGTGCAAGCTTTACAACATACAAATAGTTCTGAGAAAGTGTCCTTCCCTTATCTGGATCATTATACGGGCGAGTTTATGATGATCGACCCGTTGACTGTTCATCGACAAAAGACTGATAGAAACAGATGTAGAGCATTCGTGTGACTCAGATGATCCCACTGATCACTCAGATAACGAAAGAAAACTTTCTGATGTGCAAGTTCGCTTGTGTCATTACTGGATAGTCCACATCATTTAGGCGACGTCTTATGTTGAAGAAATACCATATTATGGTCATCTATCATGGATGACCGCCATGCATGCACATGCGGGGGTTTGCGGTTTGCAAATCATCGTTTACCCCCAACAGATTGGGCCTGACCCCCAGCAAGAGACATCTTTTTTGATATAAAATTCGGAATGTCTTCGATTTTCTCGAAAACTTGTGTTTCCTGATCCCCAGCACATTTTTTGACTTGTGCGGTGACCATTAAAAATAGGTCCGAATTCCAGTCTGTACTTGATATGAAACCAATCCAGTCTAAACTGAAAACAGTTTTGCTGAGATATTTGGTCATTCCAAGAATACGAAATTACATCAGCTACTTGTATAATTTGGCGGCGAAATGTTCATGAAAACTTTTTCGTGATGAGATCATCCGATGTCTATTGGTCATTGAAACAATCGTTTTGTCAAAAATCATGAAAATTGTCTGAGCAAGGTTTTCTCGAATTTACAGTGAAATTTCTATCCGGTTTCCATGGAAGACATTTCGGGGCCCAGTTTTACTCAAAATCTCGCAGAAACCTACAATTACTGGAACTGGCCATATGCATACTCATCAAACCCGTGATTTGTGCCGAAAGCTCCAATTTCAGTCATTAGGGACCGCTGGAATCGGCCAGTTGTGGCCGGTTCGCGATTTTCTCTGTTTCATCAAAATCACGTGATGAATCTTCATTAGGCATCATGTTGATGAAAACTGAGGCCAAAGTGATCACTGGTCATCCGAGCGACTGTAGATATCACTTGGATGACTTTCGCATGAGCTGACGTCATTAAAAAACGATTGTTGTCTGGACAATTTTATGATTTCTGCAGCATGGCTCCTTGATCGGATGACCTCCGAGATGACCTAACAACAACATCATGTTGGTGAATATTTTGAACGATTTTAAGTAAAATCTTCATCGGAGTGACTGATGGGGTCATTTGGATCACACGAATGATCTTATATCTTTTCGCGGTAGTCTATTGTCGAAGATATGATATTGCGGGAAGCACAGACCATTGGAACGCATTTTGCACGTTGTATAATTTACACAAAACTTCTTTAACGGATTAAGTTTACTGTTGACACCTCGCAGGCGAAAAAGTGCAGTCTAGGTTTTTGGCACAAAAAAATTTGGAATGGTACAAAAAATTTTGAGGGTTTGTGCCAATTGGCACAAAAACTTTGGCTGGTCAAACATTAAATTTCCTTAATTTTTAGACGTTTTAGGGGCTGAAAATGCAAAAAATTTTTGGCGCTTCGCGCCGCGCCGAGTCAATGGATATAATTCCTATTCGTATATTTGACCCGAACGCGAACGATTTCTCTTCGAACAGTGTATTGGTATTGTTGCAGCAAACTTTATGGGCTGTCAAGACTGATGAGTGAAAAGAAATTCTGAATATTCTCTGCGAATTCAGTCAGATTCGGATTTACTTTTTGTGTTTGATTGATTCTAATAGAAAAATTGATATCGTTGATAATCGTACAATGTTTAGATCGAAAATTTACACAATTTTTGACTTTATTTTCTCTAGTCTTTACATTGTTGTTAAATATAGATATTTTTCGTAGTCGAAAATTGAATCAATTTGAACTTCATGTACAATTCTAGAGCTAATTTTTTCAGCATTCCATTTATTGGGTTTTCGTGAACAATTTTGTTGCATATAGTTTTTTCTTGTCTCACTGACATGGTTAGCTGAAAAATAAGTTGGGCGCGATTTTTACAAAAATAACTTTTGGCCTAAAACTTTTCCGCAGTTTTCATTGAGGTAAAGTGGGGTGACTTTTATCAGAGTATAGCATTTGATAAATATTTGAGATCAGCACGTCATTTTCGCTGTGTAGGCAACTTCACAGCAGGAGTTATCTACTCAGCAAAAATGACCTGCTGACCTCAAATAGTTCTCAAATACCATACTCTGATCAAAGTCGCCCCTGATCAAAGTCACCCCACTTTACCTTATGTTTCTAGTAAAAAATTTTTTTTTGTGCCATTGACACAAATTTTTTTGGCCTCTTGTGCCAATTGGCACAAATGTCCGTGCACAAAAAAAAACGCTGGTTTAGTAACTTTTTTCCCACATCTACCTGCACTAACCATACGTACCTGTAATTAGGAGTGGGAGGTGGGGGGGGACCCCCAGCCCCAACTTAGTCGAACCCTTTACCTAAGTGTTGGGATCCCCACTCCCAACTTGGTCAACCCTATACCCAACCCCTCCCCCCCAAACTCGGAAAAATTCGAAAAAATTAGAAAAAAGTGTCTTTTTTTAGAATTTTTTGGGAAAATTTTCGAAATTTTTTCGACCTTTTGTAGGTTTTTTGACCCCCTCCCCAAAATTTTTGAAGTCTTGGGAACCCCACCCCAAAATTTCGGGTCAGAAATTTTTTTCGGGGCGGGGGGGGGGGGTCACACATTTTTTTTTCACACAAATTACCGTAAAATTGGCATTTCTGACTTGACTTTCTTTTTTATGACTCGACTTGGAAAAAACCAATGGTCTCATCTTTGTCTTTTTTAACACCTCAAACATTTGGGGGGGGGGCCGTGGCCCCCTGCCTACAGGCCTGCCTGTAATTATGGGGGGTTGGTGGGGGACACCTCCCCCAACTTGGCCAACCCTGTACCCAAAATCATTTACCCCCCCCCCCCAACCCCCCCAGTTTGGAAAAAATTAAAAAAATTTGCAAAAAAGTGTATGTTTTTTGGGAAAAATTTCGACTTTTTTCTACCCCCCCCCCAAAATTTTGGATTTACCCCCCCCCCCCCAACTGGTCGGAGGTCTTACAGGTATGGTGGGGACCCCCCCAGCTTGGCCAACCATATATCCAACCCCCCCACAGACTTGAAACAATTAGAAAAAATTGGCAAAAAAGTGCCTTTTTTGGGAAAAATTTCGACTTGTTCCGACCCCCCCCCCCAAATTTCGGGTTAAACCCCCCCCCCTCAACTGCTCGGACCTCTTACGGGTATGATGATAATGTGGAAAAAAATCTGGAATGTGAAAAGAATTTTTGAGGTCTTTCTACAAATGTGGAAAAAAATTTGGGGTTTTGATATAGAAAAGATGCATTTGCTGCATTTTAGAAAGTCCAAAACTCATATTTTTCCGGCGCGCGCGAGTTATAACTTCAAGAATCATTATTATTCTTATCACAAAGTTCAGGTGCGGCTTTTAGCATGTCCACTTTCATTTATCACCTAATCTATAATAGTTTTCATCATTTTAAACGTATTATCTCATGTTTTAGTTTGTAATCTTCAATATTTCATCTTGATATTTGATGGATATCCGCATTTTTTCTTGACACGTTGTTTGAGAACGTCAACTTTCTAAACTTTTTGAAGCAATTGTTGTTTTCTTAACTTGAAATGAATTCAAAAACTTCATGGAAGTAGTTTTCGAAAATTTCTTCTGTTCTTACTTACATCTTTTCGGCAAAATTCATGAAGGTTTACGAGAATAAATTACTGGTTTGAAAATATTCAAAATGATAAAATTCTAGAACTTACAGTTTTTGAACACGGAATTCGAATCCAATGTTTGAGACAGTGTTTTTTTGTGCCAAAAAATGGTTTTTGACTCAAAAAAATTTGGAATGGCACAAAAAATTTTGAGCGTTTGTGCCAATCGGCATAAAATTTTTGGCGGTTCATCATTTAATTTCCTTAATTTTTAGACAATTTAGGGGCCGAAACTGCAAAAAATTTTCGGCGCTTCGCGCCGAGTCAATGAAAATATTATCTACTCGTATTTGACCCGAACGCGAACGAGTTCTCTTCAAACAGTGTATCAGCATCGTTGCAGCAAACTTTGTAGGCTGTCAATGAATGATGAATGGAAATAAATTCTGAATATTCTCTGTTCATTCAGTCACATTCGGATTTGAAACTGAAATCCCTACGTTTTGTGCTTGATTCATTCAAATAGAAAATTCGATATCGTTAGCAATGGCACATTGTTCCGACCGAAAATTTACACAATTTTCGACTTTATTTTCACTCGTCTTCACATTGTTCTTAAATATTTATATAAGATCCGTTGTCGAAAATTAAATCATTTTGAACTTTCGAACAATTCTAGAGTTATTTAAGTTTTCTCAGCATTCCATTTCCTTTCGAGTTGTCGTGAACTATTAGAACATTTTTTCCTTATGTCACGGACATGGTTAGCTGTAAAATAATGTGAACACGATTTTTACAAAAAATTAATGCGTTAAACGTTAAATTTTTATCAAAATTTTGGCCTAAAACCTTTCCGCAGTTTTCAGTATGTTTCTAGTAGGAAAAATTTTTTTTGTACCATTGGCACAAATTTTTTGGCCTCTTGTGCCAATTGGCACAAATATCCGTGCACAAAAAGAAACGCTGGTTTGAGATATTTGTTCGGAAAATTGATCATTAGAATGCTTTAAAAAGCTCAAAAATCTTTAAATAGAGCGTCTATGAGCATTTTAAGCGAAAAAACCAGTTAGGGAAAAAGGAAGAAAATTTTTTATCACTTCCTCCATTTGGCGAAAAGGCCGGCAGGAAAAAATAGTGGAATGAGACGTTTCGTTGTAATTTCTAGTCATTATATTTATGTACGTGTTCTTTAGTTACCCAAAATTTTCCACATGTGGAAAAATAAGTTGACTTCTTTCCACATTTGTGGAAAAAACAGTGATTGTAGAACACATTTTGCAGCGAACTATCCAAAAGCATAATGACTTTGAATTGCATTAGGAGTCGATCGTCGAGGATTTTTTTGGTTTTTTTTCGCCAAATCGATATTTCTGACGGAAGAAATCTTGAAGTGCCAAAAAAGTTGGGCTTCTGCGCCAAATGGCGATGGAAAGGTGCATTCTGTTGCATTTTAGAAAGTCCAAACCTAAAAATTTTCTGTCGCTTAGTGCCTATAATGATTGTTTTGATCACTGTTTGCTTAATCCAGCTAAGGTATACGACCACTTTTTTTCCTGTAAGATTTTTTTCACGTGAAAACCATACCCAAAATTTTTTCCTCATTCTCCAAAAATTTTTCATTTTTTAAAAATGTTTATAATGTGGCCAGTGGCCACCGATGCTTTTTCCTGCATTTTACGTGTATACCTTAAAATTCTGACGCTTTTGGAGTCAATCACCTGCAAAAATGAGGAAAAAATAGAAAATTGTAGTCTTGTCAGTCACATTGTGTTGATGGTGTTTTACCACATGTTGGTGTTTTACCACAGTTGGAAGCATATTAACGATACATTTCTCACTAATTCATCTGCTACTGACATTTCCGTGATTCTGATTATAGTTATCGAATTTCAATTATTTCTTATGTCGGCACGGATAGCCGAAATTTTTTTTAGGGTTTTTACATTCTAAAAGGCTGGAAAATGAATCTTCATAACAATTAGAAATAAATTGAAATCAAACTAATGGAGAATAATATCTTTCTTATTGCGGCGCGCAGCGCCGGGAAATTTTTCAGACTTTTGTATTCTAAACGCTGGAAAAAGAATGTTCGCAGCATATTCCTGGATAGAAGCTCCAAATTTACAGTCTTAGAAGAACGTTTTTATCGTTTTTCTATGCGGATTGCGAAAGTTCACGTTTCAAAACGTTTGGAAATCTCCAGACGGAGCCAGAGAAAAAAATTATAACAATTGATGGAAAATCTCAATTATCGGCAAAATACTGACTCTTGACTACTGAAAAAGAGATGAAGTAATTCAAACTGTTGAAGGTTAATTAGATAGTGGAATCAAATATGCTAACGGCCGCGCCTGATGGAAAATAATGACTATTATACTCATGAACTGTGCAAAGCGCCGAAAAGTTTAAGGTTTTTGACTTTCTAAGTTCACCAAAATACATCTTTTTGGTTTTGGACTTCCAAAAAATTTTTTCAATAAATTTTGAAAAGATTCACTCTCCATCATTCTAGAATATCAAAAAGTCGAAAAAAAATTTCGGCGGTCCCCGCTGGAAGTCTATTTACATATATTTTACAGTTTAGCTAAATTTATGAAACATCGTTGATTTCAGGCTGATTTTTCAGCTTTTCAACTGATTAAAAACATCCGCACATTATTCAAGTCTGAGCGTCATTAGGCCGGAAAAATCAAATTTTAAATCTTGAAATAAGTGTTAAAAAGGTTCGTCTTCCAGTTCTAGAGTATTGGGATGCGAAAATTTTTCGGGTACTTCGCGCCGGAAGAAAAGATGATTCAAATGCAATCTATATGATTCTTCATTTTGACTTAGCACAGATATATCAGCAGTCGAATTTCTATGCAATTCAGGTTTTTCTCACTTTATATTTTTTTACTTTTCTGTTGCTATTAATTTTGATATATTTTTATCATAATTTGACCCAAAAGTCAAATTTTTTTCTTCATTTTTAATAAATTGCTGACTGTAGAAGCATAAGTATGTTCTAAATAGCTCAAAAATGGATTAATACAGCATGTGATGGCATTTTAAAGCGAAAAAAGACATGGCGGAAATGACGAAAATACTTCTAACTTTTTTCATCAAGAGGCGAAAGTTTCCTCGCGAAACAACAGTGTCTCTATGATGACCAAATTGACATTCTGCAACGCTGGAAAATCAATTTTTGGAACATTTATTTCAAAATTTAGATACGAATTTTTTGTTCAAAAATCGTAAATTCTAGAATTTTATCATTTGAATAACTTGAAAACCAGTTTTCGTCCGTAAACTTTCATACTGGCCGAAAAGCTATGGGTAAGTGAGAAGAGTAATAATTTCCGAAAACTACTTCCACGAACTTTTGAATTTAATTTAAGTTAAGAAAGGAACAATCGCTTGTTGATCTTTCTCAAAAAAATGTGTTGATTAAAAAATGTGAATCTTCATTAAGTATCAAAATGAAATATTGAAGATTACCAATTAAAGCATGAGATAACACTTTTACGAAGATGAAAACTATTCAAAATTAAATGATAAATGAAGATAGACATGCTAAAATCCGCGCAACAATGATGATTATTAAAGTTGTAACCAGAAAAACGGAAAATTTTGAGATTTGGACCTTCTAAAATGCACCAAAATGTATCTTTTCTATATCCGACCCCCGAAGTTTTTCCCCAAAAAGTACGATTCGGGGGGAAAAAGAACTGTGGCGAGAACTGTCATCAATTTGATCGGCCGAAAAAATTCTGTCATCAATTTCATTGGCCGAAAAAAATTATATCATCAATCTGCTAAGACCATTAGCGGCACTGCTAATGGGTATGCCGCTAAAGAAACACCGGTGAGACTGCTTCGTCATTACTGAACATTGATATTAAAAAAATTTGCATGATTTTTATGTAAATTTTCTTCGTTCAGAGAGGTTTCCCAGGCCTAATTTTACTTTTACATGATGCGTAACATCGTAAAATCCTCGTAAATCCACATTGTATCAATTTTTAGTTGGCCACCAAACGACCCAAAAATTCCGAACAAAATGCAAAAATCACATTAAAAGCATACCATTGAAACTTAAAACCTAGACTAACCAAAAATTTGGATTCATTAACCACTAGAACATATTGATGGCGTTTTGATCATTTTCCAAATGAAGAAATTTTCAAAAGAAAAAAATTGTCAAAAAAATATTCATAAGTAACATTAAGTTTTTTGTGAAAATGATCGAAAAATTTGATTTTCGTCCAATACTCAAACAAAGTAAAGGTCATTGATTAAACAATGAGACGAGACATTCTAGCTTGGGACAACTATAAATTTCAAAAGAACTGAGCTGGATAACAGCAAATAATGACTGCTATAAATCATACTGGCGTCGAACGCTAGAAAATTTTGAGGTTTTGACCTTTTCAAATGCACCAAAATTGACCGTTTCCAAATTTTGAAAATTTTTCGCTTTTTGACCAAAAAAGCCAAAAATGTTTCGCATTTGCAGATTTTTTTTCGTCAAAAACCCCGATTTGGCGAAAAAAAGTGTCCTACAAAAAGTATCATTCAATGTTGTGAATTCCTATGTTTGCAAACAAATTAAACGATGTTACATCAGTATATTATTGGCAAAACGCCAGGAGAGACTCTAGCTCTAATGACGAAACGAATTCTTTTGCAGACCAGGTTTTTTTTAGTTTTTTCTCGATAGGCGATTTGGCTCCTAAGGTCAAAATTTTACAGGCCAATAGGAATTTCAACAAGCCAAAACTAAAAAGTTTGTAAATAAATGTGGTAGTAAAAACAATGTTTTTTAAACAAATTTAGTCAAAAACACTCTTCGAAATCACAGTAGAAGCCCACATAACAGATCAATCATTTTTAATACATTCCCAATCACACACAGAATAATAAGGCTCACAAATGAGATCACTCATTATTCAAATCAATCATTAGGGTTTTTTTGCACAAGCCAGATTGATCTGTAACTTGGGGGAAAATTTGGTTTAGTTGCTCACTCTAAAAGTGATAATTTCGCTCAATTTCATCAGAAAAATGATTAAAAGGTACTTCCCTTGTTATTCATTCACTTCGCGTCAGTTCCTGACTTTTCAAATTGAATTTCATGACTTTTGGGTGAGAAATCAAAAGTCTGGCTAAAGTAACTTGTTCGATGCCCAGCGCCGAAAAATTTTGATTTCGAGGCCTCTAAAATGTCGAAAAATGTGTTTTTTCAGCACAATCTACAGCAACTGACGATGACCGATCATGATCTTTTCACCATTTGATTGACCGAAGAGGTCAAACATTTTACATCCATTTTGGATCTTATATATCTGGAGCCAGTAACTTACCAATCACAATTATTTATCAAAAGCGATCGTTTTCACATGATCTATAACATAAAAAAGCGCGATAGGTATTTTACTTCGGACTTGATCTCTGGCGCTTAGCATTGAAAGAAAATTTTAGATTATGATATACTATAGCATTGGAAAATGCACACTTTTAGTATATTTTTCCTGCATGAAGGGTCTATTTTTTCAGTGAATTCAACGTGTTTTCTGTGGGGCAAACTAAAATTCAAAAATTAGGCAAGCAACAATGAATCTGAATGGCTTCTTCAAATAGCAATAACCTCTGCTATTTCTCATGCTGATGATGTTTTAATCATTTTCAAAATGCAAAAAGTTATGTTTACCAAAGCCATAATTTCTAAAGCGCTGCGAAACGATTTTGTGAAAATAATTTAGAAAAATGCTTGGAAAATACGTGGAAAAAACAATACAAGGGCACACATTCATGCATAACATGCTGGTTTCTGAAATCTATAAGCATAAGCTACGATGACATTTTCTGACCGCACAACAGAAATGATACCAAGAATCATACATGATTTGAAATCCGGCGCGATGCGCCGGAAAATTTTCGGTATTTTTCATTTCAAAATGAATAAAAATGCATCTCTGCACAGAAAGCCCTATAGCCTAATCAAAAAGGGTGGTTAGGCACATATTACAAGCCAATTTGGCTTGTACCCCTAAATTTTTAGGAGCCAATCAGAATTTTTAGGAGCCATGGCTCCTAATTGGCCTAAAAAACCCTGTTGCAGACACTACTCATTCAGCATTTTTCTACTTGACAGTTAACATAACAACGTTATAGTCGTAGGGAAGTCCAAAATCTTCATTTCATCGAATTTTGAGGGAGTTGATTTTGATAGGTTAAATAAGATGAAAAACTTACTCGATCAATAATGCCTTCAAGTCCGTTCGTGGACCATACTTTGCTGTTAGCATCCTTGAATTCTGGGAAATATAGAGCAAGAGTTAGCTGGTTGGGTGTTAACTCAGATAAGCGGTAGTATAACGCCCGCTTGACTGTCGTTTGTTGGGTTTTTGACCACTTATTTTAGTGCATGAATTCTCCAGAGTAAACTCGAATAATGTTGTTTAAGAATTGACGCATTTGTTTTTAAAATGTCGAATAACGGCCACTGTCGTCCCCCTCAATTCGACGTTCTATTAAAATTCGACTGGTATTTGGTGCACTTTGAACGTGAAATTTCTAGACGGTAATTTTTCGCGTAATATAAAATGTGATCCTTTTCAAACAGATATTATATGTACTTTCAGATATGCCGTCTTTAAAGACTACTTAGACCGTATAGAGCAACATGAAGGAGGTTTGGATAAGTTCACCAAGGGTTACGAATACTTCGGTATTAAAAAGTTACCCAATAATGGTGTAAAGTGTTACGAGTGGGCCCCCGGTGCTGACGCTTTGTATTTAAAGGGCGACTTCAGTAAGTGAATTAGTTGCTTATTTATATCTGACCCAAGCATCTCGTTATTTACGAGTTTTCACTTTTCAGATGGATGGAAGCAAAAAGAATTTCCGTATAAAAAGCTGGAGTTTGGCCGCTGGGAACTTGAACTCCCACCCAAGCCTGATGGCTCGTGTCCGATTGATCACATGTCTGTTCTGAAGGTAAAATAATTGATCTTTCTGATTGTATGAATATCTGTTGAAAAAATTTTCTCAAAATTTCCTTACGGCGTTAATTATTTCTATTTTCTGTGTTTCAACACCAGTGAAGTACATGTATGGTTGAATCGCGGAAGTCCTCGCTCATCTAATTCTAAGGAATGCTCATCTAACTTCAATATTCGAAATTTTGTTAATTTGATTGTATCGATGTTACCTCATAGGATACCGAGTTGCATTCAGTTGAACCTATTGTAAATTCATGTAAAGCAGGAGCTATCGAATGCCCCGTGAAATCTGCTTTGCAGAATTTCCATCAGAGAGCGTTAAGGCTCACTTATACTTGCCTTTTCCGACGGAACTGAACAAACAGATCTTCAACAGCTTGAAACATGCATATTATTGGAGGGAAGTGAATAGTAACCCCCCAGAAATCGTCAGCCATATGGCTAGACGACCCCCAAGGATTTTCTAAACATAGTCTAGCCATATCGTAGTCATAGGGACCCCCATACTTTTGATCGGGAAGATACTGAAAAATATAAATTTTTTGATGAAAAAAGTCAATATCTGAACAAAAAATGATCAAAACTTCAATCTTTTTTTATTTTTTTAAATGATCAAAACTTCAATCTTTTTTATCTTTTTTTTTAAACACATTTTTTACTATTTTTTTTAAAGACAAAAATTACTATTTATTGATCTTTTTTACGAAAAAATCGATTTCTTTTCGTCAGGGACTCCTCTCGTAAAATTTTGGATAATCATTCAACCCGGCCTCAAAAAAATTGCTTCCCCCAGACCTCGGGATCCCGTTACATGCGTGGCTTGAAATGTTTAGCTTGAAAATCTACTTTCGGTCGGAAAGGATAACTGCAATTTTGAGGAAAACGACCAAGATAACCTCCAACCAAACCGAAAATTTCCGTTTCTTTTTGTTACGTTCCGTCGATTGCATTCCGTTCCGTCGGAAAAGACAAATATAAATGAGCATTTAAGCCTAATCTAATATTTCGTTCAACTTGCGCTCGGAAACCTATTTCGGGGGTTTCTCGTCTAGATCATTTGCACTACGTTGGAGAGCGCTATGCTTTTTCCAATCGAGAGGACGTACTTTCTACGGGGGAAATCAATACCTGCAACAAAGAATCCACACAAGCTTAAAAATTTAATTTGGGTGTGGCATATGAATAACTGCAGTTTCCAATTCGGACGCATAAATGGAATATAGATTCGGTCCATACCTGCTCCAGCGAGTTTCCCCCAGGGGTTAAAGCCGTTTCTAAAGGGAGAAAGTAGCCGACTTACTTTCCGAGGTTTTGAGGAAGGGGGCCAGCGAGTTCTTTAAAGATGCGTATTCGTCCAAAAAGATGAACAAAACACGTCCATGTTTAAGTATTTTTGCCTTGACCCTCTCTGTCCCGAATAATGAAATGTATAAAGAGAAGCTTTTCCACTCAAAAAATTGATTGCAGGACTCAAATTGACATCAAAATATCAAAAGTTGAAAGAAAAATATCTTTGCTAGTGGTCATTTGATGTCGTAGAACATTATTGGGAATAAAATACTCCGATATTGTCAATCAACAATTTGTTTAAAATGATTGAAGGCGAAATTATGTACTTCTGTGCATATTAAACCTTGTAGAGGCATGACCATGCAGCCTGGTTAGCAACATCATATTTCGATTTGTAGCCATATATTCTAATTTCATTTATACCACCCTTGAAACTTGCCCCGATTTTCAAATGCAACATTGTTATGTGCCCATTATGTATTTCCTACGTAAACGTAATACAACAGCTGGACTTTAGTCGGTATGTACTATTTTCCTTATTGCTGATTATCTCCTGGAAAAGTAAACCGTAAAATATGATTTTCATTTTCGACCAAAAAATTGGTCTTTCCGGCAGACTGGGAAGTAGCTGTCGACTATTGATGTGCGCCAGAAAAATTTCCATATCCGGATATCCGTGTTTTTTTGCACCTTCGAATATCCGGATATATTCGGATATTTTTAATGCTGTTTGCACATATTAAGTAATAATACACGGTCAACGACAATTCTAAATTATAATATTCAATAGGTACAATAGCTTTTCGTTTTATATTTACATTAGCCGTGATTGTTATAGAAATGTTAGTGTTTTAAACTGCAATATCCCAGGAAGTACTGTAGGAAAAGTATAGCTCTTCTATGCTTTTTTTCTTCTTGTTTTTAGTGAAAAGTGAGAAAGCTTTTCGGTGAATAGATTCTAAAAAATTGACCTGCTTTTGCTATACGTCTCTCAAGAATTTCCGAAGACCAGCCACATATTGTAGTTGAATCCGGATCTTGTATTTGTTCGGTCAGGATTTTACTCTGGAATCGTTGGATCTGACAGCTCCGGTAAAAACTGACTTCTAAGAACTTGGCGACTTTTCAGGGAAAGTTACTTATAAACTATATTTTGGACTTCAATTGTCCAACGTCGTTTGCATTTCAAAGCAAACAGATGTAATCTTTCTTATGCTTCCTAATTGAAGACGGACTGCATTAATCACTGTTATAGTCGTTTACACAATGCTTTTACAGTAGGATTCTCACTCTGTTTAAGATTGGTTTAGTATGCCTAATCTGATTCACGTATATAGCAGGGTTTTTTGCACAGTGCTAATGACTGAAAGGAAGAAGTTTTTGAAAAATGTTCGAGAAGAATATCGCAAAATTGTGGTGAAAAATTAAAAATCGCCTTTTTCACGAATGGTTCCAGATACAATGAAAAGATGTAAACATTTATCGAAACAGAATGCGAATTTAGTGATTCCTAAAAGTATCACTGTCGAACTAACTACTGAATATTTACTTGTCGGTCAACTAATCAAGTGCATAATGTAAGAATGAACTGATTTAATTAGAATCAGATGAGAGTCTTATTCCTTTTAAAAGTACAAATATCAAGCATAATTTCATGAGTTGATACAATAAAAGCATGCTATCAGAATTGACAAACTCGCACATTAGTTTGACACCAACGAAGTAATATTTGTCAACAGTGCTAACCGTGCTTATGAAATATTTTTTCATTAGCACGAAGGCTAATTGGATTCCCGCTAAAAAACCCTGCAGTAAATAGTATACGGCATTTATATAATTTGAACTTTTTGTTTTGTTGTCGAAACTTTGTGTAATAATGTAGCACCTAACTTATCAGTCACTAACCTTTACTCCTTTTTTGAACAGTGAAAATATCCGGATAAATCCGTATATTTTTTCAAATCCGGATATCCGACGCACATCACTACTGTCGACAAATAAAAGTTGGGGGGAGGATCGTCGACAATTGCCTATACGATCGGATATTTGGGGACCATTTCCCATCTAATCCCCCATCTGCAGTTATGATTCGGTGAAACGGGAAACTCGGATGGAGTATATATTGAAACCAGGGCCGTGCGCAGGATTTTTTCATGGGGGGGCGGACTAGATTTTTTCACTGAATAGCCCCAGAAAATGTTGATCTTACGCGGATATACTGTGTGCATCACCGTTTTTTTTCCTCAAAGATTTTTTCCACATGAGAACCGGACCCAAAATTTTTTTCCTCATTTTCCAAAAATTTTCCACATTTTTAAAAACGCTTATAATGTGGCTACGGATGCTTTTTTATGCATTTTAGGAGCATACCCAAGCATTTTGTTGTATTTGTAGTCAGAAACCTGCAAAAATGAGGAAAAAAATTGAGAAAATTCTGGTTATTTAGTCAAAATGAGCTCATGAAGAATATATTGGTGTTCTATAGAATGGTCTGGCGCGGAGCGCCGGAAAAATTTTTTGATTTTCACTTTCTAAAACGCTGGAAAATGAACCTTCATAACGTTGGGAAATAAATTAAAATCAGACTGATGAAGCGTAATTTGCCTCCCATTCCGGCGCGAAGCGCCGGAAAAATTTTCGGGTTTTTGTATTCTAAAACGCTGAAAAATAAATCTCTCCAACAGATAATTCGTGAACAAATGTTTTGAAATCGCGTTCTAGAGTAATGTCTTCAATTTCCACCTTCAATAAACGCAAAAGTTCAGATTGCAAACGTTTAAAAAATTCCAATCATCGAGAGAAAAAATTGAGACTTGATAAAAAATCTCTATTTTCGGCGACATAATTGACTGTAAACGATTAGAAAATGAAACGAGCTAACTTGATTGATAGAAACTGTTGAGCATTAATTAGTAAGTCGAAGTAGATATGCTAACGGCCGCGCCTGATAGAATATAGTTATAAATTATACCCATGACCGGCGCGAAGCGCCGGAAAATTTTGAGATTTTGACCTTTTAAAGTCCACCAAAACGCATCTTTTCGGTTTAGAGTTACTGCCTCAATGGGGGGGGGGCCCTTGCGCACGGCCATGATTGAAACCCATCGACCTCAAAATCCCAAACAACTGCTCGGATCGGAAGCTTGGATCAAGCATAGATTCAGCTTTACCATCGTTGAATTGGCAATTAGCTGAGAAACCGTTGAAAATCAGAAAGTTTAGTTACGTATGTCGTTTTAGGACAAAAATCTGTTCATTTTTCATCTGAGTGGACGACAATTGGACTCATTCGAGAATAAAAAAGAATTCAAGTTTTGAAAGACTAGAAAAACAAAAAATGAAAATGTTGAAATAAGATCGAGTCGTCTATGCGAATTAGATCAATTCAGTGACAGTTGTCGTCGGAATCATAAAACTTATTAAGAAACCATTTTTCCGCGGAACTTATATTTTGTCTATTGATTCTCATTTTTTCGTTTCTCTCAGGTCGTCGTTAAAAAGGGCGATAATGAATACGACAAGTTGTCTCCGTGGGCAACATACGTCAATCGTACGAAAGAAAACGTAATTTACCATCAGATATTTTACAATCCGCCTAATCCGTACAAGTTTCAATTCAATCGCGTTAAAAAGCCGAGGGCTTTAAGAATATACGAATGTCACGTGGGAATCTCGTCTTGGGAAGGAAAAGTCGCGGATTATAGACATTTCGCTGATAATATTATCCCTAGAATTGTGAAACAAGGTGAATTTTCAACATGCAATTTCCTGAAAAGTCTACTGAGCGGAGGTACTTTTACTTCTTGAAGTTAATGTCTTCAGTTTTAGCACTAACGCATAATCTTTCATCACATGTCTTTGCTTGTAGAAATGCAAAAGTTCTTAGTTGACAAATCGAAATGACTATTTGATTCGATTTTGATCAGAATCTTATTGTGCTGGAAAATGACCCCTTAGGTTATTTCTTCTCGATAGGGTTGTGTAAAAGCTTTAGATATCTTAAATAGACAATAATTTTTTTTTCGTGTCCCAGGATATAACTCCATTCAACTCATGGCCGTTATGGAACACGTTTATTATGCAAGTTTCGGTTACCAAGTGACCAGTTTTTTTGCGGCTAGCAGGTAAAAGTTGCGTATTTCTCTAGTAATTCAACGTGAATTTTAGAGTTGTCGTTTTTTCATAGTCGATATGGTCCGCCTGACGATCTGAAATATATGGTAGATAAAGCCCATGAAAAAGGCATTTATGTTCTTCTGGACATCGTTCATAGCCATGCTAGTAAAAATACTGTTGACGGCTTGAATCAGTGGGACGGTACGAACGGTTGTTATTTCCACGATAATTACCGTGGATTTCATGACTTGTGGGACAGTAGGATGTTCAATTACACGGAGTAAGTTTAATACGAAAAACACACTCAAGACTGCCTCGATTGAAAGGATGAAATATTGTACACGCAAATTATGCGGTAGTATTAAAAGTGAAGGATGTCATGTAATTTCAAAGCTACGATGCCTCGGGTATTAGGGATGGGTCCGATCTACTTTTCTGACGATAACGGATCTATATCCAAAAAGTTTGCTTCAACAGATCCGGATCCTGAATGGCAGATCTGACCGGATTCGGATAGGGTCCGGATCTTGTATGATAGCATCTATAATGTGTACATACTAATGTATAATTATGCATTATGTTCAATTATTCTCAAATTAAGTTCTATGAATTTATATTTTTTCGGTGTCAATAAATTATTCATGGTATATGCCCAGAAGTTTAGATAGAGGAATCGGTTCATTTGTTGAAAATGCTCAAACAATAGAGTAATCAAGATAGGGAAACAATATTATATAATCTGAGAATACATTTTCGATTTTTAGTAGAGTATTTATGATCCCTACTTCTATTGATCCCAGGTATAAAGACAAATTTTTGGAAAAACTTGGAACGATGCCAGATATAGTTGAAACAGTGAAAACCTTAGTTAGTAATCTCAATGATCAAAGCCAGATCATAATTCCAACGCCAGCTAAAATTAAAAAAAAACTGAAAATAAGCGTGACATTGGTTCATTTAATGACTTTATTCCCAGCAGCAGTGAGGATGAAGAAGATCAAATTGAACCAGAAGATATAAATATAGTGAACAAAGTATTTTTGTATTGTTTGCTTGTTAATACTTATTTGTAGAATTGACAGGAAATCGAAATAGATATCAAGAAGACGAAAAGAATTTCATCACCTAAATCAAACTTCACTGCCGAACCTGTCATTGATAGCCATAAAATTTTTGTCTGCACCAGCAATTATTATCCTTTCTAAACAATTATTCAGCGATGCTGATCAAATTTGTGATCCTACCGGAAACTATCTGAAAGGTGATACCAGGTTTTTTAGCATAGTGCTAATCGAACCAGAGCCGTGCTAATGGAAATTTTTTGACGTTAGCAGGAGTGCTAATGACTGAAAGGGAGAAATTTTTGAAAAATGTTTGAAAAGAAAGGTAGATAAAAGATATCACCAAATTAAGGTGAATAATCAAAAATCCTCGTTTTCATGAATAACAACTTCGTCAATATCCTCATTCTCTTCGTCACTTTTGCTTGATGCTTAGTGAACGACTGGGGCTCGAATCTGAATCAGCTTTGGCTCTAACCTCCTGGACACTACTTAAGTGATTTGAAAACAGCTCTTTTGACATATGTTGAAGTTTTTGCAAATCATTAATAGTGAATAGCAAATATAATTGTATAGATGTTTTTTGGGAAAATCAATCGAGAACCTATATTGAAGTTGAACCGCCGTTCCAGAAACAATGAAAACGTTTAAGCCTCTATCCAAACAGAACGCGAATTTAGTGATTCCTTAAAGTATTGCTGTCAAACTAACTACTAAATATTCACCTGTTGGTTTCATAATGTAACAAAGTTCATAATGTAAGAATGAGCTAATTAAATCGGAATCAGATGAGAGTCTTATTCCTTTTGAAAATACCAAGATAAAGCATGATTTCATGAATCGATAATACAGTAAAAGCAGGTGATTAGAATTCAAAAATTCACGGTTTGACAGCAGCAGATCTGGATCCAAAAAAATTTGGTTCAGTGGATGCAGATCCAAAAATTTGGGCGTATATTCACGGATTCGGATCCGGATATCCGGTCCATCCCTATCGGGTATAGGTGTCATAAAAATTATCGGTTGGAAAAATTTTAAAATTAAGAAGGAATTTTATCTCAAATAATCCCCGAATAATCAAAATCATTTAAAGGCTTTGTTTAGAATGGAAACATTGCGTTTCTTACTTTCCAATTTACGTTGGTGGATTGAAGAATATAATTTTGACGGATTCCGCTTCGATGGTGTCACATCAATGATGTACCATTCTCATGGATTAGGTATAAATTAATGACGAAAATGTTGAAATCTCATTATCAGTCTCAAGTTATTTTAGGTCACGGATTTTCGGGCGATTATAACGAATATTACGGTCTGAATACAGATACCGAAGCTTTGAATTATTTGACATTGGCCAATTATATGCTCCATAAATTTTATCCCGACGTGACGACTATTGCTGAAGTAAGTGTTTAAACGGTTGTGGTTGAAATAATAGTCGGATTGGCTCTACTTTCCATGAATATCTATATAATACTTCAGTGTTGTGTAAAAAGTTTCATTTTTAATCGGTAGTTCCTTCTTTGGAATAATGTATTGACTGTTTTTAATCCCAAAAAACAACTACATAGACCTCCACCACTCTGTCATGCATACCTACTTCAGGAACAAATGAGACAACAAAAACAAGCGCAAGTCGACTTGGGTAGTTCATATGAATTTTTCGAGTCAATTTCAAAGGAATTTGAAATCTATTCCTTAAGTTCTTTTTGAAGATAAGTATAACTTCATGAGATTAGAGACGACTGGCATAATAAAACACAAAAGTAACCTTCTTACTGACATAAATGTAACCGAGCCCCGATGTCTCTGGAGTACGAGCAATTAAGCTAATAGAAAATATTTCATCAGCACACTTAGCACGGTTGACGTGAGTTTGCCAATTCTTGAAAGCAAATGACGCTTCGTTGGTCTGAAACTGATGTGCGAGTTTGTCGATTCGATAGATCGATTCATGAAATCTGCTTGATGTTGTCTTTACACTAGGAATTCGGACGAAAAAGAAAGCATTCAGGGTGAATTTTTCATTTTGTGAATGCTATAATGTTAGAAAACGACGATTTTTGATTTTTTGACTACGATTTGTTGGTATCTTCCATCTTCTCCAACTTTTCCCAAAAATTTCTCATTTTCAGTCATTAGCACGCGTGCTAACGTCTGAATTTTCTACTGGCAAAGCTCTGATTTCATTAGCACCATGTTAAAAAAGAACCATGGGATGGGGTCATCAATTGTCCGAACTTTTATGGGAATCATTGGAAGGAAAAAAGTTCAAAAAATCTTTAGAAAATATTGATTTTGATAGAAAATCTATGAAAATATGCTTTATCTCGAAGTTTTCGACCGTTTATGGTCAAAAATGACCATTTTCTACCCAAAGATTGACCGTTTCCGTTTTTTTCGACCAAAAATTGGGATTCCTATGGCAAGCTAATTTCAGGCCTAGGATTTTCAAATCTTGAGGGCAGATTTTTCTGATTGAGTTCTTATGTCATTACAATAATTATATGTATGATAACACTGTAAAAAAATCAACCTTTATGTAACGAGATTTTATTTATATACGGTGGTCTATGAAGCGTTTATATAGTACCTCAGTCAGACAAGCTCAGACAGCTCGGCCATTGTTATGTCTGCGTGCTGTAAAAATGCCGTATCACTAAAGAAAATTGAAGGTAATAAACACCGAAAGTCTGGTTTCCGAGCTACGACCGTTAATTTTGATAATCATGGGCAAAAGCAAAAGTAATATTTCCATCTAAATTTACAGTTTCCTAAAATTTGCCATGCTTTTTTATTGCACGCTGTAGAAGGATACGAAATTTGATTGAAACTAATTTAAACTCTCCTGTGATATTATCCCTCGGGTCGAGATTTCTGGAATTCGTTAAAAAATAACCAGTGAAAAACCACAAACACGAGTGGTTTTGCATTAAGGTATACCATACCATATGTAAATTTTGGATATCCTTGAAATTCTGAAGTATGATGCCCGACCAATTTTGCTACCGAAGGTAGAAGATCATAGTTCAAATCTGCTTTGGTTAATATAGGATCACGTGTGTAGGCTGACCGTTTTTGGACCGTTCTATATTTACTTTTCGTTGTAGAAAAAAGCATTGTTTTTGAAACGCTAATTCATATTTGATGATTGTTTAGTCACGGGTTAAAATAAGAGATACTGATTATTGAACGTTACTCGGTGAAAACACGTATGGGAAGTGGGAACGAAGTCTATTATTTGAATAAAGTACGTTTCTTGCTGCTGTAGAATTATTACATATACAGTGCGACTCAAATGTTTAGACACACTTTTTAAAGTTCGATTTTCCGAAAAAATGACCAACTCAAGTTTATTCAATGAGAACTCAGCCGATTATGATACGCTTGATACCATTCGGTAGCTTATTTATTTTCCTACAAAATGGTGTATATTGTTGGCGACTTTGTTTTACGGGTTCATTCGACTATTGACTTTTTCCGGAAAATTTTTTTTGATAGGATGCATGCTTTTGACTCAACGATTTTAGTCGGTTTTTTTACTGATTCCAACAGTGCAGAAATTACGATCGTAGCTAAAAATTGGAGGAGCATAAACTCCATCGGAAAAATTTACGAAAAACGTCATTAATTGTCGAAAATTTCTCGCAAAAAGATTTAAGAAAGTTGTATTGTAATTCTCTGATATTTAATAGGGACCCGTAAAATAATTTCGCCAATATATACCACTTTGCATCAAAATGAATAAGCTACCGAACGGTACCAAGCATATCATAATCGGTAAGTATTTATTGAATAAACTTAATTCAAGGTTGGTAAATCTTGTAGGAAAGTCGAACTTCACGAAGTGCGTCTAAACTTTTGAGCCGCACTGGATGTAGAAATGACACAATTCTCCTAATACGAATGAACCCCTTTTTATACTCTCGTTTTTTATTTGTTTTCATGCTTAGTTTTCAAATGATGAATCTTCGCATTACTAACGTTCCGATCATAGATGCTCAATGGGATAGGGGGGGGGGGAACCCAGAGCCTGATATCTCGGATACCCCATCCTGGCCCGAAAAGATCTTCAGATACAGCGTTGAACTTTTTTGAAGTGAATTTTTTTGAATAATTACCGCATATTATATATGATAACAGTGCGTACGAAGCTCCCTTTTTTTGCTCACTGACCGTCCACGCCTCCTCGATGAAAAGTCAGACGACCATCCTGGAAAATTCTTGCCGTGCACGTGTTGAGAGTAGTCACAGCAACCACCTCAACTTCGAATTGTTGCAAAATCGAGAGCACCTTTTCCGTTGCTTAGTTGGCTCAGTTGATTAGAGCGTGCTTAGTCGCAAGGACCGAGCCTAACTTTTACTGAAGATCCGACTAACGGGAACAGATTGCCTCAACACGTGTCTGGTTCTGATGCTGACTTTCCCGTGCCTTATACAGAGTATGTTAAACACATTATGATGAGTTAATAAAATTAGAAAGCTATATTTTCTCGCAGTGTCTACTTCTGAAGTGATGAATTAAACAACTACACTTGGTGATCATTTTGGTAAGTAATGAAAATGTAGGTAATGTGTAGTGTCGAAGTGTTCCAAAGCTATCTCTAGAATATTTTGTTCCATGTTGTTTGAAAGTTGGTAGGTTGAACTTCTTTCAGATCTAGAGGAATATAAGCACATAATTCTGCTGGAAAAAAACTCGAAGCTGGCGAGTGCCCAATCCACTGGTTGTCAATAGTCGAACCTATTTTTACACTGATAGCGATGTCAGGTTGATCAACGCTCTAAAATGTTGATAATACAGTAAATTTCTAACTGAAAAACTTTTATGTTGAACGTAGATTTTGGTTCACTTGCATTGCTACGTTCATGCACTTTTGAATTGTCGATTTCCATGAAGAATTCACTTTGATAGAGTACATCATTGCGTTGCACACTCCTTATTGAGGTAGTAAAATCACCGGTGAAAAAATGGCCAGCACCGGCCCATGCCAGATACGCGGAGCATGCGCCGGTGTTTGGGACATCCCTACTTGGTACATACTTAAAGATATTGAGTTTCCAACCATATCTCTGAATTTCCAAGTTAGATTTGAGAAACAGATTAAGATTTCTGTCTTAAACTTTGGAAACTATTTTTGTAGAACTAATGCGAAATATGTTTAGTGAACTATTTCGCAGAAAACTGTAATCTTATTCATGATTTTTTTAGGAAGTGAGCGGCATGCCTGGTCTTTGCCGGCCAGTTGAAGAAGGTGGTAACGGCTTCGACCATCGTTTGGCCATGGGCATACCTGATAAATGGATCGAGTTGTTGAAAACAAAATCGGACGAAAATTGGGACGTGGGGAATATTGTCCATTCGTTAGAAAATAGACGTTACGGCGAAAGCCATATTGCCTACGCCGAATCGCACGATCAAGCATTGGTTGGCGATAAAACTATTTCATTCTGGTTGATGGATAAAGGTAGGGCAGTGCTTCAAATAAGGGGAATATTGGCTATAAAAATAAATTCATTATGTGTGAAATTCCGGGTATGGATACAAATGTTATTATTTCTAATGCACATATTCTCGTCGATTAAAATTTAAAATTTCATGCCTCGACTTGAATTTTTCAGACGTCTTTCAGAATTCAAAATTTTTTCTGTCCAGATTCAATTAATTTCTACTACTAATTATTGGAAATTCTTACATTTGGTATTCTGTAATTTTGTTTTTTTAGAAATGTACGATTTCATGTCGATAACCAGTCCGTTGACGGGTATCATAGATAGAGGAATGGCGTTACATAAAATGATTCGGTTTATAACTCACGCATTGGGCGGCGAGGGATGGCTCAATTTTATTGGTCAGTTTAAATATTTATTATGAAATCTGTGTGGTAGAATCATTCCAGTGGCTGATCATAACTGAACATTCGGCATTCACACACTTCCAAGATCTTCCAGTTCCAGCTTCCATTTTTGAATAATCATACGGACATGCCCAATTTCTAAGCTGTTGTTTTGGTGCGTATTAAATGTAATAATTTGCTTCAGGGAACGAATTCGGTCATCCGGAATGGTTAGATTTTCCGAGACATGGAAATAACGAAAGTTTCCATTATTGTCGCAGACAATGGAATCTGGTTGACGATAAACTGCTTCGTTATCAATTTCTGAACAACTGGGATCGTGCTATGAACGAAATGGAAGAAAAATACCATTGGTTGTCGAAGGGTCCCGTGAGTTCGCGAAGAATTAATATAATTCTCTAGCGTGTGCAATTGTCGATGCTATTTTGAATTTTAACATTTACCCAGATCAGTTCCGTTGGCTCAACGTTTTAGGTTATTATTTTGTTTTATTTAATCAATTAAGCTGCATTATAGGCATACGTTACTTGGAAGCATGATTCCGATAAAGTTATCGCTTTTGAACGAGCTGGAGTCGTTTTTGTTTTCAACTTCCATTCTCATAAAAGCTTTTCCGACTACAAAGTGGGCGTTGCGGTCCCTGGAAAGTATGTAGTAATGTATTCAGGCCCGTACCCAGAATTTATTTTCAGGTAGGGAATTCCAAAAATTTTTAACATAGACGAAACTCGACCTGGTGAGGTTGCGTGGCTACCGAATGCCGTGCTGAGAGGTTTAGAATGGCGCGCCTAAGAGCTTCCTGGTGGGGTCTGGAGTGATGCTCCAGGATAAATCGCCTTTTAGCTACCTCAGACTCGAAAAATCTCCGAAAACGGATAGTTAAAACGGATAATTTATTTAGACTACTCATGATCAAAATTTATTTTTGAATTGGTACTAAACTACGATTAAAATCATCTAAGGACCATACCCTAAATCTTTTTCCTTATTTTCCGAAAATATTCCGCATTTTCAAAAACGCTTATAATGGTGGCCCTGCCCACGATGGTTTTTTCTGCATTTTAGGAGGATACCCAAATGTTCTGATGTTCAAGGAGTCAGTAATCTGTAAAACTGAGAAAAAATAGAGAAAATTTTAATCAGGTAAGTCACATTGAGCTGATGAACGACACATTGGTTTAACGTTCTACAACAGTTGAAAGCATATTAACGATAAGTTTCTCATGAATTCATCTGCTATTAACGTTTCGGTGATTCTGATTACGTATATATCGAACTTCATTTATTTCGTGTTCCGGCGCATAGAGCTGGAGAAATTTTTGGGTTTTTACGTTCCAAAATGTTGGAAAATGAATCCTCGCAACATCGAAATATGAATTAAAATCATACTAATAGGTTGTAATTTTGTTTCTCATTGTTAAGAATATTATATTTTAAAACGCTGGAAGATGAATCTTTGCTACATACATTGCTGAGTAGGTCTAAATTTACAGTTTAGAATGATGTCTTCAATATTCATCGTTTATAAATGCAAAAGTTCACGCTGAAAACATTTGAAATTTTCCAAGCCGGAGAGAAAAAAATTCTGAGGATTGATTATAAATCTTAGTTTTCGACAAAATACTGACTCTTAACGAATAAGAACAGAGATAAAGTAATTCAATTGATAGAAACTGTTGAAGGCTAATTACTAAATGGAAACGGATATGTTAACCGTTGCGCCCGATAGAAAACAATTACAACTCAAAATTTTGGGATATTTGCCTTCTAAAGTTCACTAAACTGCATCTGGTCTTAAAAAATTTCTGTTGTATTTCATTCCAGGTGGGGAATTTTCCCATTCACCTCCTAGTTAAGGGTCTGCATGAGTTTAAACGAATAAAATTCTTGACTTTCTCTCTTTAGATATAAACTGATTTTGAACAGCGATGCTAAAGAATTCGATGGTCATCGACGGGTAAGTATGGACGGCGAGTATCATACTTTCCCGTATGAATACGCTGGACGCCCGAACCATTTTTGCGTCTATACGCCATGTCGCACGGCCCTCGCCTTCGCTCTGGTGGAGTAGAACGTCATTTTTAAACGTAGTCGACGTTAGCTATTGTGTAAATATTGAGTCAACATGATGTTGGAAATCTTTTCATTTGCTAAGCAAAACTTGCGAATTGGAGAGCGGTAAGCGCTAAAAGCGCGATCTTGATAATTTTATTCTATATTTGAGCGAGGAAACTTCCAACTTTTGCTTTTGCTTTCTTATAGTTTCCCCAAAAATTTCGCGTGCTCAATCCAAATTGATTTTTCATTATGAAAAACTTTAAAAATATTTGATTATGTTAAAATGTAACTAATTTGTAAATAATAGCATCTGAATTTTTGCTCAGCTAAAATAGTTCTTCGTTGAAGACATCAGACTCATTTTCCTCTGCTCTTCGCAAGTATATCCAATAGTCGTAGACCGGTTGATTATTTTTTTAGTTTGGCTATTTTTGCATTTTTCTGAAATCTCGATACGGGATGATTTATTGGTGCTCATATACACCGGAAATATAATTTATTTTTTTCAGTTTTTCACGCGCATCCAATTCTCGGTAGAATTTTTTTGCCTAGTCTAGTTTATTTTCATATTTTTTGCCTTATGTTGAAGACCGTGGTCTTCAACGGGTTATTTCCATTTAAACTTGTTGTAGAATTTAATCTTATTAATAAACATGTTTTTTGCGATATGTTTTTCAAACCTGTGGCTATATGTGTATGCGGAACGAGTATTTGTCTTGAGTTTTCTGCTTTTTCAGAAGAATTAGTGAAGGACGAAGGTTTTCAGACAACAAACAACTTTACTTTAGTCATAAAAACTTGGTAAACACAGTGGTGAGAACCATTGTGGAGTCTGGGGCTGGCTATTTATGCATTAGAAGTTTATGTTATATTTACTACGTTTTGATAATAAAAATTCAAAATATCATTTTTTGATGTCTGTTAAAACTTAAAATTTCGTCGTTTATAGTAAAACAGCACTGTGGAACTCGGTCATGCGGGCGGAAGGCGGCCATAACGAGAATTCTTCAAATAGTTGAGCATCAACAGTTGACCATATCTGCACTTTCGGCTGAAATGAAAAATTGCAAAAAATGACATTGAATAGAGGGAAAATGTCCAGTTTTTATGTTTGTCATTCGAAAAATTCAAGAGGTTTTTCTACTTGTGGAAGAAAATTTGCATTGTTTTTCAGGTTGTCGAAAATTCAGAACCAGTTCCTTTATAGACCCTTTCTAGTTCTTAAGTCACATTGAAAGAATGCGCAAAGATTTGTCGAGGATCAAGCCTAATTTTGACACGATCAAGTTAAAAATTAAGCATATCTCAGAATGAGATATTTTGGTAGTTTCATGCACTGTGTTTCATGGTATCATTGGTTTTGCTTGAAAATGAAAATGCACGCGGCTGCAGTATGCCAGGGTTTGAAAATTGATGATTTTTCGACATTCTTCAGTGGTCTTGCTAGCCAAGCGATATATCCGGATTGGAGTGATTTTTGACGAATCGATATTTATTTTACACAGGAGATAATAGGCTATCTTTTGGTGTAACATTTAATGTGAATTATCGTACATAACAACCTTTAGAAGAGTTTAAACTGGCAAAAATGAGTCGTCAAAATTAGAAAATTTTTGTTGCTGGGCACTCCCGAGCAATTCTCCATCGGATGCCGCAGAATTATATTTTCTTATTTAATAGCTAATGCATTATTACTGTATTGGTAACATTTTCATTAAAATTTTTGTACGGTTTATAGAGCTGCACAGCTTTGAAGAAGGCATACTTATATAAATCGCTCACAAGTCACTACGGTTTCCAGGTGGCCCCTGTCTAACCCCTACGATACATTTATTATCTGCACTATAGAATTATCAAATAACTAATAGACTATAATTTGATGTACTAATTGTTTCACAAATGAATATTCTACATTATGCAAAAAAGTTTAAGCTGTCGAGAAGCAAAAAAAAGAGAAATCCTGTCTAGGGGCACTTCCGAGGACTTTCACCTATGATTCCGTGAAATTTTACTTTTTTATTCTTTAGTTCATACATTTCTGCCGAGATTTGCATGCACTGCGATGTCATTTGAATCTGTTTTTGAATCTGGATAAATGTCCAATCGATATAGTTCTGGGAACACAGGATGCGTCTTTACCCAATACATTTTAAGAAAAATGTTGCTCGAAGTCCCGATAAATTTCCATTGATCTAGACTTGATGGTTTCTGAACAAAGTGTTTCAAATGAAAAGCCTTCAACTGTAGAGCTCTTTTGGACAGCTTATAACATATGCCGGAGTCAGACTGCCGACATTTATTTTGCAACACTAAACTCGCAGCTTCGATTTTTTTGCAGTCAAATTACTGAAGAGGGAAATTTTTGTTGCATCTCTTTTGAAGTCTCCTGTCGCGCAACCATTGTGAATTGGTCGATGAAATTTTGCCAGTGAATCGAATCACATGTTTTCTTTTTATTCGTCTAATCTGAACGTTTTGAATTCTTCCTGCATCCCTTCAATGGCAGATTTAGTGGCATTAAACAGCATTTTTGTATCAAGCTTCAGAATGTGCAAACGCCTAAAGATCCCAAAATGGTGCATAAATTTGATTGAAATTTTAACGCTGTATGTCAGACAATAGTGGCTACAGAAATCTAGAAAAAAATTTTGCGGCATCTGGAAAAGTGCCCAAAGAATGCCCCAAGGGACTTTTTCTGGCTATTTTGACTTCCGTTTTGAGACTTTGAAATGAAATAAAAGGTATAAAGTAATGGATTAGAAAATGTCTTTCATGCCTAACTATAGGGCATGGCCTTCTGCATGCAATGAACATTTGGCTTTAGAATCACGTCTTTTCTTGGCTGCAATATTTATATTCACGTGTACCGACTGAAAAATGCCAAAAAATGTGAAATTTCCAAACTTTGGAGTACTGCAGCTATTGTTGTACTTGAAATTAAATGAGGGTTTAAAGATCCCTTGGGCCGTTACCTGTCCTAGTCCATGAGTTGGAAACTAATGAACAATCAGCAGGAGAGATAGCCAGGGGTCGACCTTAATGCACAGGCTTTTGAAAACCCAATGCTTACTCAAAATAGACTAATTGGAGAATTATTTACCCAAGAACTAAAGGCTCAAATTGATAAACCTTTGGTTTCTCAATTTGAGTTGTAGCTGGTGACCAATACTAATAGGAGCACTTTCTCCTATCTACTTTATATGATGAGAGTATAAAACACTTATGTAACAAACGAGAATGATTGCACAATAGTACTAGTACAATAAAATATAATCCAACGTGAGGGCATGACTAATAGAAACTCCGCATGCACACAAAAAATACAAAACTGAAGGCACAGGGAGCAGACTAATAAAACTCACATGCACACCTAACGAATCTTAAAGCTACAGTAATTACCTCAGAATGGTCAGGTACATTCAGTCAGGTGCATACCTGCCGGCGTTTTTGTACAATTGACACAAAATTGCGAAATGAGATGGAAATGGGCGGAAATACACAACACCTCCCTTGTGTTAGATCGCCTTAAGTGATCGTCCACACCAGGAGTCAGAGGGCAGTAAGGGGAGTTACTCTGTCCTTAAAGGTCATCACTGAGCAGAGCCAAAGGTGCCCCATCAGTGACGCTCTGTGTGACTGATGGAGTCGTAGTGGTTCAGCCGATTTGTAGATGATGTGTAGGGTGAGACCTCCTGACTCAGTTTGCAATTAGCGAGGCTGATGATGCCCCATAGGCAACGCCGTGGCCCAAATCGTCACTTGGTCTGCACCAATATACTAGAGCACACTGGCATACGAGTCCATGCAGATGGGAGAGTGAGGCCAGCCACTACCTCCATTCAGTAGATCAGAGAGCAAATGTCCAAACAGGTCCTGGGATAAAACGAAAATCAACGCGACACAACAAAAAGGATGGTGGGTAGATGTGGAACAGTCCAAGGGCTAAGAACCTGTAGGTGTCAGATAATGGCTGGATGAGGTGTGAAGAATTACTACATTAAAGCGCAAAAGAAAATACAAAAAAGATTTGAAGCATGACAAACTAGATTAGGAGGTGAGATGGAAAAACAACAAAATGATAAATGAAAAACAAAATAATATGTACAAACTGGTGGCGAATTGGGGATCAATAGCGGCGGCAGTCCTGATGTTGATCTGATGAGGAAGATCAAGGGTGGTAGTGGTCATCATGATAGCAGTCATTATGGCTGTAGTTGTCACGTCAGCCATTGCGATCATGGTGGGTGTGCGATTGATGATATGAGTGGCCGTTGCAGTTGACCTCGGCCCTTCAGTATCCAGAGTGTGTGTACGTTTGTGAGACCACAGTGCATAGTTGCGGTGGTAATGGTAATAGAGTTGACACCGGGCTGTGGAATTGGCAGTACTGTCAATGTCAGGGTATCAGAGGCCATACCCATCAGCGGCAATGGTCGTGCCACCACGCCGTTCAAAAGATCGCAACAATATTCATAACTAGGTACTGAAAAAATGATCTTTCCAGTTTGCACTGTGATAGTGTGCAAATATTGCAAACACAATACGCATTGTTCGATAACCTATCCAAATGGCTATGGTGTATAAAAAAGGTATGTTGTAAAGCACGCTACAGGGGAACTATGAGTAATCTTCTGCACTCATGTTGCATCAAAGAATCAGAGAGCTGAATTTTTTTGAAAAGTTATATAATCGAATTACTGACCCGAGCACCTATTCCTGGTTCTCAATTTTCATCATTGCGCAACAATTTTCCTCAAGACGGACTAATGTAAAGGCCGTGCAAAGTAGGGAAAGGC
Source organism: Romanomermis culicivorax (assembly GCA_963922205.1). NCBI lineage: Eukaryota > Metazoa > Nematoda > Enoplea > Mermithida > Mermithidae > Romanomermis > Romanomermis culicivorax. The sequence continues at coordinate 416,122 of CAWUHX010000221.1, read as the reverse complement.
ACGTTCTGGCGCCGCTGTTTGGGCGCCAGCCAGTTCGAGACCGGGTCATTTTGGCACTGGCCGTTTCAGCGCCGGCTATTTCAATGCCAGCCACTTTGGCGCCGGCTGTTTCGGCGCCAAACTGCTATTCTATTCGTTTTATTTTTTCCCCAGTTCTGTTCATTTTCTTTATTTCTTATCTTTTTCTTTTTTAACCATTATTTTTCTCTGTATTTTTTTGTTTTCTTTGTTTGTTTATGCTTTGGTTTGTGTTCATGCTGTTCTTTCTTCGTCTTATACTTTTCTTTGTATTTCCTTCCTTTCGTTTCCTGTGTTTTGTTCAACTGTTTGTTTAAGTTGTTATGTTGAAGTAAGAAGGTTCATATAGCATTGTTGGAGTAACGGAACACCATTTTTTTGCAACAAAATTGCATTATTTGGGTTAGAGGAATTTATAGCATTACTTGGAGTAAAGGGACACTTGTGGCATTGAGATATTTGAGGTAACGGGACACTCGGAGTAACGGGACACAATCGAAAACACCAATTTAAAGTTTTGTTCGCCATTTTTTAAGAGGTATGGCAGGAAGAACCATGATTGAGGGTTATCAATACTGTAGTTACGGGAGTTGACTGTCATTCAAAACAAACGAAGCCCTCAAGCACTCATCGTTGGAAAAACGGACATAATCTGTTCACAGCTCACCACAATGTTTAATGTGCCGTTCAAGTAGCGTTGTATAGTCAAATGGAGCACATTCCGGCAGTCCTCTGATCACGCTGTTGTGTAATGATTTTGATATTTTGTTGTTAGCAGCTTCTTCTTAGGTTCAGTAATGGATACTGTTGTCTTTGTATGGCAATTCTCAATTTTTTAATTTAATTTCATGCTTCGAAATTTGAATAAATTTGAAGAATAAAACAAGAATGCACGCACTGTCACCACTCCTATAATATATTGTTGTCCTAAGAGTTCGTAAAGTTAGGGAATCTGCACGCACTGTGGTAGAAATTCCAGAGTAAGTCTGCACATGTCGTCGTAAAATTTCAAACTTTGTTCACGTGTTAGCTTTGTTTTCAAAGCATAAAAGTTCTTGGAAATTGTGTCTGAAAAAGCAACAAATAAATTTATGAAATTTCTAGATCGTCATTCTGCTAAAGTTTTCGTGCCTATAAAATGACCGAACCCGTTATCCGTGCTACTTTGAAGATGTGCGTGGCAGCTCTTTCCAAGCAGCAGGGCTTCGACATATCTACAGAATCCGTGATCGAAACGCTGACCGAAATGTTACAGAGTTGTAAGGAATTCTTCCCTTATGCTACCCCACAGCTATACAATAAAATAGTAACGAATGTTTTTTAGATATCACAGAAGTTGGCTGTAGTTCGAAAATTATCTGCGAATTGGCTAGCCGCACCACCGTTATTCCGAGCGACGCTTCGTTAGCCTTAATCGAAATGGGTGAGTTTTTTCGATTGGTGTGTTTTCTAAACTTTCCTTCGGGGTACTGACACCCTTACGTGAAAATTTGGCCAACTGTCCGCGGAGATCTTGAAGAATCACAGAAAAACCTCCAAGCAGCGTTCAAACATATTTCAACACATCTCGGAAGTTTGTGCCGGGTCTTCCCCAGTAAAATTTTCTGTACATCTTTTTGGTTTATTTTGCTAAGAAATTAATGAAAATAAAATTTCAGCTTGTTTAGCCTCATCTGGTCAAATGAATTCGATTGAAATATTTCTTGCTTTTCTCTATATAGGCAATATTGAATGTTTTGGCTAATGCCAGCGGCTTAGCTAGCTAATTCTTCTGTTTAAGTTCTTTGTCGTAGTCGTAGGGATGTAACGGGCACCCGACTCCGATTTGAGGCATTTTTGACTATCTTAACCGGACCCGAATTAATAATTTGTCAGATACCCGAGCCTGAATGATTTTAGGGTATCTGATGAGGAGTTTTGAGGATATTTGCATCATCCTCGATTTGAAAATTTTTAAAAACTGAAAAATTTGAATAGAGTGAAAAGATATATTTGTAATCATATTTTGTAGCTGGTACGATTATTTTCCTTAGAAAGTAATTTTATCAGTTTTATTATTCATTATTTTATAGCTTTCTTAGTAAATCATGCAAACTTGACCGGAAATAGTCTTACCGAGGCTTGAAAAAGGTTTTTGTGGAGCCAAATGTTTCCTTGTAAATTATATGTACATTCTTTTTGAATTTCGTCATTCTATGACCATAAGATGATTAGTGCAGTGAATCGATTATTTTAACAGCTGAACATTCTAACAGCTTTCTGTTGAAGGGCTTCCTGGGTGGCGCCGTAGCTGTCCCACCATTGGCCAATGTAGGGGTAGGTGTAACCATCCCGACCAGGGCTCAACAAAAATGGCCGGGTTCAGAACCCGTGGATTGGCAGAAACATCAATCCTACGGGTGGAATTGTGTATGTCACCATACAACATCCCTCCCCCCTTGGAGCTATAGGGGGGCCCCTGGTACGGTCACCAGTGTTGAAGGGCTTCCTGGGTTGCGCCGTAATTGTCCCACTATTGGCCAATGTCGGGGTAGGTGTAATCATCCCGACCAGGGCTCAACAAAAATGGCCGGGTTCGGGACCCGTGGATTCGTTACAACATCAATCCTACGGGTGGAATGTTGTGTGTTGCCATACAACATTTCTCATTGATTACAATTAAACACTACATTGTAATCAATGATCTTAGAAATTAACGTGAAAAGCTACGTTTAATAAATGAATAAACACAAGCAATTTGCCTCAGACTCATTTAGCAAAAAATGGCATTATCCAAGAATACTTAGGGACAGTTTCTACTATTAATCTCGTAGAAATTCCTCCCCATCATTGAATCTCTCAGGATAACAGTATAGTTCAGATTTTCGTCTGAATGGTTTGAGGACAGGGATAAATTTTCTAAATTTTGGTATAGAGCCGGAGGGTCAAGTCAGTCGATTGGTTCACTATGTTGACGTCCAAATATTCTTCGAATTGAATATGTTGTTCGCTACAACATACCCCCAGGATTCTCAAATTCTGTGGCTGGCCATATGGTAGTCGTTGGGACCCCCATACTTTTGGTCCGAAAAATACTGAAAAATGTCAATGTTTTTGATGAAAAATGTCAATTTTTGAACAAAAAATGATCAAACACGTTAATTTTCTCGGCGCTTGGCGCCATGAATACTTTTTTAAGATCTTTTTAGCCAAAAATTACTATTTTTGGGACTTTTATTTGAAAAAATCGATTTTTTTTTTCTTTTAAAGATCCCTCCCCCCGGAATTTTTGGGATCACTGACTCAAAACCCTAAAAAAGTCGCCCGACCCACAGACCTCGGGGCACCGTTACATGTATGCTGTTTTCATTCCTATGATTACAGCTAGAGATTATTAGATTTCTATTGATTTCCAGGTTTTGGTATTCTGAAACGCTTGTCTTTTGAACCGTTATCCACCGTTTTTGCCATGAAGATTTTTTCTACATGGAACCACACCCAAATTTTTTTCCTCATTTTACAAAAATTTTCCACATTTTTCAAAACCTTTATAATGTGGTCACGAATGCATTTCCCTGCAGTTCAAGAGCATACCCAAACATTCAGATGTTTCCGAAATCAGTAGCCTGCAAAAATGAGGAAACAAAAGAAAAAATCAAGTCAGTCACCACATTGAGTTGATGAATGACACATTGGTGTTCTACAACAGTTGAAAGTTGCAACGAGTTCATCTGCTATTTACAATTCTGAGATATCGAATTTTATGTATTTCTTATTCTGACTCGAAGTGCCGGAAAAGACATTGTTAATTGATGTCTTCAATCTTCACCGTTCATAAATGCAACAGCTCACGCTAAAACGTTTGAAAAAATCCAAGCCAGCGAGAGAAAAAATGAGGGGATTGATAGAAAATCTTAATTCTCGGTAAAATACTGATTCTTAACGAATAAAAGAAAGAGATGCGATAATTCAATTGATAAAAACTGTTGCGGATTAACTAGTAAGTGAAAGTAAATATGCTAACGGCCGGCCGTGCCTGACAGAAAACAATAACTATTATACTCATGAGCGTCGCGTAGCGCCGGAAAATTTATGGAGATCAATAGAAAATCTCTATTGCCAACTAAATCCAAACCGAATACAGAAGATCACTGATTGGTAGAAGAAGAGCTTTAAATCATAAAAAACTATGAACGTTTACTTTTTTCGATGCATAGCATCAGAGAATTTTGTAATACCGAAGCTAATGACAAGTTGGAAAATGTATTCTAGAGATAAGTTATCGTTTTAAATTTCCAGTCGAAAAATGCTTGCATTAAATAAATGTATAAAGAAAAAGTCCGTATTGTGAGGAAACAACTCTGGTTCTGACTCCAGCGAGTTGCCTGCTTATCTTTGCACAATATTGAAACTCTCGACCTTATGAATTTTATTGGTTAGTTTATATGAGGGGCTACTTAACAGCTTTCGTCTTGCGCAAAAAAATGCAAGACTTGTAATGATTCTGATGTTTTTATGGGACAGTTGAGAGTTTGTCCACTTTTAATAAAATCGGGTTTTTCGAAAACTTAAAAATTTTTTGTCCTTTTGTGACGTATTTTTCAAGTACTTCTGAAAATTATTTCAGTGCTTGACCCAGCAGATATTTTCTGCTGTATAACTCACGTATACAATTCTGGTTTATTGGGCAGAATATTGTGCAGACGTGAAAGACTATAGGCGAGACTTGCTTAAATTTCGGAATTTTGGCTGTCGGATCGGACGCAAATCGGACGCATATTGCAGCCAACGATGTAATTATAAAATGTTGACATTTGAATGTGAATGTACGAATTTTTTTGGCGAATTTTCATAACTTTGGATTGAGGTGCAGACAAGCGCTTAATTTTTGTAATCACAAGAGCGTCTAATTCTCAACGGGCAAGTGAATTAATAATTAGTATAAATTGCATTAGCTTCACAAACTTGAGCGAATCCATGACTTTTCAACATATCGAGGCAACGCCTACGCTTGGACCAGGACTAATGTTCTTTCGCGTATCAGAGTGACCAACTTCGGGACGGGACTCGATTTAAACGTTGAGCAATCCTATTTGTGTTAAAAAATGATGCACTTGCTCCCATATAATGCTCTATATATCAAATCAGCTTTCCCAATCAAATCAGAATCCAGAGCTTTGAAAAAACCTATCCGAATCAAGTTTAATTTTTTTGTACGTAAGTTGATCGCGCAATACTCCGTTTCCCTGCCAACCATACATGCACACGTGGGTGGGGGTTTGAGGGGTATTGTCCCCAGCAAATTTTGATTGACCCCCTGCAGGTTCTACTCCCTTCAGCATTGATTGAGTAGATGATAAGGAAAAAATGAGCAATGGATAAGACAAAGTCGTGATAAGAATGATAATGATGCTGCATAGTTGAGCGATTTTTCTAGGCAGCATATTTGATTCCAGAAAAGTAACATCGAAGTTTTGAAAGGTTCTGACCGAGCAAACAGTTTCACGACTTGATTATAGATTGAAAAATATACTGGAACATGCTGCCTAAATTTTAAAATTCTTTTCATCATCAAGAAAGGAAAAAAATTTCCGTCCCACTCCCTGTCCTGGCTGACCCCCGGCAGAATCTCTATGCCGAGCATGTATGTTCCCTACACCTAAAATTATGAAACACCTTGTGCTAGATGTGTCTCCGTGATATATTTTTCGATTTTTCCTTTTTTTATTCTGATTTGCATTTGAATGTAGCCTTTTCACCTGTTTATTAGGCTTGGATTTGAACGACTTGGTGAGTCAAACTCTACGGCGTGATGGCTATGGATCTTCAAGGGAAGCTAGAATAATCATCGCAGCTCGTAAGATACCATAAGTCGCTTTTGCAAATAAAAGATGGGAAAATATGAATTTCAATTTTTTTCCTCATTTTAGAATATAACTTTGATGGGTTTTTTCGCCTTTCAGCACGCAGTCAGCCTCCGACGATTGAAATTAAAACTTTAAATGTTGGAAATCCGAGGCCTCATCCGTCGCATATTGCAAATCATTTTCCGAATTTTCCAGACCCGCACACTTACTTACAGACTCCTGTGAGTACACAGTTGTAGTAAGAGTTTAGATGTATCAATCAGACTGCACAGTGTCAATCTTTGTGTGATCAGTTGCAAACATATTTTTTGAGGAAAAAATTTATGAACATCTGATCGTAAAATGCAATTACATCATTGCGCTTGTCGTGTTATGAGTAGCGCTATTCTGAAATTATTGTCGCTGTAAAGCTCCACATTTTTTAAAATCCTGGTCAAAGCCAACCTCAAAAACAAATTATGTATGATCTGATTTCTATGGAATTGTAGAGTCTCCAAAACTTAACGGTTTTGAACAGCGAAAAGTTAGTGGTCTCACGTTAGCCTCCCCTGATCAAATCGTGAACGTGCAATACATGAAACTTTCGGATATGAGAGCGAAGTGTTTTTCACGTGGAATGCAATAAACCTGATTTATGAGGCAGATAGTTGCTATATCATTCCATTCTATATTCCAGGCTCAAACAGAATATACTTCCGATTACGAATCGTCTAGAACGGCTTGCTCCGAACAACAAAGAAATATTGAACAAAGCTTAATCAGATTTGTTCGGGATATTAATCCCGGGTCATCGTCCACGTTATACGTCGGCGATGAAGCATACAAAAGTATTGGGTTTAGTTGAAGATATATTTAAAGTACAGTTATAGGGAACCAATCAACACAAATTTTTTGCTGTAATAAAAACGTCTTTTTTTCAAATTTCACATTCACCTTTTCAGTAATTTTGCCCGTGGACGAACCTAAATCGTATTTGACGGCGCTTTTGCCGCAAGATGTGGCCCCCGGAGACGTTGTAGAAGAGGAAACAGATACAGTGTCTTCGAAATATCTGGATAATCCATTCCTTAGACCTGTAAAAATGCCCAGAACCGTCGACAAAGCGATTTCTTAATTTGGTTCGGGGCGTTGTTGGATGTCGAATATTAAAAGTTATAGTTTTCTGTTGAAACACTGTTACAAGTGAAATGTTTCATAATTTGATCGACCGAGTACGCACGTTCTATTCCATGTAATCTAATTCAAACCCTCAAATAATCAGCATTAAATATTCACATTCCAGAATTTTTTATGGCTTGTCTCAAATCGGCTTTATTTTTCAAAGTGGTTCGTAAATCATTTTTCCTGCTGTTGATCTTTTATAGGTTAAGCGGAATGGTCGTCATCTGGCGGTATTCGATTACTTTAACATTTTTGTCAATTTCAGCCGTTGATTGTGGTCAGAAGTCTATGGATATTTTAATTTTCGGCGGAAATGGCTTCATCGGATCGCATATTGTCGAAAAATTGATAGAAAATCGCCATAAAATTACGCTGATTAATCGCAATCATTGGCCTTGGGATACGAGCACAACTATAAGATCAAAAGTAAAATAACGGACACTGTTGGTCGACAGAAAGTTCGAACTTATGCTTTCTCTGTTTTTATCTCCCTCAGTGGGCAGGCTTTTTTCAGCACTCCTTTATTTTCATCGTGTAGAAATGACCGAAAAAATTTCTGCAACGAACACGTTTTCTGTGTTTAAAATAACACTAATTGAAAAACATCAATTATAATTGTTTATTCAAAACCTTTTTTATATGCTCGGGAAGAATTCTTCTCTGCTTGGATACTGTTAAGGCTGCTAACACGGACGATGCAATTTTTCATTCTGAAGCAATTACTCGACTTCCGTTGTAAGAATATTACTCTGGAATCAATAGGCAACTACAGTTTTGTCACTATTTGACTACAAGTGTTCTCAAGATTTCAAACCTGTCAATTATCTTGAGCAATTTTAAAATTTTCAAGAGGATCAATATTAAAAATAAAGAAGTGTTTCAAGCCCAGTATTTACATTTAACAATATCACAATGAGACGAGTGGAGTTAATGGTCTGGACTGACGGAGGAGACGTAAATAATGTTCAACTTATATTGTCGAAAAACTTTGAGATTTCAGGCTTGCTAAAAGGACAGAAAGTGCATCTTTAAATCGATTCCATCAATGAAAACGACAAAATTTCAACAATTTCTCGATCAGGAAAATGCTCAGAAAACTTTATGCACGGCCAAAAAACAAAACAAAAAAGTGTCAGATACACAATGTTTCGATTTTTCTACTCGAAATTGTTTAATCGTTGTCTAAACTTCTCCTTTTACAGGTCTTCAGAAATTTTATACTGGATAGACTCGACATGAATAGCGCAGAAAACTTCCGGAATCAAGTTATCAACGATCGTATCACCTCAGCTGGAAATCAAAATATCCCTTTCGATTTGGTCATCGATCTAAGCGCGTATACGTTGTCTGCATTGAAACCATTCTACGACATTCTGGTTGAAAATCGTCTTTGCAAGCTTTACGTTTTTGTCAGTACAGATTCCGTGTACGAAGTTTGCCAAATCGATCGCAGAAGTAATCAATTTTTGAAAGAAACGGATGCAATTAGACCGACGAATATATCGGAAGCCGAAAAAATGAACGCATTAGATTCTTACGGCCATAGGAAGTTACAAATTGAAGAATTTTTAAGAAGACGCGAAAGCTCAAAAAATGGATTGCCCTACCTAATTTTAAGACTCCCGGACGTTCTTGGAGAGAGAGATAGTACCAAAAGGTGATAATTTATTTGTTGAAGAAGATTTGGTTTACTTTGATGAAAATTCTATGCTTTTCACGTTCTTCTATATGTTTAACTTTTTCTGAAATTTGCAGGAGGTTACGTATACATTTTGAATTTACCGTTTTCAGATGGTGGAAGTATCAAATGTGGATTGAGAACTTTCGATTGTTGGATACACCTATTGTCATACCAGATTTCGCCCGAAATCTGAAAACAAGCTACGTTTATGTTAAAGATGTTGCCAAACTTGTCGCATTAATTTGCGAATATCCAAAAGCTCAAATTCAAAGCAGCAAAATTATTGACAAAGTTTACAATTTTGCTTATCCTGAGGCGAAGTCGCTAACGGAATTGTTAGTGCATATTAATCAGGCAACAAATGTTAGAAGAGTAAGGAAAAAAATAATATTTCTTCGAGCAACTGCACAGAAACATAGATCACTTGCTTTCCATGTCATTTGTTGAACTTGACTTATTTTTACGTCAGCCTCATCATGAGAAACTCTGGGCTATTTTGAATTACCATTTGTTCCTAGAACTCTTGGTTTGCACCTTTGAGTCATCAGTTCATCGAAGTTAAATTATCCAATTGCACAAGAAGAAGAATGAAAAAAAAACGTCTCGTTTGAAAGAAGACATTTTTTGCTTCTGCACTGTTCCTGCAAGATCATAAGATTAATAAAATCCATGAGTAGTTGGTTATTCATTTGTTCTTTCAACTAATGAAATAATTAAACTTCAACTAATTAGAGGTGAGAATTATTGTTTTTGTACTGCCTTGTAAAATTCGATACGAAGTTGATTTTTTTCATGAATGTATTTAATTCTATACTTGAACGTCGAGAACATCAATTTTCAGCTTCTTAAAACGTCGAAATATAATAACTTTTTGAGTGCTAGGCGCCGAGAGGCTTTTTAGCACAAGCGTTCAGAAAATTCAAGTACAAACGATTGGGCCGGTCGTTTGCACTGGTAGTACAAAAAACAGTGATGAAAATATACATGGTTGTCATGGAATTGTGCAAAATCACCATATACTGACCTCAGAAGAAGGATTCAATGTTAACAATGATTATTCTGATCAGTTCCAGTGACGTTTTGTGTCCCTAATGTTCAAATTTTGAGAATTTTTAAGTTAATTCTCTGAAAAAATAATTGTTGAATCTGTGGGTTTTACCACAGCTTATTTACTCCGAAATGGCGGATTTAGCGACAATCAAAAAATTAGGGTGTATTTTCCTCACAGATTTCACGTAAGGATTTACTTTTAGCGCAATCGTGCTCAGTCATTTTCGCCTTGGCTAACATAGGAAATTCATTTTTACGACACGTACGGACCCTATCACATTTATTTTGTCGGTAAAGTAAAGAATATCACTGTGTCGACATCTATAGTGCATTTTGACCATAATTGGGCTTAAGCGTACCAGTTTTCCCAAATTTAATTTACTTTTCTCGGTCCACTGCATTTGCCTTTTCAAATAGACTATTAGATGAATACAGCAGTTCATGCAATAAGCATTTTTCTTTTTATTTATACCCTAATAATTTAGGTGGACATGACTAAAGCTTCAGACGCCCATCAGACCAAAGACAATACGTTTTACTTCCCTAGCGTTACTTTAGGCGCCTTGGACATCAGCGCTTTCGGGAAAAATTTCCCGAATTTCGTATTCACTCCGTGGGAAGAAATGGTTCATAATATTGCCGGGTTTTATAAGAAATCTTCAAAAGATTTCCCACGGGAGAGAGATGAGACGGCTAGTTCTTTGTGCCGTGATATAGGGGTGGAATTTGACGTCTGCAATAAATTGATGACTTATTTACTTGTGGGTAAGTGTGAAATTTCATTATCTTCAAACCGAAAAATTGTTCGGCATTGTGTTCACGTCAAATTGAATGTTCAAAAAGTTCATGAACTTTCCGAAAGTTCTTTGCTCGGAGGAACTATCTGTTGAATAGAATGATAGAATGAATTCTAAAATTTTATAGTTGGGATTGATGAAATACTCGTAACACGAGCTAAAATTTTTAATATAATTTTACTGTTTTTAGACGCTGAGAAGAAATTCAATGAAGATTTGTAGTCGGATTTGTTGATGTGTTCATGTTTTTATAGCATGGTTTTGCTATTGTGACACTGGACTTCCGAGGAAAATTCACTAGCGGAACGGGCCGGTGCGCTTTGTCGTTGATAATTTTTTGTACGTCACGTTATTAATTTACTGCAGTAAAACCGCTAAAACTACAAATCGAGCGTGGGCTACTGTAAAAATGAAATCTCTTCCGTTCGTTTAATTCCTTCAAATCTTGTCCGATAAATGATGTTAGGTTTGGTTATGAATAATGCCTTCCTAAACTAGGTCGCTGAAAATTCCATTCTAGCGATTAAAGTTTTGTGTCACGTCATGGTGAAGATATTTGATCATTTTTCTTCCATCTGGCATCAATTCAATCCAAAGTTTTTTTAGGCTCAATCCATTTTTCGTTCGTCTAATTGGTTGAACGTTTCGCATGAAAGGAATGGCGATTCGATCTATGTTGAAGTCTGAAATTTTTGACCACAATTTAAAGGTTATGATAACACTTGCTTTTGTAGGATCGCGTTTCGTATGCGGAGAAACTATCGTCATCGAGAAATATTGAATCGAAAGATGATACCGAGGAAAACGTAATTGCAAATGTTGATTGACATTATGCTCTTGAAATATGTACTAAATGTATCTATAAATCTCTAAATTCCAGTTCACTAAAGGTGAAGAATTAATCATCGATTCTTATGATTGGGCCACAGAAGTGAAAGAAATCGATTCTGAATATCACCAAAGAGAGAAGTGAGCTTTTTACGCCTTGTTGTGATGTAACTTGATATTTAAAAACAAGGAATCCAAATCGGGATGTTCCTGTGCCAACTTTTTTGCTGGTGCCAGTTATAGATGTATCGAGGACCCGGACCCGAAATTACCCGACCATTTTGTTGGACTGGGACCCAGCGTTTTTTTTGTGCACGGACATTTGTGCTAATTTGCACAAGAGGCCAAAAAAATTTGTGCCAATAGCACAAAAAAAATTTTTCTACTAGAAACATACTGAAAACTGCGGAAAAGTTTTATGTCAAAAGTTTGATAAAAAGTTAACGTTTAACGCATCAAGTTTTTATAAAAATCGTGCCCAACCTATTTTTCAGCTAAACCATGTCAGTGAGATATGAAAAAACTGTGCAAGAGAGTAGTTCACGACGAATCTAAAAGAAATGGAATGCTGAAAAAATTTAAATAACTCTAGAATTGTTCAGGAGGTTCAAATTGATTCCATTTTCGACTACGAATATGAATTATCTGTTATATATATATTAAACAACAATGTAAGGCTAGAGAAAATAAAGTCGAAAATTGTGAAAATTTTCGGTCGAAACATTGTACCATTACCAACGATATCGATTTTGCTATTTGAATCAATCAAACACAAAAAGTTTTGAATCCGAACCTGACTGAATTAACAGAGAATATTCAGAATTTCTTCTCATTCATCAGTCATTGACAGCCTTAAAAAGTTTGCTGCAAAGATACTAATACACTGTTCGAAGAGAAAACGTTCGCGTTCGGGTCAAATATACGAATAGGAAATATTACATTCATTGACGCGGCGCGAAATGCCGAAAATTTTTTGCATTTTCAGCCCCTAAAACGTCTAAAAATCAAGGAAATTTAATGTTTGACCAGTCAAAATTTTTTGTGCCATTCCAAATTTTTTGTGTGCCAAAAAACATGTTTTGGCACAAAAAAACACTGCTGGGACCCAATATTCTCAAAATTTTGGACCCGAACCCGATATTCTTACAATTTCGGACCCGAAGAAATTGTTACATTTCTGATTCGGATTCATACCTGTAATTGAGAAGGTTGGGGGGAACCCTCCTCTCCGCAACTTGGTCGAACCCTACACCCAAATGTCGGGATCCTCCCTCCCCAACTTGGTCAACCCTGTACCTAACTCCCCCCAAACTCGGAAAAATGGGGAAAAAGAACCCTTTTTGGCAAAATTTTCAAAATTTTTCGACTTTTTTGCGATTTTTTCGACCCCCGTCCCCAAAATTTTGGGAATTGTAGTATCCCGATACCCAAATTTTGGCTTTACCTCCCCCAACTGTTCGGACCTTTTACAGGTATGTTCGGGTCTGATGTATAACATAGTCTTTCAGCTAAGAAAAAATACCCACGTCAAAGAATGTGATGACACATCAATAAACTGTTGAAATATGAAAAGTAACAAATCAACATTTAATTGTTTAGATCGTTTTGAGACTGACTTGGATTTAAAATCTACAGCAACCGAGCTATGTTTCACAAATAGTTTTTCGGACGTCTTTGTAGTCGTTGTCTTTTGAATTTAGATGTTCATTTATAAAATTAATCTAAGGATCAAAAATAAAATTTAAAAAAATAATATTTCACTAGAAATTAGTGACTCAAATCGATTTGTGTCTCAACCAAACGATATGATTTCAATATGATGTTTTCTCTCACTCATCCATTTGAAGACGCAGTGTTGAGAAGTTCGATCTTGAATATGATGACTTGAAAATGAATCATACCCTAAAATAGGGTATATTGTGTGGTTTTTATATTTTTTTCTAATGTAGGACTTTTCACGTTTTACCCTTTTTAAAGTGTCCAAAAGGGGATGGAAAAAGCCGAAAAGATCATTTAGACCTCTTTCCAGACATCTTCCCATCTGATGCCGCAGAATGTTTCTATCATTTTTGGACGCCTGTCCAACATATTATGTTAAAATTTCAATACGATTTGTGTACCGTTTTCTGAGTTGTAGCGATTGGCACACTGCAGTGACATTCAAATATAGTTTTGAATACGAACGAATCCTCAACCAATAAAGTTCTGAGGAAACAGGATTCGCCATCACCTATGTAATAAATTAGGAGAAAAATGTGGCTTCGAAGCTAGATATATGTTGATTCATATAGCTTTGATACTTGCTGAATGACATGCATCAAATGAAAAGTCAAAAATTTTAAAATATTTTAATAAATTTGAGAAATCTAGCTATTCTGACGTTTCTTTACAGGAAAACGCAAGAGATATTCCAATGTACTTTGTTGTATTTGAGAGGCACTACAATCGATTATTATTTCGTTTATCTTTATCTGGCTAACCTCGAGCGGTGTAAATTCGACCTTCGACTGTAGAGAATTTTCCCACACATTATAACATAGGCTGGAGTACAGACAGACGTCACTTACTTTGTAACATTATTCGCAGCTTCGACTTTTTTTTCAATTGAATTACTGAAAAAAAGTAATTTCTGTTGCTTCTCTTCCGAGACACCTTGATGCACAACCATTATGAAAGATCGATGAAATTGTGCCAGTGATTCGACAAACATCTTATCTCTTTATTCGTCCAATCTGAACCTTTTCAATGTTTCCTGCATCCCATTGATTTCATATTCAGTGGTATCAAACAGCATTTTTGCAGACATCTACAGCTCCCAAAACGGTGCAAAAATCTGATTTTAATTCTAATACAATGTATTGGACATTGGTGACTACAGAAATAAAGAGAAAATTCCGCGGCATCTTATAGGAGGGTGCTCAAAACGGGCTTCAAATGACTTTTTCAGTTTATTTCGACTTCGTTTTTGACACCTAAGAGAGTAAGATGTGAGAAAATTTCTTTCATACCTTCTGCATATAGTGAACATTTGGAGATTTATATTTAAAAAGTGTAAAACTTCCAACTTTTGGAATGCCGTAGGCATGCAAGTTTTGACTTTGGCGCCGAATATATGCTGTCACAATACTCAGCATATAAAACCACTCAAAATATCTCATTTTCAGATATTAAAATTTCCAACTTATCATAGGTCAATGGAGCAGTAGGTCAAATCTCCCAGAAATCGTGTGTGAATGATTTTACACAGAATAGCATTTAGAAAAAATATAACAAAATGAGACCCGAAATTACCCGACTATTTCGCTGCACCCGGACCCGATATTCTCAAAATTTTGGACCCGAACCCGATATTCTTAAAATGAGAGTTTGGCTAGCTGAATTACTGTCACATCTAGACACACCTTTGCATTGGGGCTATGGTAGGAGTTCCCCTACCAAGCACGACATTTACTGCTTGGTTTTTTGGAACGATATATGAGTTGCTGCCACTCTCTTTAACCCAAAAGCTACTTCATTTGAACTTTTTTGTTTGGATTGCAGTTATTAGGAAAAGATTTCGGACGTTATCAGGCTCAAATTTTCGCTTCCAACACAACTTTTTACCCTTATCCCACCCAACTATTTTACCTACAACCATTGCAATCCTTTTTTCGAGCCTTAAGACTCCCTCTAACAGTATAGAAAAATTTGTCACGGGAACAATGGTAGCCACTTTGAGCAGTCATAACTCAGAAACTGATAGTCAGAAATCAGTAATATCTTGGGGTATACGTTTTAAGACATCTCTGTTCGTATTCACAGAATGTCGTGTTTTTTCTGCATTTGGTTTTGCAGATACAGCATATTGAACAAGTGTGTGTACAAAATTATGCAAATTTTAAGTCAACTTTAGCGCCATATATCTCAGCTGTACTTTTTCAATTTCAATAATTTGTGCTCCATTTGAAAGAGCAGGTTTTTCTCTCCAGAACTCACCTATTATGATTTTAGACCCATTTACCTTTAATGCTGAAAAAGTACTCCGAAAGTGACAATGTTTATGCTTCGCGGCGACCCTGTCATACCCTAAGTTATGCAGGTGCTAGATCAGGCAGCATGTAAAGTCGTACAAAATGAAAAAGACATTAATTGTCAGCAGGGCCGTGCGCAGGATTTTTTCATGGGGGGGGGTGGCGGACTAACTTTTTTTACTGAATAGCCCCAGAAAATGTTGATCTTACGCGATACACTGTTTGCATGCTGCCTCAATGGGAGGGGGCGGCCCTGATTGTCAGCAATCTGAGTCCTGCTGCCAAAAAGACTCTCTTGGGCAAGTTCGGGCCATATTTGATCAGACTTGCCCGTAGGTTAAGTAAGCCTTCTCACCAGTTTTTTCCGTTTTGAGGGGGGTTCTCGGCAAAGTATGCCTGTTTCTCTTTGTTTTTTTCAACCTCAGCTTGTAATTGGCTGTTTGTTTTTATGGTTCTAATTCATCTTCAGCAAATCAGCTTCGTTATAATGGATTTACCAAAATCAAGCCCCTGCTTTATTGAAGTTTTTACAAAATCTAACTGCGATAGGCCTTCAACTTATTACGGCTGTAGTATTTTGAAACCAATTGAAAATTTGTCATCAAATCATCAATTGCCATCAAAAAAAATTATTGCTACATCGATCTGGTGTCATAGATTTTGAGGAATGTGTCTAAGTTTGCTCTTACCATGAAGCCTTACTTTTGACAAAATTTGAATTCCTACAAAAATCTTGCTGCGATCCTTTTAAAAAACAGGATCATAATCGTTCTAAAGCATTCAAATCGATTGATATGTCAACAGTCTTAACTAATACATTAGTAAAGCCTGGCCAGAAGTTATGCCCTAGGTATAGGGAAGATATTCCAAATACAAAGCTGAATTAACTGTAACAGATATGAATAAATCTGATGACACAGATTTCACCGATGATTAATCTGGCAAGGCTAATAGCTTACAGCAACTCGGCTTTTCACCCCTTGAATTTTGAAGGAACGAGGAAATGCAAAGCGAAAAATTTCCCAGGCACAAGGAGCCATTGCGACTCAGATTTGCTGGATGATTTAATCAGCAAGAAAATTCAGCTAAATGTTCGAACTTCGAAGCTTATGAGAAATTTCTAGTCGATCTAAATTCCTTTTCATGATACGAAAGTTCAAATGTTGACAGTAGTTCTTGATAATTGAAATATTGATCAAACTGTTGATTATTTTAGTGTTTCACATCAAATGGTTAGTGAAGCCAGAAACTTGAAAGGAAATTTTGGCATTCTTGCTTCACCGGAGAAAAACTCTGGAAAGCCTCTTTCAGTTGAAGTTGAGCAACGTGTTAAAACTTTTTATGAAAAAAACGAATTCTCTCTACTTTGCCTAGGAAAAAGGATTACGTATCATTTATAATTGAGGGCATTTAACAGCGAAAGCAAAAACAGTTATTACTGTGCAATCTGAGAGAACTTTTCGTTGCTTACCAAAAACAATGTAGAATGACTGATATTGGCTTTTCTAAATTCTGTGAACTTCATCCAAAATAGTGGATTATTGTTGGCCCATCTGGCTCCCTTTCAATTTGTGTCTGCACCAGTATTTTTTCTGCACAGTGCAGACTTTTTACGCTTTGTGCAGAATTTTTTTTTTGTGATTTCTGCGCTGGTGCAAAATTTTTTGAGTCATGTGTTCGATCACATATACTCTTCTATAATGTGTCTATCATTGAGTCTGAACTTTTAAAATCAACTGCCAAAGATTTTGGTAAAAATATTTTGTAAATTTATTTCGAAATTTATTTTATGAGAAGGAATATAATTTTGATGATATGTGCACACACTTCTGATATCAATGAATTACACATTTGATTCACTTTTTTCCTATATTCGCTATTATTGTATGGTATAATAAGAGAAAACAGCAGTCCAGAAACTTTTTTCGGCTTTTCTGCACTGTGCACAAAAAATAAACACTTGTCTGCACTATTCATCAGAATGTGAAACTTATGTTAATGACAACTTCATTGAAACGTGATTACAAAGGTCTAATGAGCTAAATTAGAGCTAGCACCTACATAACTTAGTGTATGACAGGGTCGCCGCAAGGCCTAAATATTGTCATTGTTGGAATACTTTTTCAGCATTAAAGGCAGATGGGTCTAAAATCAAAATAGGTGAGTTTTGGAGAGGAAAACCTACTCTTTCAAATGGTGCATAAGCATAAATTATTGAAATTGAAATGGGTACAGTTGATATATATGGCAGTAAAGTTGGCTTAAAATTTGCATAATTTTGTACACACACATTTTCAATATGCTATATCTGCAAACCCAGAACCCAAAACTCAAAATTTTGTGAATACGAACAGGGTTATCTTAAAACGTATACCCCCCAGATATTAATAGTTTCCTACTACCAGTTTCTGTGTTATGACTGCTCAAAGTGGCCACCATTGTTCCCGCGACTAATTTTTCTATGCTGTTAGAGGGAGTCTTAAGGCTCGAAAAAAGATTGCAATGGTTAGTAGTTGGGATAGGCGTAAAAAGTTGTGTTAAGAGGGAAAATTTGAGCCTGATTTATCAAATATTGGATCGGCAATCACATGCCAAACTTCAGCTTTTGTCACGTCTTCCGGGACCGGATGGGTGAACCCAAAAGTTTGGGGCCCCACAACTTGAAGAGTATGTGAGGCATCAGAGTAAAACCTTAGCATTATTCGTTTCAGACTCGGGTGCGTCTGGTAAAAATTTCATGAATTTTTGAGATGGTCGAGTGGGGACCATTAAACAACTTGACATGGAATTAACCCCATAATAGAACAAATTTTACTTTGTTTTGATTTGACTCTTTAGCTCATTTGTCACGGCACAGTTTCTTAGCCGTCTTCAGTAAATTTCAGTAATTCAATTTCAGTGGAAAAAAATTAGTAAATTTCAAGCCCCTAGTTGGCTTCAACTAGTTTAATCTCCACCAGAATTTGAAGTAAAAACGAAAAAATTGTCAATAAATATAGCCAAATATTCACAAGAACGTTTAAAATTGAATTTTTACCCATATCACTATGCTCTGGTATCTGTAAATGGAAAATCAATCAATGCAGTGATTTCAGCGATCAGTTCATGCACACATAAAAGTATTGATTATTATCGGCCTACTTTAACGCCTGTCAAATGTTCTTGGGACAAGAATGTTCTTTCTCGTCAGGAAATAACCGTAAACTTTCTCATGATGTAGTCTGATTAATAGCATTGGATGTCCAGTATTGTCATCTATTCTTAAATGAATTACTCGAATCGGAACTCGAACTAGAATAATTGAGAAGTCCATACTCGAACTCGAAAAATCACATTTCAGTTACTTTATTTAGAAAAAATTATAATTGCTGCTCGTTCCATCTCTAATGGTCTATAGCATAACAAGTGCTTGTCTTGATATCAGTCAAGTTAGTCAATGTTCCGATTTATTGATGAGACATCAATCTGGAGCTGATAACTGTGGCTTAGTCACTATCCAGAGGCACATTATGAAATCAGAAAAAATTTTCATAGATTCAAATATTAGAAAATGCATTTTAGGTCATCAAACATAAAGAAATATGGATAAAATCGACCTGTGGTATGACCCCACCCATAAGAAACCCCCTGCAGATCTCGACGCTTCGTTACGTGTATGAGCGAAAAGTATGATTTTTCGCTTTCTCCAAATCTTTTAAAGTACAAATAATCGAGTGAGCTTTTTTCACTCTACAAGCGCAAAAATAATATTTTCAGCGCTTTCCGAACCTTCTCCCAAAATTTCGGAAAATTAGCTACCGCCTCTATTCAAAATCTACCTTTACGCCTGTACCCAACTACTCGGAGCTTTTAAAAGTAGACAGTACGCCCAGAAATGCACAGCATAACTTTTTCATGGATGTCTGGGGCCGAAAATGAATCAAAATGACAAAAAACAGAAAAAAAACCACTTTTTGCCTCAAAATATGTTTTAGTTGGCGAATTGACTTTCAATAGCCATCGGGATAGCCAGGCATCTGTAGTTAGTCGATCGTATTTTAAGTGACTTTTTTAAATTGTATCACGACGTTGTACTTCGTCTTCTGCATCAGGCTTCAACTAGTCCATATATTGGATTACTTTATTGAAGGTCACCACGTTAACTTGCGACTCGCAAGTTGAAAATGTACAGCTAACGGCCAAGTATTCTGTCTGAGTTGAACTCTTGTCGAGATGTCTTAAGCCTGTCTGAAATTGAGAAATTTTAAATTTCTTCCATCATGTTCTGTTGTTGTAATGTTTTCTAGCCTAATGAAGATTTTTCCTCGAAACGTTACATTTTATAGATCGAAGTCGATATCTGAAATGAAAGTTGTATCTTTGTTCCACGAAGAATGCTCGTCAGGTATGTCAAGTCATCTATACACAGTTTCCAAATCAGATTGCATCATAAATGTAGTAGAGCTCCAAGGTCTGGAGTGATGGTTGGTCACGCTGCCCAAAATTTTAGAGGGTCATTTAAGAAAATAAATAGATTTTTTCGTCCTAAAAGTCCGAGAATGGTTCGAAAAATTGTAATTTTTGTCTAAAAACCGGCGCAAAGCACCAAAAGATACAAATTTTTGACGACTTATGTTCTGAAATAACTATTTTCTACCAACAATTGACTTTTTCAGTCTTCGTCCAGAAAGATGGGGTTCCTAAATCCCACGGTTAGCCCATTTTAAGCCATAGATTGACAATGCTTGGGGTGTCAGCAAATGGCTAGCCACTACTATAACACTTCTCCCAATTACATGTGTATAGATTCAATCCAATCAGCCTATAGATAATTTTGTTGGAAGAGTATTGCTCGCATTATAAAGTCGACGCACCAAAACGTTGCACTAAGCAACAATAGACCGATCTTGAATTGCAACACAAGATGGAATAAAAAATCATGAGCATTTTCGAGAACACTTTGTTGAAAATTATGTCTAGAATACTATTTCTTTATGAATTGACTTTTTCAGCTTTTCGTTGTTCAATAAAGTCACGGGAGAGTCTGAACGTCGGAAAATCCCAAAATTGTATCGTCGAAAAGCGCAAAGTCATTACTCCGTTAAAAGAATTGCCGCTACGTGACCTTGTGAAAATCGACTGTTCTAAACGTGCGTCGAAAAAACAACATTCGTTGGCCGTCGTCGATTCGGACGAAAACAAAGAAAATATCGATCCGAAGACGATGATTTCTAAAAAAGAAATTATCAAGATGAAGAACGCCAAAATAATGCGTGCGTTTTCTAGCTAAATTTTTTTTTCTGGAAATCGATTCGGTATTGTATTTTTCGTGCATTCAACAAGCCCTCCATTCTCAGAGTAATTTGACTTCGAAAACGCGTGAGAAAAAATGTATATTTCTACCCTAAAATACCTTTTTTTTGGGAATTCATCCAATAAGATTTTTCACCTAATGCAAAATGATCTTTTAATTTTTTAACAATGTTAATTTAAGTCAACACAGCGAATCCATCATTTTAAGCTGGCCTAAAAGTCTTCGAAATATCTGAAAAGCAAATCTCGTCTGATATGAAAAATGTACCTATTCGCTCAATATATCCTAAAGATGGAGATACAAAACGTGTATTTTGGACAGTGAAGATAGAAATAATGAATAGATAGCGGAGCAAAAATTTCAAAATGTGATACGAATGAGGTACCATTCCGTGTAAGAAGTCGAAGTTTCAATTTATGGTTTTAAAGCTTTCCAAAACGGAACAGCAAGGCCTGATTGTACTTACGATTCAAATTTCGTTCCTGATTTCTATCTAAATTTTCTTACGCAAAGTTCGCCATTTTTGTCCTCCGCTATTTTTAGTTGTAAGTCGTTTTACTCAGCATTCGCTTGTATTTTTCCTTCGCTTTGTTTGAAATTCGATCCATTATTTTACCATTAAACTATAGTTTAAAAATTTGTAGCCATATCCTGATGAAGGAAAAAACTAGATTTTACAAATTTTAGGTTTACAACTTTGCAAGCTTTCTCTGTTACACTTTTATCATTGATAATTCATTTCAAAAAATTTACTCCCTAGCGTCAATTATTCTCATAATGTTAGTCGGCCAAGAAACAGCAGCCGTCCAAAGTTCGACGCCTCCTAAAACGATTTTGAATTCGGATTTTTCGGATCACGCCGGCTCATTGTCCGGTGCCGCTTCTTCCGCCTTGTCGTCGTCCGACGGCAGCTCGACGAAATCCGATATGTTATTTAACGCCACCGATTTTAACCCAGGCCCCGGCGCTGCTAACGTCGAAAACGATGCGGAAGCGAAACGTATGAAAAGTATGATTATGTCGTTAAAGGACGCCGTCCTCAGCGAAAAAGATTCACCCACCGATCCGTCCAAAAAAGTCAAACGACCGATTATAACGAAGCAATCGGCCTTGTCCGTGTTGAAAGAAGTGCAACGCCTATTTCTGAAAGAAAAAACATTGGTCGACGCCGAGCCGCCGTTCACAGTTTGCGGTGATTTACACGGCCAAATGCTCGACCTCTTGACCGTGATGGACAAAGTTGGCTATCCGCCACACGTCAGATATTTATTTACTGGTAAGAAATTCGAATGTTTGTTTTTTGAATACCATTGAACATGATGTAGTAATATACGTTTGTAAATCAGTGTTTACCTTGTCATTTTTATTTCACGATCTCATGCTGGAAAATCAGGAGGTCCATTGAAAACAAATCCAACAGACACCCTCTATCCAATCTAAGGCAAGATAAATGGTCGTTCTTCTTCCACATTTGTGGAAAGACCTCAAAAAATTTTTCCACCTTCCAGATTTTTTTCCACATTATGGTGCAAATGTAGAAAATCACAGTGTTTGCACCTCTTCTCAAACACCAATATTATATTTTACCAAATTGAACGTAAATAATACAGGTGGAGACTGGAGATAACCTAACTAGAACCAGTTTCATAAATCACATTTCTTTCCTGGATGTACATTCATCCTTATTGTAATTTTCCTCGGAAAACTTCATAATTAATTACTTAAATTTTGATTTGCAATGATTTGTCAAGTCTGAAGTTCTGACCAAGTACAGACCGACACACAAACAACGCCTAAAAATTTCAAACACCAAACACAAACGGTTTGTGAATTTTTCGAGCTTTGTTTGAGAAAGGTTTGAAACCGAAAAAATATTCTCAAACACTCCACAGACAAAGCGCAAACATTTCTCAAACACTCACCAGTCATAGCTCAAACAACTCACAAACATTTCAAACACTGTTCGTCCTTTATATTCTAGCCGAAAAGCATATAAATGTCACCTGTGGGTCATATGTCATGGGAATAGCTTATATTTACCAGAGTTGAATGGGCAGGAATAAGTTCGAAACTACTCCTATGCATCATACTATACTCATATGTACGCTATTTTGCATACCTGTAAGAGGTTCGCCCAGTTGGGGGGAGGGTAAACCCAAAATTTTGAGGTGGCGGTCCCAAAATTTTGGGGTGGGGGGTGGAAAAATTTCGAAAATTTTCCCAAAAAAGGCCAAAAAGCCACTTTTTCCTCATTTTTCCGAGTTTGGGGGGTCCCAACATTTAGGTACAGAGTTCGACCAAGTTGGGGGGTGGGATCCCCCCCCCCCCAATTACAGGTACGCTATTTTGAGAGTTTTCTACTCGAATTTCTCACTAAGCAAAGTGTACTTCATACTGTACTTCTTTTATCCTATCAAGCAGACAAAGAGTAATAAAATTTTACCGGCACATATTGATTTCAGACAGAATGTTCCTTGATACTGCAGAATAGTTTATTAATACTATGCTCCATTCATTTCAAAATGATCAATGCAGTGCTCAGAATTTTCACAAACGCAACTTTATTGGACATTAGAAAATCAACTTTAATGATCTTGAAATGATTGGGAAGAGTGATTATTAAGGGGGCAGTACAATGAAGGAAAAATTTATTGAATAGAGCCAACGAGCATTCCACAATTTTGGATGATAGTCCGGCTGCGACCTTGTCGCATTGATCATTTCAAAATAAATGGAGTATAATTCAAGCATTCAGTTAAGTAAATTTTTCTTTAAATTCTTAGTCTGCAAAATTAACAATTACAATATGAAACTTTCTTGCAAATTTTTCATTTCAAATTGTCGAATATTCAGGGTGTTTTTATGCAGGTACACACGTATGATAGATATAGAACCTTTACATAAAACTACAGTAACCCACAGTTGGGCCTCTCGATTTGTGTATAACAATAATTTTCCAGTAAATAGGTATATATTCTTTAATGAAGGAATACCCACACAAATTCGCGTAACCTTTGGCATAAGAGGCTCGCAGGTTTATTATCCTTCTGGTCAACTTCTGACTCGGCCCACCAGTTGTTTTTCTTTAATCACTGCCACCTCAAACAATCCACAAACACTTCGAGAAAGGGTCAGGGGACAAACAAAATTTTTTCAAACCCTGTTTGTGCTGTTTGAGTAAAGTTTGCCCAATTGTTTGAATCTCAAACACAAACGCGGCGTTGTTTGTGCGCTGGACTGCAGTTATCATAAACCTTATACAAAAACTCATTTCTAGATTCTAATTCTACTTAACGTGCATTTTTCATAACTGATTTTTTTGCCTGCAATAAAATCTCTGATTTAGAATGGGAAGCAAATATTTTGGCTCTTTTTATGAGATTATGTGTATTTCGAAGTAGCTAATGTAAAACCACTACTGTCAGTCTTTTTTATCAATATTTACCTGCTAAATAAGGTAATCCAGTTACTGTCACTTCCGTGAGAACTCCGACTAGTTGAGCACCAGGTTAGGGTGTAAACTCTCCTACCTGACACCTTGGACATCCTCAATCCCACCTTGGACATCCGAAAAAAATCGTCAGACATCCTCCCACTTTTTCTAAAACAGTTTTTTAAAATTATTTTTATGCATATTTTGTAAAAGGGCTTTCGGAACTTTTTTCTTTTTGTGTCCGCCCACCCCCACCCACTCCATAAAAAGTCCCAGAACTCTCCCCCATGGAAAATTCTTGCCGTGCATGTCTGGTAACAGGGCAAAGTCTATTTTTATAGTAAAGGGACAATGCTTCCTTGGTGCGAGCGCTGAGAAAATCTTTTGTTTTTGCCCGAAAAATGAAAAAAACGGCGCTCATAATCAACTATTTTTACTTTAAAGCACCACAGATTGCTTATTTCTTAAAACGATTTTTTTGATCAATTTCGGCTCAAAAAAATCACTTTTGTAGAAAAATTTAAGAAAAAGTAGTCAAATGTGTTAGCCAATTGTCTAAAACGTCTAAAAAATTTTAGCCGATGTAGGTCATTTGGCCAAACAAACACAGTTTCAACATGGTTTTTTGTCTACCGAGGAAGGATAAATGCACCGTTGTTGAATTTTCATTAATGTATGGTACTCCATCATTCTTCGATGGAAGTAGTTGAAAGTGTCAATTTCTTGGTTGAAAATAGCCATTTTCGAACAAAAGATGCTCATAACTGTGATTTTGTCTGCGCTTCGTACGCATATCTTAGAATTTTTGACGCAATAAATATTCTTGGAAGCATTTTTTCGACCTTTGGAGCGGAAATTAAGAACCGTTTTTCTTTGATGACCCCTACCTAAATTTTGCGCAATTCAATGAGCCCACCCATTACTCCACTGACCCCTTAGACTTTGGAACTCCATTGTATGTGAGGAGTGCATTTTCTCCGTTTCGAATTCCTTGGCTCTGATTTTTCTGTCATTCTTCATATGCTCGTCTTCTTTTTTTACAGGAGATTACGTCGACAGAGGCGATTATAGCATCGAATTAGCCTTATTTCTATTTGGGTGGAAAATTCTCTATCCCGATCACGTGATAATGTTGCGCGGCAATCACGAGACTTCGGAAGTCAATTCTCTATACGGATTCAAAGACGATTGTCTAGAACAATATGATTTGAGCGTCTGGGAAGCTTTTTCAGTAAGGTTATAACTAAACAACTTATATTATAGAATCATCACTGCTAGTTGGGTGATCTTTCCAAGAAATTGACGCTAAATCTTTTGAATGTCTGTTGCAGTTGATGTTGAAATGATTCTATCAACAAATTTTCGAAATTAATTTAGGATTGTCTATGTAAATTACAAAGTATGTCAATAAGATCCTACGATTCAAGCAGTATATGAGCAGTACTGAATTAAGCTTCCAACTCTTATGGGATTTGTCGTTTCACAGTCAGAAATCGTTCCAGTACTGCATCAGCTTATGCGTGGACTATGTATTACATTCTCGATCTATAACTGACTTATTTGAAAAAATTGAATCGTTCTCCGTGTTGTTTGCTTAAATTTTCTTTTCGTCTATTTTTTTTAATTGTATGATCTTGTTTCTCAGGATTGTTTCAATTGCTTGCCATTAGTATGCTTGGTTGGGAACAAAATTCTGTGCATGCACGGCGGTAAGTTTTTTGTTGATACACGTTTGGAAGGAAGTGGCTTTTGCTATATACTTTCTCTGGAAATGGTTATCTCAAACCTAAAACCTATCTGTTGTCAGAGCAGTCAAGCGGTTCCTAATTTTTTGTATTTCTTGCATTTTTAGTTTGTGCGTAATGATGTTTGTTTCCAGGTTTGTCGCCAAACTTTTCTTCCCTTGATCAAATTCGTGATATACCTCGTCCATTAGATATTCCCCAATCTGGTCTCATATGTGATTTGTTGTGGTAATGAGACAAATCTCACGCATAAAGATATACAACGTAATTATTTAAACTATCATCAGGTCGGATCCTACTCCAGAAGATGTCCATAACAAAAATTGTGGTAAGGAAACAAAGTTGCATATAGTTTAAAAAATATCACAGTTTACCGTTCTATGAACGAAGTTATTATAGTTCATCAACCATTGAAATTCAATTATTTCATTACTTCGTGTGTCGTATATTGAAATTCTTTATGTCGCGTAAATCTAGGAGATCAGTGGCTTCGATGCCAAAATTTGTAAGATAGTTGAATCATAACATAAAATTCAAAAACTGCTATTATGTACATACATGAATTCACAATTATTTGGATCCACAGTGGTCGAACGTCCTATTGTTAAATTCAGAGCACAAACAGAAACGATTCTTAGCAACGAGAAGAATTTTCAGGACTGCCGTGCAAACTTATCCGATGCTCATCTTCCGGGGCTCCAAATAACTGTTTGCTTTTCTAGGCTATTGTTTTAACTCATCTCGCAATACTAGCGTATGGTTTTGCAACCACGCGATCAAAGATTTCATGCAGAAACATGCCATAGCGAGGATCGTTCGGGGTCACGAAATGCCCGAGGAAGGTTTCGCATTTTCGTGCGATAAACGACTGGTAACGTTGTTCACGGCGCCGAGGTACTGCGGCGGCAGCAACGATTCGGCCATCATGCATATTGACAAAGATTTACATTTTAGTATTGAAGTATAAAACATGAGAATATGTGTTGAGACTTTTTGAAAAATTTCGAAATTTCCACGAAACTTTGTTTTTTGTTGATGTTTCATAATTTCTGGGCCCGGTTCCTCAGTCAGTTTAACGCTTTCAGTTTAGTATTTTCTAAATTTATCGGGTTTAGTCTCACACAAGTGTATTCATCTGGTCCTTCTAGCGTCTACTTCATTTATTCCTAGCATAATGTATAAACATAAATGTTTACTGGCCAATCCAGTAATAAAGTCCCTTTTCTCTAACTCCTTTTGAAACTTATAGTCTATTTTTTTAAATGCTTCCAAATAATGAAAGTAGAAAGCAAGTAGTGTTTCAGATTTTAGCGATTTTCCAATAAACAATATATCATGTAGGACTGAAAATTTGTGAGCATACTGACCTAACCTTTACCGATTTTTCGAGTGAAAAATTTTACGGTAAGAAATTTATGTAAAGGATTTTGACGACAATACTGATTTGTGTCACTTTTCTATTTGGAAGCATTTATAAAAAACCAACTATAGTCGTCTATTTTTGATATCCAAAGATCTTTCATGACCGTAATGGCATTAAGAGCGAAAACCAAAAAAGTCGATTCAATTTCGTATGCAATTTTCACTTGGTAGAATCAAAGAGAATGTTAAAAATCAAAATTATTGAAAAACAGCATGCTTATCCATTGTCGAATTGAGCAGAACTGCTTCTGTACCTGAGTGCAATTCGAGAAATGACGACCAATTGAACTTACTCTCGTGGGATCGCTGCATCGATCATTTCTAACTGAATGGAATGGAGTAAAGCTAAACGCATGACCGAAGAACCTGTCCTGTTTGATACACGAGCATGTTAAAAAATGGCAACGACGTTTTAAAATGTACGATTATTCGCCCAAAAATCGTTGAGAGTTAGTTGAGTTAGATTATAGGGTACTATTTATACCAACAGTAGAAATTATTTCCTTCAGTCCTATGCCATTTTTCGTTTAGTGCATCGTCCGAGTGACTAAACCAGAAGAAGCGTTGAAACTGGAATCCGCAAAGCAGACCGATGAACTGACAAGACGGGAGAGCAAAAAGACCGGCGGCTAAACCTCGAAAATATTAGTTCTAACATTTGAAAATGCAATACCGATTTCTGTCTTGTCACTAATCTGTTCGACTATTGAAGGAATGAATATTAATACTTTTCTAGGGTTCTGTTCATCTTGAATTGCTTTTAAAAGTGGAGAGTAGGTACGGTGTCATATTTTCTCCATTTCTGGACCTTTAAAAATTTTTTCATGAAAAGTCTTACAGTTAGAACTTTCTGAAAACAAATTTTGACAACAGCAATGATTTTTTTTTCAATTTTGAATTTAGAAGTTTTTTTGTGGAAAAAACTAGAGGCATGTGCATGCTTGTGAATAATCTAAACTAACGTAACATCTAAAAAACTTGACATTAGTCGTTAACCACTAGGTCGTTGCATGGAAGATTTGTAGGACAGGTCGCGAATCCGAAGTTCAGAAATAACTTCGGCAAAATTTTCCCATTGAATTCCCAAAAGTACGGGAGCTGAAAAATTTCCAACTTTGCCTGCTTATAATCAACACTGTCGTCCTGAAAATTTAGCTTGCGATTCGAAAGTTTGAAGCTTTTAACAAATTTTGGCTCGGATTTCAGCTATGCTGCTTAGAAAATTCTACATTACGTATTTTTTCGACAAAATGCTGTAGAGTGGTCGTGAAATGATGGTTGACTAGTTTATTAGAAAATGCCCCGATAGGGCACAAAAAAGAATATACTTTCCTGGATATTTGCCAAGCTAGAAAAAGAAGTGAACTAGATTTTTGAGAACTTGGGTTAAAGTTGGAAAAAAATTCACTTCCGTTATATTGGATTTTCATTCTTTCCCAAAAAAAATTTTTCCACGTCTGTGAAAAAGTATATTCTGCGGCATCGTGCATTTTGTCCTACCCCTGTCATCAACTACAGTAAAATTTTTTATACGAAAATTATATGCACATGACTTCAAATGTAAATCTATAGCATTCTAACTCCCGACGGATTCATAACTCCTGCCTCTCACTCTAGCTAAAAATGTTGAGGGAGGCATATTATAGCCATTTTCAGAACTATAAAGAAACCTGTGGTTGGTTGCACTAACTCGACATGAAGATACATATAATCTCAACATCGGGACTGAATTGATGATCCTGAATTTGAGCTAATCGCAATGCCAAACAATACTCACTTCAGGATTAATTAATACTGAGGTTTAAGTTCGAGTTTGAGAATTGCAGACATTTATATATCTATTTGCTTTAGAGGTGGGTAGTTAGGCGAAAATGTTGATGCAACCCAACAGTTCGAGCGGGGATAATCTCAACATTGAGCTCGTTATAATACTGATGACATTCAAATTATACAAAACTTGAGATCAAACCGAGTCACCTTTTTGTTCGAGATTATCTTGAGCTCGAGCTTAGAACCCTTTAGTGCAACTGGGCTTTGGTGACAGTCATTGAGCCCCGATCTACAAATGGGAGAAGAGAATGCGCACAAAAATGCTCCTGATTCGGCCATGCCTATATTAGGGATATGCGCCAAATCTCGAATCCAGTTCTCCCCCACTAAACTCTCACTCCTATGGCAACAGTACGACTTTTTCGAAAGCAGGACGGGAGTGATAGGGATGGGTGAAATTGCTTCCCGTTTGCAACCCACAAAAAGCGCTCTTTCTGCAAATTTCAGTTTAAATCCAAAAACAGTGAATGATGGATATAGCTAAATAGAACAGAATAAATTTGTTTATAGCTTGTAATCAGTAGAACTAACGGAGTAAATTCTATACAATACGTTATATAAAATGAGTGAATTAGACATATCTTGCACAATCGATTTAGTTCTAAGAAGACTTTGTGCTGTAGCTTTTTTCTAAAAAACTGAGTCGGATTTTATGTGCCACTTTCCTACAGTTGACTCCCTCTGTTGACGCCAAATTCAGTAAAAAGTTCAACACAGCACACATGTGTGAGGCGAGACATGAGGGTACAAACTACTTCAAGGGTTTTGAAACTGGAAAATTTGTAACAAAAAAATTTTTTGGTTTACCTTTCTGAATTTTTTGTCTCAAAAAACGCCAAAAAATCGACGTCCACCCCTGTATCCTCAAAATTTCGGAAATGCACATGTTTGATCGGAAAGGTTGTTGCCCCCAGCTGCAGAATATACTTTTTCACAGAGATGGAAAATTTTTTTTGAGAAAGAATGAAAATCCATTATAACGAAAGTGAATTTTTTCCAACTTTAACCCAAGTTCTCAAAAATCTAGTTCACTCCTTTTTCTAGCTTGGCAACTATGCAAGAAAGTATATGTTCTTTTTTCTGCCCTATCGGGGCATTTTCTAATAAACTAGTTTACTTCTTTTTAGTGGGCCTCACCATGCACGAAATCGTAGAAGCACATTGAAGTTCTAAATTTGGTCATCTTCACATCAAAGAAACAATAAAAAACAAATCTTAAAGCTACGAATTCTCACTTTCGGTAAAAGTAAAAGATGTGTAGATCGCATAGAACTTAGAATACGTTGTGAACAGAGTGTAAAGTGACCATTTCCATTGAATTCACCATAATCAAGAACCCCTCATCCCAAAAAATCGTAGAAATACCTTTGTTTCTCAATTAAATTTTGAGTGTAAAGTAATCACACTGATTAAAATCCCTGTGGTCGGAAACTCCTTTCACAAAAGATCACGAAAATACATTCGTTTACACCTGAGATAATTTTTTTGTGTAAAGTGATCGCATTCATAAATTCCCCATGGTCATCGAAAACCCTCCCCAGGAAAGACCACGAAAATACGCTTGTTTACACCAGAGATAATTTTTCTGTGTAAAGTGACGCATCCATTGAATTTCCCCCAGTCGAAAACTCCTGCCACCAAAAAATCACGAATATACTCTTGTTTGCACCCGGGATAGTTTTTTTGTGTAAAGTACCCGCATCCATCGAATTCCCAATGGTCGAAAATCCCTTCCACAAAAAAAATCACGAAAATAGGCTTGTTCACACCCGAGAGAATTTTTTGTGTAAAGTGACACATCTATTGAATTCCTCCCTTTTGAAAATTCCAACCACAAAAAAAATTACGAAAATTTGTTTGCTCACAGCTGGAACAATTTTTTTGTTCTGTGCCCACATTCATCGAATTTACCGTGGTCCAAAACCCCTTGCTTCTAATGATCACGGAAATACGCTTGTTTACAGCCAGGATAATTTTTCGTGTAAAGTGACCACGTCGATCGAATTCCCAGTGGTCGAAAACCCTCACACCCAAAAATCACAACAAGGTTACCAGTTCAATTGAAACTGCAAAAAATTCTGACATCGTAGTGCTGCACAGATTGTTTTTTTTTTCAAGCCGAAAGTATTATATAACAAAATTGCAGAATTTCGTGTTTCCCCGCGACTTTGGATCACCATATAATTGAATTGAGGACATATTTTAAAAAAATGAAAAATCGCATTTGAGATTGCACTCCCAGGATGCTTAGGCCGAAGTATGGAGCTTGGATATGCCACACCCATTGAGGGGCTGTTTTTTAGCCCCACTGAGCACCACTTGCAGATAGAGGCGAAATGACAAAAGACACCCTGTAGTTTGCCCCTATGGCCGAAATTATGAAAAAGACCCGAAGGTTCTAGTTCTCACCATTTTGGTTCTAGGGTGGGGGGGGGGGACACGCAATTTTGGGGCCAAAAGGTAAACACTACCGCGCCACGTATGATAATTCATACGCTGACCAAGGGCGCCGTAATATGACAATTTACGATATACTTCACCATAACAGTATTCACACTAGCTTGCCTGAAAATTTAGGGTTTCGCTGATAAGTTGTCAATGCACCACATAGGTATGAATTTGTAACAAAATTCAAAATAATATACAAACGTATGAACCTTGAAATTCAAATAGCAAAAATACATAGTCGTCCATTCTATTAATTGAGGACCAAGCGCAGGACATTAGAGCACACAAACATTAGATCAGAGCAAAATGAAAAGCCTAAAATAAAATAATTTGAAAAATAACTACATTTCAGCTCTGAAATGCTTTCTTCACATTTTTTCATGACGAGAAGTTCATGTCGAAGCAGTTTTCCACCAATTCTTTCCACTTTCCGTTCTTTTTCTTTCTTTTTTCTGTCTCCTATTCCATATATATCTTTTTTTCTGGGCAGAATATAATCGGCAGAATCCGGATGCAGATGGGGGAAATGGTCTAATCGACTGATACTGATACGGATGGTCGATGAATCATCCGCTCTTTTTTGCGGATATTTCAGTCTAATCAGTGGATGCAGAATCCGCCTTTTTCAAGTCTAAAAGGCGGATATGCTTGGTGGATGGCGGACATTTTTTCCCCAATTTTTCGGTCCATTTGTTCTGTTATATTTTAAATCTTTTCTTATTATTTTGAGACTCTTGCTTGGTGATCCACCAAGAATAGAAATGATTCGGAACCAAGAACGTTTGATGCAGAAGATTACCAAGAAGTTCAGACCTTAATGATTAAGACTTACTTCGTGTTGGGCTGGGGCATGTATGCGTCTTGAAAAAACATGATGATGAAAAACCACTCATAAATAAAATAAAATGCAAATATTCTAAATTGTGAAACTGGAGATTTCATGATTTGAAATATTGAATAAACCATGGTGGGCGGAATGTGCACTGTTGCCAGGTGGTTCAACAAAGTTTCTACTGAAACTACATCTCGTTTAACTGAAATTCTACTGCAATTCTACTGACTTTGAAAAATTTTACCGAAATTCTACTGACACTCGAGAACATTGAAAATAGCTTGAATGTAAATGAAAAACACTGATAAATCAAAAGCAATATATAAACTATATCAAATGTTTATTTGATCAACAACATCGAACGCCTCTTCATATTCAATATCACTGTTATTATTAGTACTATTATTATTAGCATCATCACTGTACATTGACTGATTGAAACGACTAAGCATATCATCTGATGCATTAAAACTCGATAAAGATATATTCTGTAAAGCTATACTGTAGCGAACAAGTAATATGGCATCAACAGAGTTACAAACGAGGCGGTTCCTCAATTTTGATTTTGCAACATTCATTATAGAAAACACCCACTCAACGGATGCGTTGGAAAAAGGCAATGTGAACAACGAAAGCGCGAAATTAGACATGTTAGTATTGTGACTAACGCCAGCAGAGTCATGAACTTCCGAAATAGATAACCAAAATTGTACAGTTTTTCCATGTACAGTTTTTCCATATTTTGAAAAACCATTTTTGATTTTTTCTACATTTTCTGCTATAATTTACACTGCGAAATTATCGTTTTAGAGTTGAAGCTGGTGTACCCCTTTAAATTAGTTATTTTGATGTAATTTTACGAGAAAGAATATTTAACATTACAGCAGCATGTTTTTACCCAATAACTTTTTCCATAAGTGGTGCAGTGGAGAATCACACTGTTAGTCACCCCAAACACCAAGGTTTGAAACCCTTTCTGCAGTTTAATTCTTCTTGTTAAAGCATCCAGCAACCTTGAATTTGTATAAATTTGCATATCAATTGAAAAGAAGCGTATTTACATAAAGTAAAATCCTGCCCATTTAATGATAGTTTCCTATTGTCGATCGCCTCAAAAACTGCAACTTTTATGTGTTATAAACAATAGAACCATGGTTGGCAAAGTGGCTTTTTTGGGTTTTGGATTTTTTGGTTTGATTTGGGTTTTCTGAATTTAAAAACCAGCAAATTTTGGGTTCTTGGGCGTTCATTAAAATCAGTTTTTTGAATTTTTCAAAATTTTTTTGTAAACTTGAATTATAAAGTGTATAAATGATTTATCTGACTTGAGAAAATCGTTTTAGGCTGTTTGAAAGTTGTTTCTCCCAAAAAAGGTTTCACTTTTGAGAACTAAATTCTCAGGGGATGACGTCACAAGCGAAAATTGCCTTTGATTTTTCACATTTATATCAGTATAATTTTGATCGCATTTGATTAACTTTTATGTAATCATGTTAGTTGCAAATATATAAATCTTGATAGTGTTTTAAAAGGAATACAAAATAAAACCCACATTAAACCCAAAAAACCTTTAATAAACCCAGAAAAACCCAAAAAAAACCATTAAACCCAAAAAACACCAAGCCAAAATTTTGAAAAATGGGTTTTTCCATCCCTGGGTAGAACATTCTATACCTATAGCATGCAAACAACGTTAATAATGATATTAACTTGTGAATGTGTGACTTTAATGCATATGAAAAGTTATGAAAAAAAGTAGGCTTGTAAAATTATGAAATGGCTTGTAGAGGTCGAAGAATGAAAAAAAGCCTGCCCTTGACGTAATATGTTTTTCTGCTAGTAAAACTTTGAGGAACGTTTTTCTGAAATGCGGAAAATATTTTTGGCCTAGGTTCTCATGTTGAAAATGTCGACGAGGGAAAAATGGTATCTAGAATTGGAGCAAAATAAATGCCCATTTGACATTTGACCACACTATACTGCACTGGTTAGCAGTGTTGCCAGGTCGTTATACTAGATTACAGACAATTATACTAGATTTCGGAACTGAGAGGCAAAACCTACACTAAAATCGAAGAAAAATCAACCAAAATGGGGACTAAAGAGACGGTGAAGAGTGAGATAGCTAGCACTTTGATGAAAAATTTACTCTTCACTCCTTGGGTTCATCTCTATCATGACGAAGTTTCAAGTTGATAGCTCGAAAATTGAACGAAAAACATTTTACACTAAACATCAAAACTTGGTTATTTATGCCTAAAATGCACCAAGTCTAATGTAGACAGATCACACTAAACTGGTAAAGTACTTTTCTCTGCCTAAAATGCACTAAATCAGTGTAGATAGAATACACTAAACTGGCAACACTGAAATGTATCCTTCCAGTGTTTGGTGAATTCCATGGATGAGACGCCAAACTTTGCTCGACTAAAAAAATCACGTGGTCTCAGCATGTTATACATATATAGCGTAGGCTTAGGCACTGGATAGTTAATACTTTTCAGTTTTTGAAGTTAAATTAAACTTTCTAATCATAATCAACGCTCATTACAGTAACATAAACTGAGTCAAATTAGTTATAGTAAACTTCTCGTTTCTACTGACTTATACTGAAAAACATATAATTCTACTAAATTCTACTGAATTCTACTGGAAAATTGACATTCTACTGACTACTACTGCAATACAACAAATTCTACTGCAAATTCTACTGTGAATGGCATTCTACTGCCACTGCCACTGTTGAGTAAAAATTCTACTGAAAACAGCAGAATTCTACTACACCTGGCAACAGTGGGAATGTGTACTTAGTGTTTATTGGAGGCGAGGAGAAATATGACTATGTAACGACCAGATTTTGTGAAGCACTTTACTTTAACCGATTGGACGGTCGATACGGCTACAATGGAGCAGGGAAACGGGCGATTCAACAATACGGGGGCAATACGGATACAAATCAACGGCTGCTTTGAGACATCAACAACAATAAACTAAACAACGCGGTCTCAGCTTGCAAATAATTAACAGCCTCGGTTTAACTGCTTTCGTAAAAACGGCGCTTGCAAATTATGAGACGATCGCGAGCAACAAAAATTAAAAACTATGAATAATAATGACAAAAACCACGCTTTGCTTCTCCTTAAATACGACGTTTTTGGCCACTCCCTGGGCGTCGCGGGAGGTCATGCTTCTGTCCATCTTCTTCTGCCAATCGTTGCTTCCTGCTTTACTTTTCATACTTATTTAGTCACGCCCTTTAATGCTTTTCTAGTACGGCATGCTTTTCATGTCTTGCTTGTTTCCTACGGTGGGCTTAGCCACACCTCTGTGCTTCTGTGCATGCTTCCTGTATTGGTTTTTTCTTTCTGTATCTGGCACGGGTAGCAAGTTTTGCAGTAACGTTTGATATCACGGCTCATTTCGGGCCAAAAATATTTTTGCCTGAGCAAGTGTAGAGTTTTCCTGACAGCGAAATGACCTGTGAATTTGCTGTCATGATGAGAGGCAATGAGATGCTGGACTTGTGACTTGGGAATGTATAGTTTTGCCTGTTTGTTGACTATACGAAAGAGGATGTTTTGATGCACTGCGAATTTGATTATAGTAAGGGGGTGTTTTTTGGCGATTTTTGCTAAAATACTTTTGACAGTTGGGTCAGTGCGTTGGAGTTCAGCAAAATTTTTCTGTTGCTCTTCTTGTTCAGTTGCTTCAGCTTCAAGAACAGAATTGATGGTGGATATTTCAGGGCGGGTTTCTAGTTGATCAATGTCAAAGGATTGCTTCGCTGTCTCTCAGGGGAATCGAGAAATAGCATCTGCGTTGCGGTTAGCAGTGCCTTTCTTAGGTCGAATGTCTAGCTGAATACTGGAGAGGGCTAATCCCCAACGGGCAATGCGAGGGGACGGGTTTTCCTTCTGTAAGACCACCTGAACTGCAGTATGGTCGGTGTGTACAATAACATGTTGCTGGAAAAGATAAGGGCCGAAATATTTGACAAACTCAACTACAAGGGTTTCCAACTCAGTTATTGGATAGTTGCGTTCTGCGGGTTTCAATGTGCAGCTCCCAAAAGCAATGGGGCGATCCTGACCTTTACTGTCTAGCTGGCTGAGAATGGCGCCGATTCCGAGTTTTGAGGCGTCAGTTTGCAAAATGAATGGTTTTATGAAATGGGGATGCTGTAGTATTGGGGCATGAATGAGCAATTGTTTTAGCTTAGTGAATGTGTTTTGCTGTTCAGGGCCCCAGGAAAATTCTGAATTCTTTTTGAGTAGTGATGTGAGTGGGCTAGAAATTTGGGAGCAATTTGGGATGAATCTAGGATAATAAGAGGGTAGGCCAAGGAATGACTTGACTTCTTTTGAGCTTTTGGGCGTGGGTATGTCATAAATGGACTGTACCTTATTGGGGTCTGGTGAAATGCCTTGCTGAGAAATGACGTGGCCTAGGTATTGGACTTGGGGCTGGCAGAATTTGCATTTTTGTATGTTTAGTTTGAGGCCTGCTTGTGAGAATTGGGCAAGAATAGTGTCTAAACCTTCCAGCATTTGGGCATGGGAGTCTGCGAAGACCAAAACATCGTCGAGATAGACAAGGCATGTGTTCCATTGCAATCCCGAAAGAATAACATCCATTAACCTTTGGAATGTGGCTGGGGCGTTGGTGAGGCCAAAGGGGAGGTAGTTAAACTGATATTGACTGGCTGAGCAATTAAATGCAGTTTTTTCTCTGTCTGCTTGTGCTATGGGAATGGAATAATAGGCATTCGATTGGTCGAGAGAGGTAAAATATTTCATGCCATGCAGGGTGTCTAGAATTTCATCTATGCGGGGCAAGGGGTAGGTATCTTTTTTGGTTACTTTATTGAGGCCTCGAAAGTCAATGCATAAACGATGGCCATCATCTTTTTTGGAGACTAAAACTGTGTTGGTGCACCATGGAGAGTTGCTCTGGCTTATGACACCTGCTGCTGGGAGTTGCTCAACTTCTGCTTGTATGATTTGCTTTTCCTTCGGGGAGGTACGAAAGAGGTGCCTGCATATGGTTTGGTAGCCATTGGTGTCAATTGTATGTGAAACAAGGGTGGTTCTACCTACATCCATTTTGGATTTAGCATATAATGTAGGATACTTCAATAGGGCGCATAGGAGTTGCATTTTTTCTGTTTCTGTGAGGTCACTGGAGGTTAAATTAACATTTTCTTTTAACCATGTGAATGTATCAAAACAGTTTGGCTGGTTTTGTGTCGAGGGGGTTACAGGGGGAGCATTTTGTTTTGGGATGTAACAGGAGACTGTACCGATGCATGTTCCAGGGTAAAGAGTTTGGGCTGTGTCTTGTGTGTTTAAGACCGATATGCATATGTGACTGTTTTGGTTTTCAGAGACACAAGCTGCAAAATGAACTTTGGGATTCTGTTTGGGTTTTGGAGTAAATTCAAGCTGTTTAACTTGTAGGTACGATTTGGGCAGGGGAACAGTAAATTCGGTGACTGTACGGGGTGGTAATTTTAGTTTTTCATCTAAATAAGTTCCACCACGGGTTGAAAGGGGGCTATATTCTAGGCTGTCACAAGGTAGTATAACATTGCCAAATTTGACCTGGGATTTCTGACTGTTGATAGTGTATTCCGAAAATCGACTGAGAAAGTTTTTGCCTAGAAGGACGTCTGCTGTGCAGTCTTTTTGGACATGGACCATTATTGTTTCCTGGATAGTTTGGGCTGTTACTGTAACAAAAGTGGTTCCTACAAAGTGAATCAGAAGGTTATTTGCTGCTTTGGCCTCGACTAGCAGGGGTTCCATGTCTAACTGTAGAATTTGAGCGATTCCTGAATCAATGAATGAGTATATAGCACCAGTGTCAATCATGCCTTTTGTACTTAGCTTGCCATTAGGTGTGATTGGAATGTGAGGGGTATGTTTCTCAGGTATATTCTGGGGTGGCTTGTTTGATCCAGATTGGTGAATTTGATTAATGAGTTCAATTGCAGGAGTTCTGGGAGTTTCAATATCGACAAGGATGTATTTCTGCTGCATTTGTGCCCCACGGCGATTAGCTAGTTCTAAGAGAGCATGGCTGAATGATCGGGGAATGGTCTTATGTGACCGTCTGTTGTGTGATGGTATTTCGTACGCATGTTCATTATTGGCATGATGCTTTGGAGAAGGGAAATATTTTCGGAGAATGAGAAAAGAATAAAAGAGGCCTGCAATAACTACAGTAATAACGACTAGATTGATAATGATTTGCAGAGGTCCTTTGAGTAAATTATTTAATCCGTCCCTGAGGCTTTGGGTGGTACTGGTTATTACATGTTCTATGCCTTGGCCGGCGCCAGAGCCGGTATTTCCGATTGCTTGGCCACTGCCTGAGATCATATTATAAACTGTATCGGAGTTAAGAGACATTTGGGCGGTGTAATTGATGAGTTTTTTTAACAACGTTTTCGAGTGTGTGAGTTTTGTAAATGTATTGTTTCAAAAAGAGTAAGTTGTTTGAAATTGTTGCAAGTTGATCATGAAAAATTGCGGGTGTGTTAAAATGGAAAAGGGAGAAATTTCTTTTAGAGCTGCGAACCGTCTATACTTAATTGCTTCTCTGATTTCATTTTGCATGCCTTCTACAAAGAGGGGTTTTATAATCATTTCTCGTGCGTCTGTGTTAAAGTTAGGGTAGGCGAGGGTTGCGAGGTGTTCTAGATCAAACAAGAATTCAGTTACTGTTTCTGATCGTTTTTAATTTCTTTCGCGTAAGAATTGTTGATGTAGCTCATTATCTCCATTGTTTGGGAAAAAGGCCTGTAATGTGACTTTATACTGTTTGTATGTGTGGGGAGGGTTTTCGGAATTGGCTAAACTTTTGAATTTTGCTAACGCGGCTCCTCCTAAATGAATCTCTAAACATGCCAACTTTAACTGTACGTCTGTATCTTTCATGCCTTGAAGTGCCATGAACTGCTCTAAACGTTTGTTCCATTCACCAAAATGCTGGGTCACGCCACCCGTGAATACTGTAGGTTTCGCGTAAAAATTATTTGCCATGTTATTACGAATGTTTCCTGTTCTTAGATCCTCTATTAGGGTAGGGTTTACTGTATTCTGATTCAATTGTGTGTGCAGAGTCCGAAAATGTTCAGAAAATAAATCATGCAATTACTACAGTAATCATGTCAACCACATGATGCAATTACTACAGTAATCATGTCAACCTTGTGTGCAAAACGATAGCATGGTGGACACATGGGTATCAGTGGCTGTAAAGTAAACGAGAATGTGAAGTGCAGATTAAAACAGAAATGGACACCAAAAGTGACACTACAAAAGTTGTCGGAAGCCTTTTTGGTAGATATCTATATCTAAAAGGCGCATTTCAAAGAACAGGGTGGATCTGCATCTGCCATCTGCATCATGTCTAAATGGCAGAATTCCGGTGGATATGCAGATATGTAATTTTTCATTATTTTTGTATACTTTTATAGTTCCTAAATGAAAAACAGAAAAACAGAAAAAAACAAGAAAAAGACAATATAGTGATACCCAAAGCCTCACTTCATTTTGGTTCAATAATAATATGAATTTAGAAAACGTCCATTTTGTCATCATTTATTGGGTTTTAGATTAATTGGGTGGCTTATTTTACAGTTTAGTTTAAAATTCAATTTAATTTTTTTTTTAATTTTTTCATTATTAAATCAACTATAGTTTGATTAAAATTTAATTTTTAAAAATCTAATTCAAAATCGAATTTAAAATTTAATTTAAATTTAATTTTGCAAAGTATAATTAAAAATTAATTTTGAAAAATAATTTAAAATTTAGTTCAGAATTTTAATTTGAAATTCAATTTAAAATTTAATTCAATTAAAATTTTTATTGTATTTGATTTAACATTTTATTTGATTTAATTTAAAATTTAATTCAATTTGATTTGAAATTTAATTCAATTTAATTTGAAATCTATTTGAACTTAATTTAAAATTTAAAATTAAAATCTTGTTGCAAAATTAAAATTCAATCCTCCCACATCTAATCTGTTACATGTGCAAAATTTTTCCACTGTTTAGTCAAATGGTGGATGGCAGATGTGGATCCACTGTTTCTTCTGAAATTCGCTTTTTAGAGGTACTGTCACCTGCCGACGAATTTTGCCCAACATCACGTGATTCACATCATGCTTTTTCATTATATTTTTCGCGACTTTTTGTTTTACAGTAACTCACTTTAATTTTGCCTTTCGTTTTTATATTTTACATGCAATTTCTGTGTGTACTTTTTGCGTTTCATCTCTGTTTCATTTTTGTACTTTCATTTCCAATATGATTTGTTATTTTTCCGTCATGCATGTAGACTATGGAATACAACCCGTTCGTTAGAATTTCCACCAAAGATAAGCTCTCCGAGCTCATCGCTATAATTGGAGCACAACGTGCACCTCTTATCAGCAAAAATTCTCTAAATGACGTTCATATGTTTAGCATGGAGAGTGAAACTCGCCCCAATGCTTAATGTAGTGAACTGGAAAATGTCTATGAGACCATAGGCATCTTCTGCAGCAATTTCTGCTGTAGAAGTTAGCTTGGGTGTGTCTTAGCTCCGCCCAAGGCATACTTTAGGTTTTTGTGGCCCTTTAAAAGTGCTTGTTTATTTAGTTTTGCACTCATTTTTGGGCCTAATCGTCTCTCTGCATTCTAGCTTGCATCTCCGCATTCATCAAGATCTTATAAAATTAAATTTGAATATTTGCCTGCGTCCGCTGCCACGTTCAATAAATTTACATATTGCCTTCAGTGCCTCCCTTGCGTTTTACGTTACCGTATTCCACTCCTAGGAGTTACCCCCCCCTGTTTATGGTTAGAGATCCCCTGTCACCGTCCCCTGAGGAATGTTACCATTGTCCGCGGACACCTGTCAGTTGAACCCCACGCTGAATCATTTCAGACTACTGTATCCACTCCCCGTCATCCCTAGGACCTGCGTACAACCCTTGAACCCATCACCCTGCGCCGACTACTTTGAGAAGAGGACTAGGTGAGTCTTCTCAGGGGTTATTATTGTTGAGGATATATTTGTGGGAATCCTCCTTAAGCTAGTTTTCCCTTGAGAGTACCCTCAGTTAGAACAGCCCCTGAACCCTTGAGGTCAGGGCCAAATAGTTGATTTAGGTTTACAATAGGGTCCCCTACAGTAAGCCATTCCACGAATGGCCCAGTCCCTCATTCTCAGTGAGTGAGGACTAGCGATTGCCACCCCTGACCCGGCCGTGTTGTCCATTATTCTACTGAAGAACCCTAGGACAAGGCCGAGGTACACTATACGTTTTCCTGTAGTCCGTACCAGCTGGGTTAGGTTCCCCAAATGAATATATTAGCGAGCCACCCAATGGGGTCACAGCATGTTACTTACAGTGGCATGGCCATATTTTCTACAAGGTATAGTATGGGTTTCCCATCAATGTGACTGATCACCAATTCAATTAATGTGACGTGGCTCCTATTTTGTTTGATGTGACATAGCGAGGCTGGAAATCGACCTTTAAGTCTGGCTCACAGCTCTTAGGAACGAACCTTTTACCCTTTTGAGTGGAGATACCTCTATCAATTCAATAAATTTTGGTTTGAGGGGGGAAACTTCTCTCAAATCATGAGAATCGCCACTTGAGTGGAGAAACCTCTCTCAGGTCAGGTAATTTGCATTCTGAGTGGGACTACTGACCCTTAGAATGATCTTTCGCCCTCATGTAAGTCGGAAACACCCTTAAAGCAGGTATACTGCCCCTTAGGTCGGAAAATGGCCCTTATGTTCGAGTTTTGTCGCCAACTCAAGATGCACCGCGTTTGAGTAGAGTTTTTATTACTGTAAGCCAGGATTAGCCCTTAGGAGTGATCAAATTAATGATTCTTGTGTATACTTTATCGCCATATGTGTGTGTAGCCTGTAGGCCTTAAATAAATTCCCTGGTGTTAGGTTTTCCCAGGGTCAATCCCCAAGAGTCAAAATTTCCCAAAGTAGAGTTTAAATAGAGTATTCTGCCTAAAACCTCCTCTGAGCTTTCTTCTTTTAT
The DNA here is from genome assembly GCA_963922205.1 of Romanomermis culicivorax. Lineage (NCBI taxonomy): Eukaryota > Metazoa > Nematoda > Enoplea > Mermithida > Mermithidae > Romanomermis > Romanomermis culicivorax. Next base: position 373,666 of record CAWUHX010000221.1, on the reverse strand, counting down.
TTTTTCAAAATTTATTTTCATTTGGGTCTTTTGCCTCTCCTTGTGATCTGATGGGTTACTGTACTGCCGTAGAGCTAGCTTGGTTACAGTATGCCTGTGATTTGCATGTACTCTGACTACAGTATACCTGGGTACGGGTACTTGAGTATCACAGCCCATGAGGTTTACATCCCTTGAACGTTTCGTGATTTACAATCATGAAATACAGTACTCCTTCCCCACTTGATTCTGGACGTCAAGTGTGGTCATGATTTTGTTATCTATGTCCGGTATTTGTGTCAACACACTTTTTCAACTTTTTCTTATCTTCACTGAGCACTAGCCAAGTTGCTCATTTTTCTGGCCAAAACAAATTAAATCATACTGTTGACACATTTAACACCATACATATCAGATCACATTGCTTATCTCATCGGCCTCAAATTTTATTTTATTTACTTTACTTTCACTTTCTCAGTCATCTATATGTAATGTGTGACACCAATTATAATAACTTTTTCACCCAATAAATTTTCTTATCCCAACAAAAATCAAATCAAATAAAAACTCATAACCTACTTTCTCTACTTTCTAAACAAACAAAATAAAATTTCTCCTTTTCCTTTCTACTAAATCAAACATTCCTAATTAAAAAAAAACAAAAAAAAACAATTTTTTTTCTCGGTCACACATACATTATAGTTGGCAACCCTTCAGTAGGTCATTCTTATTATTTCATCCACTTACTGTACCGTCTTCTTCTTCTGTCTCTGTGACTCATTGCAAGTGGTGATGATTTTACAAGTCATGACCACTGACGTCAGCAACTATAACACACCATGTTGTTGTTATGAGGTAATGTGTCTTAGTGACCCTACCTTCTGACGTCCACAACTGACTCCAATGCTGCTGTTGCATTGAGGTCCATGCCTCTCCGGGTCATGCCTCTGACCTCAGCAATGGCCACATAACATGTAGCCATTCAGGAATTGCTGGTTCGCTGCATCCTTCCCCTGCATCTGCAACAGCTGCATCCCTTGCTGTTGCTTTAAGGGGTGGGTGGCCCTCTGGCTCTACCTCTGATGTCAGCAATGGCAACATAACATGTTGTTATTGCCGGATGGTGACCTTACGGCACCATCTGCAACAGCAGAGGTTTGTGTTGTTGCACTAGGACTGGTTGGTTTACTGATTCCAGTCCTTGAGGTCAGCAATGACAACGCCACGTGTTGTTGTTTGGAGATGTGTGGGCCTTACAAACCCCACATCTGACATCTGCAAAAACTGCATCTCACGTCATTGCTGTAGGATAGTTGATACTCAGCTATGGCCTTTTGATGTCAGCAATGGTGATGCTCCGTGTTGCTGTAGCAGGGTTGCTGGCCTCAGAGCTCTATCCATTGATGTCCGCAATGATAATGTTTCTATTCCAGAATTGGAATTGAGATTTTACAATCCTATTCTGACATCTACAACAGCAATGCTCTGTGTTACCGTAGGGGTTTTGTGGCCGCAGGCCCTTACCTTTGGCGTTCATACTGCAATATGAGACTATGGCACTTACATCCCAGTTACCTGAGGTCAGCACCGAGTGTGTGGTGGTGTATATAATACCTTTTGACATCAGCACCAGGTTACTGCGGGTTTCCAAAGATGCCTCTTGAGTCATAAGTGATTGTTGGAATATGACCCTCTCACCTACAGCTCTTGTCAAAGGGTTGTGTTTTGCGTGTCACTGATGCCTGGGAAACATCAGTCAACATGCTAACTCAACCTGAGATGCATTCAGTCCATGATACTGATCAGGTTGTCCTCCCGGGTAACAGCACTGTTGGTCAGCACGTGACTACCTTCAAAGCTTTAACTGCCCGTTTGAACTGGTTACACTCGGCCTCAGCTGGGCTGGTTGCTTAACTTAGGCAACTGTTAGGCATTTGCAGTCGGTACTGCCTGTGTCTGACATCCACAAGGGTTGACAACCTTCCTGTAAATTTCTTTTTGAATTTCTCACATTTCCTTCTCACCTATGATCTTGTTTAGTGTCCCCGCCAGAATAATTCCTCGGGAATTAGGGCATAGCCACTGGTTGGGCCTAAAGTGTAAAAGAACCCCCTGTAATCCTTCTTTCACTCAAATGCCTTCGTTAGCTGGTGTAATAATGTCCGCACAAGAGTCGCCCCTTAATCCTGAGTCCGCCTCCATTGGTTGTCCATATAGCATAATATACCGCTAGTCCGCCTTAGCGAAGGTGTTAGAGTCCACCTAAACACATTACAACTGGTTCTGCCTCAGCTCTTCACTTAACACTCATTTAATCAAGACAGACTGTACCCCTGATCTCAAGATGCTTTGAGCTCTGCCTCGAATCATAGGAGGAAGCCAGCATATCTCCACCTCCATTAGGCACGGCTGGGCCAAGGACCCCCATGCCACCCATTTACTGACTGAGTGTGTCAGAATAGCACCTTGGTACCTGGTGCTCTTACCTCCAACTGGTGACCTAGCTATCCTCACTACATCTCAGTGACTGGAATCCTGGCCACCAGCTGTATATAATGCTTCTGGAGAGCTCCTATTATGTTCAAAATGCAAATTCCCGTTTTGGGCATGGTTGTAATATACATGGGAATGTCGTCCCCTTGGGAACCTCTTGTCTAGTCATCACACTTTACAGAGATGGCAATTGCTCCTAGTGAGTGAGGCCCATTGCGTAATAGTGCATCCCCTTTGGGTAATTTGGTGTGTAAACTAATTTTGTCCCTATCTATTTACGCCCACTAAGTTTATTTTAAGTTGTCCCCCTTTACTTATCTTCCTAAGCTACTTCATGCGCTACTCCTGGTGAGTAGGACTTTGACGGTTACGAGTTCTTCCAAATCCAAGGTTTTGTAAACTAGCACAACGGACTTAACTCCCAAATAAAATCCCTTTTGAGTGGGTTTATCGGTACACACGAGTCATTCTTGTCTCTTTTTGGTGTCACGTGCTGCTCAATTCCCCAACGTCACGTGATTCCTATCATGCCAATATTTTGTTTTTCTTCATAACTCGTTTATTACTCATTCATGTTTTTGTTTATTTCATTGTTGCACATGCATTTCATGTTCGTTTTTATATTTTTCATGCATTTCTATGTTTCGTTTTGTTATATTTTTATTTCTTTATGAACGCCGGCTACAGTAGGCCCTTTAGCTAAAAACTTCCCCCAGTCGTGCTCCACGAGCACATGGCTATTTTTGGTGCATTCATGCACCTCTTATCATCAAAAATTAGCGTCGTTTTTGTTACGCAAAAACGACTAGCTAAGAAGTTTAGCTAAAGACGTTCATATGCTTAGCATAGGCACTGCAGTCGGCCTCAGTGCTAAACGCATGTGAACGAAAAATTTCTATGTGCTCATAGGCATCTTCTGCATCGCGTCTAGCTGCAGAAGTTAGCTTGGACGCCGAGAAACTCCGCCCAAGCTGCAGCTGTAGCCAAACATGTCCTTAAAAGGACATGTTTCTTTAGTTTTTCGCTCATTCCTGGGTTTACCCTTGCGTCCGATTTGTTGACAGCGTCCGCCGCCTTATAGCCTAATTTGAATAAATTCGAAGAACTATCTTTACTGCATCCGCCGCCTCATAGCAAATTAATTTGCATAAATTTATATCTGGTTACTGCGTCCGCCGCTTACCCGTCTACAGTACCCGCTGCCCATCAGTGCTAGGTGTCCGACCGCCCCGGTTCGTGAAGAAAACATTGGAGAATCGCCTCCCGATCGCCTCCTGCTCGCCGCCACTCGCCGCTAGGACTCGTGTGGATCGCATCCCCCCGCTCCAGTGCCAGAAGACCGAAAGTATCCAGGGACTTGCTGCCCGTTTCGTCGAATCCCTTGAGAAACAGGACTAGGTGAGTCTTCTCAGGGGATTATTGTTATTTGTGGGGTATTTGTTGGGAAATCCTTCCTAAGTCGGTTTCCCAAGTTTTCCACAGATAAGTAGGGCCTCCACCTCTCAGGTTCGGGCTAAAAAGGGGCTGTCTGGTTCATAATCGGGTCCCACAAATTAGGTCATTTTACGGGTGACCCTGTCCCCACTCTCACTGAGTAGGACTCGGGGATTGTCGCACCTAGCCTGGCAGCGTTGTCCATTACCCTACAGCAAGACCCCAAGGACAACACCAGAGAACCAACTATAGACCTCTCTATAGCCACCATTCACCAGGTTAGGCCCCAACGCCAACCAGGGAAGCCTGGGGAAAATGCCAGTATCCATCAGGAGTCACAGCCTATTACTCACTGTATAAGGATCAATCTGATATGGTTCACCATCAATGTGATGTCTAAAACACGATATTACCTGATGAGATACCCAAACCTCCCCAGCTCTCCCAAATCCACATGTCATACACGTGACATGGCGTAAAATGTGACATGGCGAGGCTGGAAAATCGACCTTAAGTCTGGCACTCGCCCTTAAGTGCAAAAACTTCACCCTTGGGTCGGAACTACCCCCAGGTCGGGTCAATTCCCATTTTTAAGTCGGACAAGCCCCCTTAAAATCGGGTACTAGCCATCCAATACGTCGGAGACCCCCCCAGATTCGGGTTTACTGCCTAATGGGTCGGGAATGTCCCTTATTTCAGATTACCGCTACTGTAGGTCGGAACCTTCCCCTCAAGTCGAGTATTATTACTGTAAGATGGGATTTGCCCTTACGAGTGATCTACATGTGATCTATATGTGTAAATAATTATCTCATGCGTGTGTATTACCCCTATGAGTAATAAATTCCCCTGAGTCGAGTTATTTACCCCCAGAGCCGAGTTAAATGTCCTCAGAGTCGAGTTATCTGTCCCAGAGTTGAGTTATATATCGAGTATTCTGTATTTCTCCTCTGATTAATCCTGTATATTCTCCATACTTAGTCTGTGTTGTAAACTACCTTCTCTGTTTCTTTTCCCTTTATTCCCCCCCTTTTCTCTCATTTTGGGTGGTATACTGTAACCCTCAGGGTGGGTGCCGTTACAGTACGCCTGTGTCCATTCCCGTACTGTAACTACAGTATACCCATACGCGAGTACTGGTATCACAGCTGTAGGGGTTGACGGCCTCTCCTGACTGTCGGTGGTCCATGACCCCATGATACCGTACACCCTCCACGTATGATTCTGGACGTCATACGTGGCTGCGATCTGTTAATTGTGTACAGTATTTTTGTATGTCGGCGGAAACTGTCGGAATTGCTCACTTTTCCCGCCCCAAAATTTTTACACCTACTGTTTACACATTTAACACGCGTATGTCCAAATCTCCATTTTTGGTTATTTTTCCCCCATTTCTTTTCTCGGTCATCTGAGCGGTGTCAAAAAAAAAAAAAAAAAAAAAAATTTTGTTTTCTGATGCCACCGCTACAGTATGACACCGTTACGTAAGTTTCTCGCTCTTTCTCATTTCTACTTACTGTAAGGTCTTTTCTCTTCTATTCTCGGGTTGTTGCATCTAGACCATAGACTTTACGGGTCATGCTCTGTGATGTCAGCAATGACAATGTTACGGGTTGTTGTTGTTGTGTGGTTCAGCCTCACGGATGCAACCACTGGCGTCTGCAACAGACGCTTCACTTACTGTTGTTTTAAGGGGTGGGTAGCCCTCCGGGTTCTACTCCTGACGTCAGCAACGGTGACATTACGTGTTGTCGTTTGAGTTAATACTCCTGCAGTACTGACTTCTGACGTCTGCAACAGCTGAAGCTAACGTTGTTGCAACAGGTTCGGCTGGTTCACTGCACCCCATCTGTGACGTCAGCAATGGTGACGCACCGTGTCACTATTCAAAGATGTGCAGGTCTTACGGGTGCCACATCTGACGTCTGCAACAACTGCATCTCATGTCATTGACTTAAGGTATCAGACCCTCGGTTCCACCTTTTGACGTCAGCAATGGCACCATCACGTGTTGCTGCTACAGATAGTTGGCTTCAGGGCCCTATTGCTGACGTCAGCAATGACAATGTATCATGTTCTCGCAGCAGGAATTGAGGTTACATGATCCTATTTCTGACATCCGCAACGGTAACATTATGTGCTACTGCAGGGGTTTTGCTGGCCTCAGGCACTCACCCCTGGCGTCTGCAACTGCAACATGATACTTGAATACTCTTATCCCAGGCACCTGCAGTCAGCACCAAGGTCATGTGTTGGTTCATACCCCTACCTTTTGACGTCAGTACCAGGTTACTGTCGGTCCTACGAGTATTCCACTTGAGTCGTAGGTGGTTGCTGGCGCATGGTCCTATCACCTACCTCTCTTGTCAAAGGGTTCGTGTGTGTCTGGGGACTGATGCCTGGGAAACATCAGTCCACATACATACACCACCTGAGATGCTCTCTAGCCTGCGTACTGATCAGGTTGTCCGCCCAGGTAGCGGCACTGTTGATCAGCACGTGGCTGCTTTCAAGCTTTAACTGCAGGTTTGAACGAGTTACACTCGGCCTCAGCTGGGTTGGTTGTTTGACTCGTGTAGACAGCAGGCATTTGCAGTCGGTACTGCCTGTGTCTGACGTCTGCAAGGGTTTGGCAGCCTTCTTGTAAATTTCTTATCTAAATTCACTCATTCTCTTTCATGTCATCGAGCTGTCATACATAGATCTTCTTTAGTGTCTCCACTGTAGTGGTTCCCGAGGGACCGCGGCACAGCCTCCGGTTGGGCCTAGAGTGTATAGGACCCCCTGTCATATTTCATTCACTTGAATGCCTTCATTAACTGGCTTAACGATGCCCGCGCTAGAGTCGCCACTGACCCAGAGTCCGCCTCCGCGGTCCACCCCCTGTTAGTCATGTAATATAATAGGCGCCATTGAGTCCGCCTCAGCGAAGGTATTGAGTACGCCTCGATACATAACTGGGTCCGCCTCAGTTATTTACACTCAATATTCACCCAGGGACACCTTGTACCCGTGATCCCTTAGATGTTTTCGGGTGCGCCCTCAAAACATCCAGAGTAATTCATTTTAACTGACTGAGTGTGTCAGAATAGCATCCTTGGTACCCGTGCTCCTTCTCTCTTCCACTGTGTGACCTGCGAGCCTCATTTCATCTCAGTGATCGGCAACCCGGCCACCAGCTGTATATAATACTCCTGGAGAGTGTCCATTCTGTTCGGAATGCGGGCTCCCGTTTCGGACACGGCTGTAACTTACTTGCGAATGTCGTCCAGCACTGAACCTCTGTATAGTCCATCACACTGTACAGAGATCGCAATCACTCCTGGCGAGTGAGGCCCGTTGCGTAACTGCGCGGCCCCTTTGCGTAACTGGGTTTGTAAACTAGTTTTGTCCCTATTTATTGCTCCCTTTTAAGTTCACTTTCAGTTGTCCACATCCTTTTCACTTTATGCCACTTTATGCGCTACTCCTGGTGAGTAGGATCTTGCCGGCTACGAGTCCGCCTCGCCCCAAGGTTTGTAAACTAGTACAAACGGTCGAACCTCCAGGAAAAATCCCTCCTGAGCGGGTTCATCCGTCATCTTATTTCTCGGCAGGAAAAACCGCCTTTTCTCTCCTCTTATATCTAATCTTCTGTCCTTTTCGGCTATTCTAATTGCCGGGTCCAGGCCCCAACTCTACATTTTTGGTCGGGATCGATTCCCCCATGTCTCAGGCCATGCCTCTATCCATCACGGGCGACCAGATAAATTCCCTTCTGCGTCACCCTGGTGTACTCTGATCTTGCATCTTACAATCCTATTCCCGTTCTAGCTCCATTTTCGTGGTCGCTAGTCTTAAGCTAAATCAAGTTTACATCACAAACGCTGTCGCCAACGCGTTTTTTCGAATTCACGCGCTCTTTCGCCGCGAATTCAAAAGTAGTACTCACTTTCATTTTACACAATAGAGACACCTCGTGGTTCCTGCCGTCTCAGTACCCAGCCTGTACAGACCAGTGAGCCGCTCTCTATTCAATTTGACTTAATTGCTTCACGGGCAAGGACGTCTGTTCTAACCACCTTACGGGAAAACGAACCCTCGGACATGAAGTCGGAAACTGATCTCCCTTCACAGATCGAGAACAAGGTCCAGGCAGCATTTGAGAATGCTCTTGGACCCCTCAACCAAAAGTTAGAGGCCATGAATGGTCGGAGGCACCCTCCCGTGTCCAGCTTTATGGCCCCTCCAACCTTCTCCGGTGCTTTTGGTGAGTCTATCACAGATTTTATGTCGCATCTTACTCGTTTCTTTACACTCCAGGGTGTAAGCGAAACGGATCATGCGTATAAAATTGCCTTTCTGGAGTCATGCCTCACGGGTCCTGCTCTTGCCTCCTACCGGGACTTTAGCAGCAGCACTCCAATACCTACCCGCTACGAAGAGTTTACGGCTTTTCTACGGAGAGATTTTCCGGTAGGGCGCGACTCTGATCTGCATCAGCAGCTGATCCAAGATCCCCTGCAGAAGCTGACAGAGTCCGCGATAGTCTACCTTGAGCACCTCAAGAGACTATCCAGGGTAGCGTATCCAGATCTCACGACGGATGTCCGAGATTCTATTATCAAACCTATCTTTCTGCGAGGATTGAAACTGGTCCTCCGAGATAGTATCAAGTTTAGGGAGTTTACGACTCTTGAAGAGACGCTCAAGGCAGCCTGTTACGCAGAATCCCAAATTTTTCGGGATGAGATTCGGTACACCGCACCATCTAACGCCGTTTTCTCTTCAGAACCTAAACACGCCGGATATAATCCCGAAATGCCTAACAGAAGCGCTAACGGTCTTCAGAGCAATGCTCAAACGTCGTCATCCTCCGCCGATGAGGTTCGCCGCTTGAAACAGGAAATGGCCAGGCTAACGGCCCATGTAGCGAAGCTTATGGCCCAGCAACGTGCACCAGCGCCAATCCAACAGACGCTGCCTCCACAGCCGTCGACACCAAATCAGTCCGCCGGGCGACGCTCGTCGGGAGCACACCTTCAAACCTGCTCCTTCCACGGACTGTGTACACATAGTGACGCCGACTGCCGGGCCCAGCATCCCACCGGTGCCGCTCCCGGTAACAACACTGCTAATTGGGGTCGCTGTTATTTTTGCCGTACACGTGCCCACCCCACGGACCGATGTGACAGGCCATGCCCTCATTGTCGTCAAGTGTGAGTGCACCAATCAACTGCCTGTCCGCAGTGCAATCCGGCAAACACGGGTGAGAATGACTACCAAAATACTGGTTATTCTTCCCAGGGGACAAATGTGTATCATCAGAGAAATGGTTATCACCCTCCTAACGGGATGGGGAACCAATATCGGCAGCCCATACCCCGCAACAACGCCGTTGGGGCTACCGATGGCCCTCCTCATCCAGATCCTCTTGATCTGGATGATGAGGCACTTGCTGAACACCTGACAGATCCTTCACAACAGTGTTATCCTGTCTGCGTAATCAGTATTGGGTTTTCAGTGGTCCAAGCAGCCCAGGTACCCGTACCGATAAATGTATCGGACATACCGCTGCCACCACCACCACCAAGGTATGCAATGCCAGTCACCATGGACCCCTCGACGACACCGCAGTTTGTTGGCCACGCTAACATCCTCGCTTCGTATTGCATCCCCAAAACCTCGACTGCCGAGCCAGCTCCAGCTGCAAATACGACATCTTCGGCGCCACCGGCCCGCATCGTCCCTCCAGGACCACCGCCTTCGATCCCCACGGATTCGGCTATGGAAGTCCTCGACCAGGTCGAGCCCATGAATTTGTCAGGTATACTACCTTCTTCTTCAGGTGATCCTAGAGTAGGAACCAGAAATCTATCTCAGTCTACGACTCTATCGATTTCTTGTTCGCAGCGCCATCGCCCGTCCAAGACGCGATGTTGGCCATCTGGTCAGTTGACCTGGCCAAGAAATACCCCCATTTGCCGTGGACTCTGCTCAACGAGCCATCGCATGTCGAAGCGCTCACGGCCGCCGACGTGGTGCTCGTGGCACCTGTATCAATGCGACTCTTACGACCCGACGTCGCCCGACGGGCACTCGAGTTCATTGCCAATGGGACTATCACAATCTCGCCCGTCGAGAAGTTCTTATTGGATGGGGAGCCATCCTCGCCTTCGGTCGATGCCGTCCGCCGAGCAGTCGAACAGGCCAGTCAGATCCTCCTGCCTGCTGTCGCCGCTACATCACCGACAGCAGCGCCATCTGTTGCCGCTACACCGCCAACAGAAATGGACATTACTGCTTCCTCGCCTCCGGCTAAGGAACCCGCAAATGATCCTACACCGCCGGCAACAGCCCACACCACAACGTCAGCACCAGCCCAAAATACACCGTCGGCACCAGCCCAAAATACATCGTCGGCAACAGCCCAAGAGACATCTCCGACTGCTGCGACCAAGTCGCCCGTCGTCGAACACATGGCCGTCGACGAGATCTTACGTCCGGTTAACGAAGATGTCAGCATTGTTGAGGAATCTCCGTTCCCAACGGCAGTCGCCCCACGGTCGCCAAAAGTCGGTATCCTCCGGGAAATCCACCCATGTGGTGGATTGGTCCTCGATTTCCCCGGCCAGGAACCCATCTCGTCTGACAGCGACGAAGAAGAAATCTGACACTGCCCCTCAGGCCAGATTTGTGAGAAGGTGTGAACACTTACAAACCATGTTTGTACAGTTGTTTTTGATAATAAAATTGACCTTGGTAACATCACTGTTTCTAGGGGTGAGTTTGTCAGCACTGGCGGCTCAGTATCAATTTTGTGGTCTCTCAAGAAGCGGACATCCACTTGAGTTACCCCAACGTGTAGAGTGTAAACCACCGCAATCTTCATGGAGCCCGCGGGGCATGAACGTTACGGTGTATGTCCCTAGCTCAGACCCGATTACAACCACAGCGTGGAAATGCACATTGGGCACCCGCAAAGTCTGCACCAACACTGGTTTCTTCGGCTCTAGGGGCACTACTGCAGACGTCATTACCACTCAGCACTTAGCGCCTGCGGCCTGCACGCTAGCACATCGCACTAAGATGTTTGGCTCACAAAAACTTGTCCGCATTCGCCCTGGCTTTTATAGCACAAACCAAACATTGGAAGTGATGTACGAATGGTGCTGCAGTGACGTCTGCAAGACAGTGACTAACCTCTTCATCGAGGAGGGACAAGTCGCTTCGTGGGATGGCACTACGGCCCTAAGCACCTTAGGCGATGTAGGTGGATGCAGTCCCACTGCAGGTCAGTGCACTACTCTAGACGGGGTCATTGTCTGGCCTGCACAAAACTTCACGGCGCGGTGTCATTATCACCCCAAGGAAAATTACACTGCGTCCATGTCAGGGAACCACGTCATCATTGATGATCTACAGGTTGCCCTCAAGATCCCGGGAAACTCCCGCGTCTTCCAACTGTGCCCAGAACTATGTTCCACCACAGTCCGGATGGATCAGGGTCTTCTCCTTCGCATCCAGGGGAGATACAATTTGACCCAAAACTTGTTCACGATGGCAAAGGACACACGTCCCGATCCTGTCAATGCCAAACTGAACTACCTGGCTCAGCAGATCAAGGAGTCGGAAATTAACGGTTTCTGGTTCACGTGGCTTGAGCTCTGCTCTCACGCTCAACGCTATCTTGATCTGACTTGGCAGTTGCTTCGCTTCGACCCTACCTTGGGTGCCCGGGCATTCCTCCAGAGGAATGACCTGACGGCGGAATTCACAGGCGATGCACTGACAATATGGCTGTGTCAGAAGGTCAACGCCACCTACGTTTACCACTCGTACCGGGTGGGAAACGTTTGCTACAAGTACTTACCTGTACAGGTCGGCGGCACCATCTATTTCGCCACCCCCGGTGGTCCAGATCTCATTAAATCTAGCCCAATTGTGCCGTGTCATCACCACTTTACAGGGATTTTCCGAAATCGCTCGGGCTGGTTTACTGAGTCTGGCGCGGTCCATGTGAGCCACATCCCACTGGAACTCTTCTGGAAGCAGCGTTTCAACATCACTCACTTTGAGGCTCCGGCGCTCTTCCATGACCAGTTGGCGATGACCCCTTCAAACTTTGCCTTCTTTAAACAGTACGTTTACAAGACTGAGCAAATTGAAGCGGTACTCAACCGGCTGGTAAACTTTACCGCTGGTCTATCCCTGCAACCAGACGCCATCTACCAGGCCTTTGCAGGGGTAGGAACCGACATCAAGGCCTCTCTGGAAGGTGTTGGTCTGGCAGCAAACCATGTTATTACGGGTCAACAACACACCCTCGCCCAGGGCTTGCATGCTGTCCTGAGCGGGCCGGTCCAGTTGATCTTTAACATCCTAATTACCCTGACAGTGCTGATTGGTGTCGGATACCTTGCCTATCTTGGTGTATCTTATTATCTCAGCTACCGTCTGCGGAGCAAACAGGTCAGGTTTGTTAGCCGTTTCTCCCCGTTGGGTCTTTACCGCAAAGTCCAACGCTGGATCGGTTTTCACTACGTGCAAAACGATGTACCCTCCCAGCTTGACCGAATCACACCGTGCTTCGTCGTGCTGCTGGATGCCAAGGAAACTCCTGCTTTCCTTGATACGGGTTGCCCCCGCACTATCATTAGCCAACGTCTTCATAAGGCTTTGGCTAAAGAAAGTCCGAAGGCGGTCATGGCATTCCAGCAACATCACGACTTTAACCCATTGATGAGCATCAATGGTAAAGCCGTGCATACCATCCTTTCGGGACCATATGAAATCACGTTGCCCGGAAACCGCCAGCCGAACACACGGATCGATATACATCTCCATGTGTGCAAGACTACGTCTCCCTTCTGGGCACCCGTTTACCTCATACTCGGACTGGACTTCTTAGAACAGTTCAAGAACATTATGTTTGACTACCAACGTAATGTTTGTCGGCTGGACGCGGTAGAATCACCCCTCCTGCTGACCACGCCGGAGATTGACCAGATCGACCCCTGGTGGGAGAACACCCGTGCTCTCTCAAGAAGCTCACACAGGTCGGGATCACGATCGCGGTCCAGGGCTTCGTCCATCTCTCGGCCACACTCACGGGCCTCCTCAGTTGCCTCATCACGTGGGTCAACAAGGGGATACCGGGCTTCTTCCAGACGGGCAAGTCGTCATTCGTCGACCTTGCACGGGTCAGGTTGCCCTCGACCTCCGCCTGGAAACTCTCCAGTTACGCTAGAGAAAGGCCGATACCGTGAGCCAAGTGATTCAGATGCTCCGGCATCACCTGTGCCAACCGCGCCACCGCTATCGGACACCGAGATTGAATCACTAGAAGCTACTCAGAGCCCAAGGGACCACTCAGACCACGTACTCACGGTACAGAATGAGTCCACCCTTCTGAATGACCCGGAACCCTCCGTCGGATATGCTCTAGTAGGTCTACTACGTCATACGGGACTGCCGATTCCAAAGCGGTCCGGTAAGACTAAACACACAAGTGGTGCCACCACACCTGATTCCGGTCATGTGGTCTCTACTTTTTACCCAAATGATATTCGGAGACCCCATATCAAAGCTCTCCTCAACAACTGGGTAGAAGCAAAGGCACTGGTCGGCACAGGAGCTGTTTTCTCACTCCTAGACCACAAGTTAGCGGCCCAGCTGCCCAACTTGACACTTTCACCAACCAGGGCTCGTCCTATCGCAGCCAAGGGGTCCCCGATCCCACTGCTAGGAGCAGCCTACATCACAGTTACAGTGGCTGATGTCTCTGAACGGATTCAGGTCCAAATACAGGAGAACTGTTCAGCTGAACTGGTCCTTGGAACAAACTTCCTTGGCCGGTTCAATTGTGTCAGCTTGAACTGGGAGAAATCCTTCCTCCAGTTCAACGAAAGTAGAATCCCCTGTGACGGTCTCATCCACAGCCCACCTTCTGCCCGCGGCGCCTTGCCCCTGAAGGACTTGGTAATTTTGGAGCCTCGCTCCCTGACACGATTCACTGTACCCGTCCCACCAATCTATACGAACGTACCTGAGGTGGCCTTCTTCCCGAAGCACCTCACGGGATCTCAAAGAAACGTATATTTTGCTGGAAGTGTGAGTAGCGTGACCAACGGTCACATACCACTTCAAGTAGTTAACCCGAATACACATTCCATGGTTCTCTACCCGCACATGACCATCGGTCATGTGCAAATGCATAGTGAGCCCTCACGGGAATCACCGGTCGACTCAGACACCGTCCTCGATCGTCAGTGGGTCGAGGCCAATGCTGTAATCTCACCGGATATCTCCCCTCGGGACCGGGCAGCCTTACTCGATCTGCTGGTTGCATACACCGACCTTTATGCTCTTGATGAAAAGGACACAGGTTCCACTGATCTCGTCCAGCACGAAATCAGCACAGGCGATGCCCGCCCAGTCCGCCGTTTCCCTTACTGGTCCTCACCTAAGGAAAAGGATCTCATCATGCAGGAGGTCAAGGCGCTCCAGGAGAAAGGTATTATTCGGCTGAGCACGTCACCGTGGGCTACTAATACTGTCCTGGTGCGCAAGAAAAACGGTTCTCACCGTATGTGTGTTGACTTTCGTGGTCTTAACGAGGTCACGAAAAAGGATGTCTACCCTCTCCCACGGATAGATGACATCCTCGACACACTCAAGGGTATGAAGCATTTCACTACCCTTGATCAGGCTAACGCTTATTGGTCAATCCCGATTGCCGAGGCGGATAAAGAAAAGACGGCATTTAATACGCCCATTGGACTTTACGAATTCAATTATTTGCCTTTCGGTCTGTGCAATGCACCAGGGACACTTCAACGCCTTATGGACCTCCTCCTTACTGGAATCCAATGGTGCACAGTTCTGACCTATCTCGACGACATTTTGGTGTTCGGGAACTCTCACACCCAAATGCTTGAGCGCCTGGCAGATGTGTTCGCCCGTCTTCGCCAGGGTGGAATGAAGCTCAGACTGAGCAAGTGCAAATTCTCACACTCAGAGGTAGAGTACCTAGGCTATCGCATCTCACAGAGCGGCCTAGAACCTGACCAAGCCAAGCTGGCCGCCGTCCAAAATCTACCCATTCCACAAAACGCCAAAGACATCAAGTCCTTCCTAGGCCTCGTGTCTTACTACAGGCGTTTCATCTCTGGTTGTGCCCGGCTCAGCGAGCCACTCACCAAGCTCTTACGGAAGGAAACTACTTTCCAGTGGTCAAAACCTCAGCAGGAGGCGTTCGATGAACTCCGCCGCCTGCTGACCAACCCTCCTATCCTGCGCCATCCGGACTTTTCGAAATCCTTTATCCTTCAAACTGATGCAAGTATTTCGGGGATAGGAGCAGTTCAAAGCCAGTTAGACGAATTTGGATACGACCATCCTGTCGCGTACGCCAGCCGAGGGTTAACAGCGGCCGAGAAAAACTATTCCATTACAGAACTGGAAACTCTCGCTGTTGTCCATTTTGTCAAGCACTTTCGACCATACCTCTTCCAGCACGAGGTGGTCATTCAGACTGACCATACCGCGATCAAAGCAGTATTGGAGAAGCCTAACCCCTCTGCTCGGATCGCTCGGTGGGGACTCGCGCTCGCCGAATTCAAACTGACCATTCGGCCGCGAAAAGGTCAGTCTAATGGTAATGCTGATGCATTATCACGCCTGCCGGATCCTAACTCCCTCACCGGTCAGAGTATTGATGATACTCCCCTTTACAGACCTGAGGGGCATGTTATGATGATCACCGATGGTGCGCAGCACCTGGCGAGATCAAGAACCTTGACCGATGGTGTGCAGCACCTGGCGCGTTCAAGTAATTCAGCACCGATCACTGCTGGCGCGGAGCGCCCGGTAGGATCAGAGTCTTATGCCGAGATATCGGTTGGTGCGCAGCACCCCGACCTTTTCGCTGCTCAGCTGGAGGATCCGGAGTTAGCTGACATCATTCGCTCTCTTAAGCCTCTGGGCGACCAGAATGATGTGCGAGGCTACCATCTGTTGGATAACGTTCTTCAGAAATGGACAGGCGAGTCCAATAAGATTGTCATACCCAGATCCATGGTTACTACCATTATCCGGGCTCATCATGATGACATCTTAGCTGGACACTTTGGTGCTAAACGTACTGCGCGGCTCATTGCTCGCAGATACCACTGGCCTTCCCTCAGTCGGGATGTCAAATCTTTCTGTCAGCGGTGTGATCTTTGCCAACGGAATAAGCCCGCTCGACAGAAAACCACTGCGACCCTGAAACCCATCACCATTACGGGACCGTTTCATCGGGTAGGTGTCGACTGTATGGGACCAATGACCACTAGCGAAGCTGGCAACCGTTTCATCGTAGTCTTCATCGACTACTTTACGAAATGGGTCGAGGCTTTTGCTACTCCGGACATCACTGCGCACACCATAGCCCGGCTGTTTGTAACGCAAATTGTCTGCCGGCACGGGGCACCGCAGATTCTTCAGTCAGATCGTGGCACTGATTTCACATCAAAACTGATGACTGAGATCACTGCGATCTGCGCAACGAAGAAGATCCACTCTACCACCTATCATCCGATGACCAACGGCGAGGTGGAAAGAGCTAATCAGATGCTAGCCACACGGCTACGTATGTATGTTCATCACGGACATACTGATTGGGATGAACACCTACCATACGCTGTGTTTGCCGTCAATATCAGCATGAATGAGTCAACAGGGTACTCGCCCTTTGAACTCATGTAGGGTCGCACACCCATGCTCCCTCTTGATGCCGCGCTCTCATTCAACCCTCCGGCACATATCATTAATGTTTCCTCATATGATATGGAGGTCAAACGTCATTTCACGAATGCCTTAACCTTAATCCAGAGTCGGATTGAGAAAGCACAGGAGGCCTATGCACGGTCTTACGACCGCAGGGCACACGATGTCTAGTACAAAGTAGGGGATCAGGTGCTCAAACTGCGCACCTCCAGCAAATGTGGACTCACTCCTAAATTGCTGCCCATCTACAATGGGCCCTATCTTGTAACAAGTGTGGCATATCCCAATGTCACACTTCGTCTCGAGACGGATCAGGAAGACACTGTACATGTCAACCAGCTTCGACTTTACGTGTCCCCTGAACCACCGAGTGAAGCAGAGGATACACCTCCCACTTCACAGGCAACGGATTCGGCACCCTTGTTGTATCCTTCAATAAGCCGGGACTTTACACCAAATTTGATTGACCCACATCTTGATGCAGAGGTCCCCGACCCTTAATTCAAGATGCATTCTCTTCATTGTCCCCGCTTACGGACGAGGACGTCCTTTTTCGAAGGACCGCCGTGCCCCTCACGAAGTATCCATTCTTATCCATGCTGGATTTTAGTGGATAGAAGAGAATGTTCAGCAACCAAAGCGCCACATCCTAGGCGCATCCCCACGCGATAGCCTACACCTCACTGGGTGCATCCCCTGTGATAACCCGATATCTTACACTTCACTGGGTGCATCCTCTGCGATAACCCGATAATCTGTACCTCACTGGGTGCATCCTCTGCGATAGCCTACATCTTGCCCTGAAAATTTTTCTTTTCTGTGTTCTAGACTTTCGCATAGGATATTCAATGTCTGCAACTCCACGCATCAACAATTTCCGGTTACCATACTGTCGAACGAATTACGATCAAAGAAGGCTCCATCCGCCAACAACCCAACGGACCTATTCGACCACTCGCTGTCTCAATTACCCAACGTCACGTGATTCCGATCATGCCAATATTTTGTTTTTCTTCATAACTCGTTTATTACTCATTCATGTTTTTGTTTATTTCATTGTTGCACATGCATTTCATGTTCGTTTTTATATTTTTCATGCATTTCTATGTTTCGTTTTGTTATATTTTTATTTCTTTATGAACGCGGGCTACAGTAGGCCCTTTAGCTAAAAACTTCCGCCAGTCGTGCTCCACGAGCACATGGCTATTTTTGGTGCATTCATGCACCTCTTATCATCAAAAATTAGCATCTTTTTTGTTACGCAAAAACGACTAGCTAAGAAGTTTAGCTAAAGATGTTCATATGCTTAGCATAGGCACTGCAGTTGGCCTCAGTGCTAAACGCATGTGAACGAAAAATGTCTATGTGCTCATAGGCATCTTTTGCATCGTATCTAGCTGCAGAAGTTAGCTTGGACGCCGAGAAACTCCGCCCAAGCTGCAGCTGTAGCCAAACATGTCCTTAAAAGGACATGTTTCTTTAGTTTTTCGCTCATTCCTGGGTTTACCCCTGCGTCCGATTTGTTGTCAGCATCTGCCGCCTTATAGCCTAATTTGAATAAATTCGAAGAACTATCTTTACTGCGTCCGCCGCCTCATAGCAAATTAATTTGCATAAATTTATATCCGGTTACTGCATCCGCCGCTTACCCGTCTACAGTACCCGCTGCCCATCAGTGCTAGGTGTCCGACCGCCCCGGTTCGTGAAGAAAACGTTGGAGAATCGCCTCCCGATCGCCTCCCGCTTGCCGCCACTCGCCGCTAGGACTTGTGTGGATCGCATCCCCCCGCTCCAGTGCCAGAAGACCGAAAGTATCCAGGGACTTGCCGCCCATTTCGTCGAATCGCTTGAGAAACAGGACTAGGTGAGTCTTCTCAGAGGATTATTGTTATTTTGTGGGGTATTTGTTGGGAAATCCTTCCTAAGTCAGTTTCCCAAGTTTTCCACAGATAAGTAGGGCCTCCACCTCTCAGGTTCGGGCTAAAAAGGGGCTGTCTGGTTCATAATCGGGTCCCACAAATTAGGTCATTTTACGGGTGACCCTGTCCCCATTCTCACTGAGTAGGACTCGGGGATTGTCGCACCTAGCCTGGCAGCGTTGTCCATTGCCCTACAGCAAGACCCCAAGGACAACACCAGAGAACCAACTATAGACCTCTCTATAGCCACCATTCGCCAGGTTAGGCCCCAACGCCAACCAGGGAAGCCTGGGGAAAATGCCAGTATCCATCAGGAGTCACAGCCTATTACTCACTGTAATAGGATCAATCTGATATGGTTCACCATCAATGTGACGTCTAAAACATGGTATTACCTGATGAGATACCCAAACCTCCCCAGCTCTCCCAAATCCACATGTCATACACGTGACATGGCGTAAAATGTGACATTGGTTAAGAAACCACCATTTCATTCAAATTCATTCATTTTTGGTTTAAATTAACCAGGTCTAGCCCCATTTCCTTCGTTTGGTAGGGTGTAAAGAGTCCCCTTTTTTCACATGGGATTACACCCCTTAGTACATAGGTGACCAGATAAATTCCCTTCTGTGTCAACCTACTACTATATTAGTCATACCATTTTTTCCTGTTTTTATTTCCTTTTGTTTTTCTCTTTTATTCTTGTTATATCTCATTGTTCGTCCATTCTCATTACTCATATTATTTACATTTTTTATTCAGTCGTTCATATGGGATTTACCTCTAATCCGTTTTGTAAAAACATTTGGAGTCGATAAACGGTGGAATCAATGCTTGTTCGAGTTGTTAGTAAAAAGATGAGGTTTTCATACAAAAGTTGCGAAAGACACAAAAAATCGAAAATGTTTGACCTTCGAATCAAATTGTTTCATTTTGTTATTTTCGAATTCATCCCGAATTTGTAACTCGCTTTTGGAATGATACGCAGTTTTTTGTCAGCTTTTAAAATAAAGCTGCTTGTTTGGTATTCTTTTTTCATCTTCAAAAACTATTTGAAATTCACGTTCATTGCTGACCAGGGAACGTTGGTCCGAAAAAATAAAAAACTTAAAAAAAGTGATGTCCACCAATGACCCCACTGATCCCGAAATTTTGAGAATTGGACGACAGAATTTTCCCATGGTTAGTTTTGAACTTTGCATGTTATGTACACAAAATTTTACGGAAATCTGAGAGGGTCGAGGGAGTAATAATTCTCAAAATTGGACCGCTTTTCATAGAATGACTCTCGACTGTTGCTTTTCATCGGCATTGCCGTCCTGATTTGGATTTTTATTTGACGCGCAAGGCTTTGGAGAGAAAACAATTGTCTTTCAACTTGTTTCTTTACTGTATCTACCGAGCGCGCACTCTCCTATCAGCGTTTTTTTTGTGCACGAACATTTGTGCCAATTGGCACAAGAGCCATACCTATACTTGGGCGGGGGGGTTGGGGGGGACCCCCCCCAACTTGGCCAACCCAGTACCCAAAATCATTTACCCCCCCAATCCCCCCCCCAGTTTGGAAAAAATTAAAAAAATTTGCCAAAAAGTGTATGTTTTTTGGCCTTTTTTGGGAAAAATTTCGACTTTTTCCTACCCCCCCCCCCCCAAAATTTCGGATTTACCCCCCCCCCCCAACTGGTCGGAGGTCTTACAGGTATGCACAAGAGGCCAAAAAAATATGTGCCAATGGCACAAAAAAATTTTTTTTAATAGAGACATACTGAAAACTGCGGAAAGGTTTTAGGCCAAAAGTTTGATAAAAAGTTATTGTTTAACGCATTAATTTTTTGTAAAAATCATGCCCAACCTATTTTTCAGCTAACTATGTCAGTGAGAAGAGAAAAAACTGTGCAACAAAATAGTTCACGAAATCCCTAAGAGAAATGGAATGCTGAGACAATTTAAATAGCTCTAGAATTGTTCAGGAAGTTCAAATTGATTCAACTTTCGACTACCAACGAAAATCTATGTTATGTATATTTAACAACTATGTAAAAAATAGAGAAAATAAAGTCGAAAATAGTGTCAATTTTCGATCGAAACATTGTGATATCGATTTTTCTATTTGAATCAATCAAACAACGATAACACAAAAACACAAAAAGTAACAATTTCAGTTTTAAATCCGAATCTGACTGAATGAAGAGAGAATATCCAGAATTTATTTTCACTCATCAGTCTTGACAGCCTATAAAGTTTGCTGCAACGATACTAATACACTGTTCAAAGAGGAATCGTTCGCATTCGGGTCAAATATACGAGTAGGAAATATTATATGCATTGATTCGGCGCGTAGCGTCGGAAAAATTTTGCGTTCTCAGCCCCTAAAACGTCTAAAAATCAAGGAAATTTAATGTTTGACCAGTCAAAATTTTTTGTGCCATTCCAAATTTTTTGTGCCAAAAACCATGTTTTGCACAAAAAAAACACTGCTCCTAATCATACCTGTAAGACCTCCGACCAGTTGGGGGCACCGTTTTTTTTCCTTGAGGATTTTTTTCCACATGAGAACTGGACCCAAAATTTTTTTCCTCATTTTCCAAAAATTTTCCTCATTTTTAAAAACGCTTGTAATGTGGCTACGGATCACCGTTTTTTTTCCTCGAAGATTTTTTCCGCATGAGAACCGGACTCAAAATTTTTTTCCTCATTTTCCAAAAATTTTCCTCATTTTTAAAAACGTTCATAATGTGGCTACGGATGCTTATTTATGCATTTTACGAGCATACCCGAGCATTTTGTTGTATTTGGAGTCAGAAACCTGCAAAAATGAGGAAAAAATTGAGAAAATTCCAGTTATATTAGCCAAAATGAGCTCATGACGAATATATTGGTGTTCTACAGGAGCGGGTGAAGCGTGTTAACGATAGAGTTCTCAGGAATTTATCTGTTTTTAACATTTCTATGGCTCTGATTAGAATCATCTAATTTTATTTAGTTCTTGGTCCGGCGCGGAGCGCCGGAAAAATTTTTGGATTTTCACTTCCTAAAACGCTGGAAATTGAACCTTCACAACGTTGGGAAATAAATTAAAATCCGACTGATGAAGTATAATTTGCTTCCCATTCCGGCGCCTCGCGCCGGAAAAATTTTTCAGTTTTTATATTCTAAAACGCTGGAAAATAAATCTCTCCAACAGATATTCCTAAACAGAAGTTCTAGAATCGCAGTCTAGAATGATGTCTTCAATTTCCATCTTCAATAAACGCAAAAGTTCAGGTAGTAGACGTTTACAAAATTCCCAACATCGAGAGAAAAAATTGAGGGAATTGATGAAAAATCTCAATTTTGGGCGACATAATTGACTGTTAACGATTAGAAAATGAAACGAGCTAACTTGATTGAAAGAAACTGTTGAGCATTAATTAGTAAGTCGAAGTAGATATGCTAACGGCCGCGCCTGATAGAAAATAGTCAAGATTGTACCTGTGACCGGCGCGAAGCGCCGGAAAATTTTGAGATTTTAACCCTTTTAAGTCCACCAGAACGCATCTTTTCGGTTTTGAATTCCCCAAAATTTTTTCCACATGAGAACCATACCGAAATTTTTTTTCCTCATTTCGAAATTTTTTTCCTCAAAAGACCGCATTTGAGGAAAAAAACGGTGCTACGGATACTTTTTTATGCATTTTAAGAGCATACTCAAGCATCTTGTTGTATTTGGAGTCAGAAACCTGCGAAAATGAGGAAAAAATTGATAACATTCTGGTTATGTTCGTTAAAAATGAGCTCATGAAGAATATATTGGTGTTCTACAAGAGCAGGTGAAGCATGTTAACGATAGAGTTCTCAGGAATTTATCCGCTCTATTGACATTTCGGTCATACCTGTAAGACCTCCGACCAGTTGGGGGGGGGGGGGGGGTAGAAAAAAGTCAAAGTTTTTCTCAAAAAAGGCCAGAAAACATACACTTTTTTGCTATTTTTTTTCCAAACTGGGGGGGTTGGATGATTTTGGGTACAGGGTTGACCAAGTTGGGGGGGGGGGGGGTCCCTCCCACCTAAGTACAGGTATGATTTCGGTGGTTCCGATTAGAATCATCTTAATTTTATTTAGCTCTTGTTCCGGTGCAGAGGGTCGAAAAATTTTTTGAATTTTCACTTTCTAAAACGCTGGAAAATGAATCTTCACAACGTTGAGAAAGAAATTAAAATCAAACTGATGAACTGTAATTTTTTCCCCATTCCGGCGCGGAGCGCCGGAAAAATTTTCGGGTTTTTATATTCTAAAACGCTAAAAAATAAATCTCTCCAACAGATATTCATAAATAGAAGTTCTAAAATCGCAGTCTAGAATAATGTCTTCAATTTCCATCTTCAATAAACGCAAAAGTCCAGGTCGCAAACGTTTAAAAAATTCCAAGCATCGAGAAGAAAAATTGAGAATTGATGAAAAATCTCTATTTTGGGTGACATAATGGACTGTTAATGATTAGAAAATGAAACGAGCTAACTTGATTGATGGAAACTGTTGAGCATTAATTAGTAAGTCGAAGTAGATATGCTAACGGCCGCGCCTGATAGAAAATAGTTAAGATTATACCCATGACCGGCGCGAAGCGCCTTAAAATTTTGAGATTTCAACCCTTTTAAGTCCACCAAAACGCATCTTTTCGGTTTTGAATTCCCCAAAATTTTTTCCTCAATGAGAACCATACCCAAAATTTTTTTCCTCATTTCGAAATTTTTTTCGTCAAAACACCCTGTTTGAGGAAAAAACCGGTGGTTGGGGGGGGGGGGGGTAGAAAAATGTCGGAATTTTTCGCAAAAAAGGCCAAAAAACATACACTTTTTTGCAAATTTTTTTAATTTTTTCCAAACTGGGGGGGGGGGGGTTTGGATGATTTTGGGTACAGGGTTGGCCAAGTTCGGGCCCCCCCCCCCAATCACGGGTATGCTCCTAATACAGCAGAAAGCATTGCGGATCGAGCACAGTGTTTTTTTTTTTTGTGCCAAAACATGGTTTTTGGCACAAAAAAATTTGGAATGGCACAAAAAATTTTGATCGTTTGTGCCAAGTGGCAAAAATCGTTTGTGCCAATTGGCAAAAAATTTCAAAAAATTTTTGGCGCTTCGCTCCGAATCAATGAATATAATAATATTTCACACTCGTATATTTGACTCGAACGCGAACTATTTCTCTTCCAACGGTGTATCAGTATTGTTGGCAACTGTTGTATCAGTATTGTTGGCAACAATTTGTTGCAGTAAACTTTATACGCTGTCAATGACTGATGAATGAAAAGAAATGCTGAATATTCTCTGTTCATTCAGTCAGATTCGGATTTAAAACTGAAATTCTTTTTTTTCTGTGTTTGATTGATCCAAACAGGAAAATCGATATCATTGGTGCAATGTTTAGACCGAAAATTCACACAATTTTCCACTTTATTTACTCTAGTCTTTACATTGTTGTTAAATAAATCTTCGTAGTCGAAAATTGAATCAATTTGATCATCAATTCTAGAGCCTTAATTTTCTCGGCATTTTATTTCTTTTTGAGTCGCCACGAACTATTTTCTTCCACAGTTTTTTTTATCTCACATACGTGATTAGCTGAAAAATAGGTTAGGCTGGGCACGATATTTAACAAAAAATCTATGCGGCTAAACGTAGCTTTATTTTATATTTTTATCAAACTTTCGGCCTAAAATCTTTCCACAGTTTTCAGTATATGTTTCTGGCCTCTTATGCCAATTGGCACAAATGTCCGTGCACAAAAAAAAAACGCTGGTCGAGCACCGATTTTTTCTTCTACGAACTTTTTTTCCACAAATGTGGAAAGGGGTCAAATTTTTTTCCACATGTGGAAAAAAACATTTTTTGGTCGTAGAATCCTCGTTTTTCCGCTTGAAAATGCTCATAACCGCTTCTGGCTAACCATATACCCAACCCCCCCCCCCCCCGTTTGAAAAAAATTAAACAAATTCGCAAAAAAGTGTATGTTTTTTTGGTCTTTTTTGGGAAAAATTTCGACTTTTTTTCGACCCCCTCCCCCCAAATTTCGGATTTACCCCCCCCCCCCCCCAACTGGTCGGACCTCTTACAGGTATGCTGAAAACTTTTTGCCTCATTTGAGGAAAAACCCCAAAATTTTTTTCCTCATGAGGAAAAATCATTTTTTTTTCAGTGTCCTTGTTTAAAAATCGCTCGAAATCAGTTCTGATGTGTTTTTTGAACGTTTCTCTTTAACTTGCATCTTATTCCGCCAAAAAACCGGCATTTTTTGCAAAAAGTTTCAAGCAGCGTTTTTTTTGTGCACGGACATTTGTGCTATACTGGCACAAGGGGCCAAAAAAATTTGTGCCAATAGCACAAAAAAATTTTTCACTCTAAAAACGTATACTGAAAACCTTGAAAAAGTTTTGCGCCGAAAGTTTCATCATAACTAAAATAACTTTAACCTCATCAATTTGCATAAAAATCGTACCTACTCCATTTTCTTTAACCACGTCAGTGAGATAAGAAGAACTGAGCGAGAAAACGGTTTCTGCGATCAGAAAAGAAATCGAATGCTGCGAGATTTCAGATATTTTTATAGACGTTGTCATGAAGATTATTTTCCTTTACTTTTCGGCGTCATTCATAACAACTATTAAAGATTAAATTAGGATGTCTTGTCTATAATTGCCTTCTGAAAAAAGCCAAGTCGAAAGTCGTGTCGCGTAAATTTTTGGTTGAAAAATTGTGTCAAAAATTTCAATTTTTCTGTTTGACTTCAAAAACACCAAAACTATAAGTTTCGGTTCTCAATCCAACTCAATGAACAGAGAAAGTCAATAATTCTATCCTTTCACCAGTCATTGATAATCTCAAAGTCTGTTGCGATAATACAAATATACTATTCGAATAGAATCCGCTCGCCTTTGAGACAAAGGAAAGTAGTTAATATTGAACTCATTGAATCGGCGCGAAGCGCCGAGAAAATTTTACGATTTCAGCCCCTAAAATGACCGAAAATCTAGGAAATTTAGCCTTGGATCAGTCAAAAAATTTGTGCCAATTGGCACAAACGCTCAAAATTTTTTGTGCCAAAAACCATGTTTTGGCACAAGAAAAACATTGGTTTCAAGCTATGACCTGCTTAATAATAAATACTTAAGCTAGTTCACATGAGCCAAGCAAGTGATTAATTCAAC
The DNA here is from genome assembly GCA_963922205.1 of Romanomermis culicivorax. Lineage (NCBI taxonomy): Eukaryota > Metazoa > Nematoda > Enoplea > Mermithida > Mermithidae > Romanomermis > Romanomermis culicivorax. Next base: position 347,908 of record CAWUHX010000221.1, on the reverse strand, counting down.
GGCATAACCATTATTTCTTATATTTCTTTGACGACATAAAACAACATAATTTTAACATAACAAGTTAATTAACAGTAAACTTTGATGAAAAGATAACAATAAAATTTTTAAACTGATTCTAAACAGCTGACAATCTGACATAAAGGTATGAACTTGACCAGAGGGCTTTTTTTCTGCAAAGAAACTTGAGGAAAAATTTTGGTTGCACAGATAAATTTTTGGTTGTTCACTCTAAAATCAATTGTCGGAAAAACCACCAAAAGCTAGTTTTCTTTTATTCCATTCGATTCGCGTCGGTTTTAGGCCTTTCAACCAAATTTTCGGAGTTTTGAAGACAAAATGAAAAGATTGGTATTAGTGACTTGTTCGGCGTCTAGCACCGAAAATTTTCCTGGGATTTTGATATTCTAGAACGCTGGAAAATCAACCTTTTCATCTTGTATTGAAAACACAGAAGGTTTAATTTTTCAGGGAATTCAATGAATCTTCGTCGGGCAGACTACAATTTAAAAACTAGGGGAGCAGCCAAGAATTTTGACTCTTCAAACCATCAAAAGTCATACCTGTAAGACCTCTGACCAGTTGGGGGGGGGGGTCGAGAAAAGTCGAAATTTTTCCCATAAAAAGCCCAAAAAAACACTTTTTTGCAAATTTTTTCTATTTTTTCCAAACTGTGAGGGGGGTGATGTTGGGTGTATGGTTGGCCAAGTTGAGGGGGGGTCCCCCCACCCCCCCCAAGTACAGGTATGGCAAAAGTTCTTATTTGGACTCGAAATGTTTTAATCACACAAATGCCAAAATCTTTTTAAAGACCACAAAAGGGCTTTGGGAAAATGACCGAGAAAATTCTTGCTTTTCGTCAAATTCTCAAAAAACGACACAGGATCAAATTATCCATAATAACTTGTTCATTAAAAGCTATAAGCATTAGCTAGAATGGCATTTTCTAACCACGCATTGGAATAATATAGAAAAACTATGAAATACTTAAAATTCGGCGCGAAGCGCCGGAAAATTCCAACAATTCTCAATGCGTAAAATGCACCTCCGATTAGGAAACCATAAAAAAGTTTCCTCAAATTGGTGCCTAAGTTCAAAAAAATTTTCCTCAATTCCAAAAAAATCCCCCAAAAATGGTCGATTGAGGAAAAAACTGTGCCTGTAAGAGGTCCAACCAGTTGGGGGGGGGGCGGTCGAAAATAGTCGAAATTTTTCCCAAAAAGCCAAAAAAACACTTTTTTGCCAATTTTTTCTGATTTTTTCAAGACTGCGTGGGGTGGTATATGGTTGGCCAAGTTGGGGGGACCCCCCCAAACCCCCCAATTACAGGTATGCTTTATTTAAGTGTTTTCGTGCTTTCTAAAGCATTCTGATAATCATTCTGATCATACATCTCAAAAATTAGATTTAAATTTTGTGTTCATAAATCGTAATTTCTAGAAATTTATCATTCGAAAAATTTTAAAACCATTAGTTTTTTCGTAGCCTTTCATAAATTTGGCCGAAAAGCTATGAGTCAGAAGCATACACGCACATAGGGGGGTAGGGGGTAAACACCCCTACCTGAACTTTTTCCTAGACAGCTTTTTTGATGATCTTTGTGCATGTTTTGTATGAAAAACAGGCTTGCAGAACTTTTTTTTTGTTCTTTTGCTCACCCATCCCCCTACACCCCTGGGAAAAAAGTCCATAGACCCTCCCCCCTGGAAAATTCTTGCCGTGCATGTCTGGTCAGAAGCGTTGAAATTTTCTAAAAATACTTCCATGAAGCTTTTGAATTGAATTTACGTTAAGAAGAGAACAAACGCTTCAAAAAGTTGAGAAAGTTGACGTGTTGATCTTTCTCAAAAAATCTATGGAGGAAAAAATGCGGATCTTCATTAAATATACAAGGTAGCCAATTAAACATGAAATAATACGTTTAAGATGATGAAAACTATTAAAGATTAAATGGTAAGTGAAGGTAGACATGCTAAAAGCCGCGCCTGAGCTTGGTAATTAATAATAATGATTATTAAAGTTATGTCCGGCGCCATGCGCCGGAAAATTTTTGTATTTGGACCTCCTAAAATGCACCAAAATGCATCTTTTCATTATGAAAATCCTAAATTTTTCTTCCAGATTTGTGGAAAGACCTCAAAAATTTTTCCACATTCCAGATTTTTTTTCCACATTATAGTGCAAAGGTGTAAAAAAAACAGTGGGGGCGAGATCTGTCATCAGTTGCATTGGTCGAAAAAATTTATTGATTTTTTTAGTTGTTCTGGCAAATTTTCTGGCTTAGGCTTACGCTTAGGTTTAGGTTAAGGCTTTTTCAAAACTCATACTTTACTTTCATTTTCATATGTTTGAAAAACTTCAAGTTAAACTCGAAATTCCTGCAAATCACTAATTCACAATTCAAACTCTGCTCCATGTTCAATAGTTACAAAAAGGGTGAACCCCTTACCTGAGACCCTGGCCACCCTCCCTGGCAGAGGTCCCCAAGGTCGAAAAATTAGGTAGGGGTAAAACCGTAAATTTTTAGGGTAGTACTTAAAATATGCCGTGACCTTTTTTTTTCTTTGCTCCCTACTTTTTTGCAGAGGGGGGGAGTTGTTGCAGTACTCTAGCCTTACAGTCAAAAAACATTTACTATTTCAGCTCCCTTTTCCAGCTCCCAATCATGCTACTTCAATGCACTAATTATGTGTGGACACAACATACTTTTGGAAACATTATTTGAGCCACCATCTGCAGCAGTATCCTGCTAAGGCTTGGAAAAGTGCTTCCAATTGAAAGTCCTGATGCTGAATGCGGCTTTAGTATTATTAATCCCATTACATTATGACCTACGAGTTTGAAACCAAGTACCACTCCTGATCGACGTCAACAGACCTCACATGTCTCAACTCATAGCAGGAAAGTATGCCACAGCTTGGGTAATCATATGCGCACAAAAGACCCAACGCAGAAGCGGGGAAAAGGAAAGGAGAGCATGGTGAGGAAGACTTCCCAAGAGGCGATTTTTCGATAAATCACATATACATAAGTCATTATTTCATCTCCCAATTATATTTATAATGATTTCCTACAAGTAGTATATATTAATGTGCTGATATCCTTTCCTAAAAATCGCTATATGGCACAGAAGTTGCATACTTTCCCATTATGATTTGCTCAGTAAATGTGTCAAAAACAGCAGTGAGTAATTCCTCAGAGTCACACATTGTGCAATTTTTCTCGAATTACTATAACCTACTGGGGAGAGGATGAGGTCTACCAAAATTTTTCGCTATTAGTGAGCTGTTTTTATGGGGGTAGTAAATGAATTTCCAAATCTAAGAGGGGGTAATACCCCCCCCCCATACCCCCGCCCCCCATGGGGTGCTCTGCTCCCTGGCCAAAAAAATCGTCAAACACCCCCCTGAACTTTTTCCAAGACAGCTTTTTTCATGATTTTTGTGCATATTTTGTATGGAAAACCGGCTTGCAGAACCTTTCTTTGTTTTCTTGCTCACCCACCTCCTACCTCCCTGGGAAAAAGTCCATGGATCCTCCCCCCTGGAAAAATCTTGCCGTGCATGTCTGGTTCCGAAGCAGATAACTCGAAAAAATATTTTACATCCGAATAGATTAGATTCAAAATCAGCCTTTTTTTACTGATAAGAAAATCTAAGTATAGTGTGGTAGTGTGCAGTGAAACGTAAAATTTCGACTTTTGGATTTGTTCTTGTTTTTCTGTGCCTTTGCTGGGTTGTTTTTTTTTGGTTTTCGCAGATTTTTGATCAGTCTTTGTTGTGTTATTCTATCGGGTTGGTTTGCATTTGAATCTAGAACAAATACTTTAAAATGTCTCACAATTGCTGCTTCACAGCGGGTATCTGGGTCTCAACAATATACTGTATGAACAAAATATTCATTTACTATTACTTGTATTGATGTGCATTTACAGTGAATGAACATATATTTATCTGCATTAATTCAGTGCTTGAATATATACTTAATGTGTTACAATGCCGCTTATGGCTCACAAAAAGTCACTACGGCGTATTTTTAGCCACAAGAAGCTACGTATTTTGACAATGAAGCACAAAAAAGGAGACATAAAGAAGACTTCGAGAAATTTTGCCTGTATGAAATATTCGTACTGGATACAGTATAAAAAAATAAAAGTTGAAGAGATGCATTGTGTATAAGACCAAAGAGGCATAAAACTGACGATGATGAACTGGTAGAGACAGTAGAACCTGGACCTAGCGTCTGTAGACTTACTGTTATTGTACGCGCTTGTTCGTTTTTAATCTTTTATAAACGAATTAATAAGTTCATTCTTTCAAACAGCTCTAATCTTATTGTCCGTCGTCAAATTTTTTACCATCAGGTATTCCTGCTTTCAATGGCTGTTGGGCCCGACAGCGCTTCAATTTTGTTGCAATCATTAGGCGAAACTATGTCTGCTTTCCGCGATTTATTTTCCGCCGTCGGCTTGGTCACAGTCGGTTTAGTCGGCTGCAAAATCATATGGAACGTGGGAAAACTGACGTGGGTTCATTTTGGCGTTACTGCGTCTAGACAACGCAAACGTTTGCGCCAGCTCGGTTCATGGGCTAGTAAGTTCAGCTTCAAAATTTACATCTTCGAAAATTCAAGTAGGAAGCATTGCGTCCCGAATGACTTTGAAATAATGTTTTTTAGTCATATTTGGATGTTGTGATGAAGTGGATTTCGAAATCGTCAAGCTATTGGCTTCATCTGGTTTATCAATTATTTTTATATCGCCGATTGATGAAAAAGAGGCGGTCGAAATTTCAAGTCGTGAATTGGGTATTTGTTTTTACGGATCTACCACAAAATGTCGCCAACAAAACGTCTCCGACAAAATATCCTAACATATGATCCGCACACAAAATGTCTCCGTACAAAATATCCCCAACATAATGTCTCCAACAAAATACTCCAACAAAATGTCTCCAACAAAATATCCCCAACAGATCTCCGAACAAAATGTTCCGGTGCAAAATGTGTCCAATAAAACATCTCCAACATAATATCCCCAACTTATGATCTCCAAACAACAAAGATATTTCCGTGGTCTTATTGGGAAAAGGGCTTTCGACTATTGGGAATTCAATGGATGCCGCCACTTAACACAAAAAATTACACGGGTATAAACAAGTGATTTTTTTCGTGATTTTTTGGTGCAAGAAGTAAACGATCGCGGGGAATTCAATGGATATGGTCACTTTACACAAAAAATTATCCATGGTGTAAACTAGCGCATTTTCTCCATTTTTTGGTAAAAGGAGTTTTTGACCGTGGGGAATTCAACGGACGCGATCATTTTACACAAAAAATTATCCATGGTGTAAACTAGCGCATTTCCTCCATTTTTTGGTAAAAGGAGTTTTTAACCGTGGGGAATTCAACGGACGCGATCATTTTACACAAAAAATTATCTCGAGTGTAAAGAAGCGTATTTTCGTGATTTCTTAGTGGAAGGAGTTTCCGACCGCGGGGAATTCAATAGATGTGATCACTTAACACAAAAAATTATCTGGGGTGTAAACAAGCACATTTCCGTGATGTTTTTGTGGAAGGAGTTTAAGATCGTTCGCGGGAAATTCAATGGATGTGGTCACTTAACACAAAAAGTTATTCGGGGTGTAAAATAGCGTATTTTCGTCATTTTTTTGAATAAAGGAGTTTTTGACCGTGTGGAATTCAATGGACGCAGTCACTTTACACAAAAAAGTCATTCTGAGTGTAAACAAGCGTATTTCCGTGAATTTTTGGCGGACAGGTTCTCTACAGCGAGGAATTCAACGGATGCAGTCACTTTATACAAAGAAGTTGTTCTGAGTGTAAACAAGCGTATTTCCGTGAACTTTTGGTGGACAGGTTTTCGATTGCGAGGAATTCAACGGATGCAGTCACTTCATACCATACATGTAACGGAGCCCCGAGGTCTGGGGGGGGGGTTGGGCCACTTTTTTTGGGCCGGGGGTCAGTAATTCCCAAAATTTTGGGGCGAGGGGTCTCTGAAGGAAAAAAATCGATTTTTCCGCGAAAAAGGTCCGAAAAACAGTTCAAAAAATTGTAATTTTTGTCTAAAAATGATAAAAAATGTATTTTTGGCGCGAAGCGCCGAGAAAATTGACGTTTTTGACCATTTTTTGTTCAAAAATTGACATTTTTCATCAAAAAATTAACATTTTTCCGACCAAAAATATGGGGGTCCATGGACTACCCTATGGCTAGCCATAGGATTGGAAAATCCTGTGGGGGGGCGGTCGCCCAATGGCTAGCCATATGGTCGACGATTTCTAAGGGGGTTCCCATAGCACTTCCCCCCCAATTACATGTATGCTTCATACCTGTAAAAGGAACCATCGCCTAGCAAGTGAAAGTATCGATACTGTGCACATTGAATTGCTCGTATTGTTAGCCGTTTTGATCATGCATGGCTTGGTGCAGGACAAAATGACGCACTCATTGATTATCTGAGAGACTTGGCCCACAGTTATAATTTTTTAACTATTTTTGAATTTTCTAACAAATGCAAACACAATGTAAAGTGACCATATCTGTTGAATTCCCAATGATCTAGAACCCTCAACCTAAAAAATCACAGAAATACTTTTGTTTATACGAAGGAAAATTTTTTGTGTATACTGACTGCGTCCATTGAATTCTCCATGGTCAGAAACGCCTTCCCGTAAAAATCGTGGAAATACGTTTGTTTACACTCAAGATAGTTTTTTGTGTGTGGTGACTGCATCTATTAAATCCGCCAAAGCCGAGAACCCCTCAGCCCTAAAAATCGCAGAAATGCATTGGTTTACTTTCAGGATAATTTTTGTGTAAAGTGACCACATCCATTGAATTCATAAAATAGTCGAAAACCCCTTCCCCTATAAGACCGTGGAAATACCATTGTTGTTCGGGGACCATAGATTGGGGATATTTTGTTAGAGACGTTTTGTTGGAGACATTTTGTGTAGGAGATATTTTGCGCCGGAACATTTTGTTCGGACATCATTTGTTGGGGATATTTTGTTGGAGACATTTTGCTGGAGATATTTTGTTGGAGACATTATGTTGGAGATATTTCGTACGGAGACATTTTGTGTGGGGATCATATATTGGGGATATTTTGTCGGAGACATTTTGTCGCGACACCGTTTGTACTTCTCGAACTTGAATGGAATAAAAAAATCATATTTTCTGATTCAAATGTCATACATCCACGGAAAAAGCGTAGAAATTTCATAAGTTTCATGTCTTTCTAGAAATCAAGTACAATATTTCCTGTGTGCGAATTTGTTTGTCGATCGAAACTGTTTACGATTTATCTCTGTGGGAAGACGTCGTTGAAGCTGTTCAAAATAAGGATATTGCAATCATGGGTTTTAAATACTGATTCAGAATTATGCACCCTTGAAGATTTAAGTTTCTTTTTTTTCAGTCGTCAGCGTCGATAGTAAAAGCCATATTTTGACTCATATCACTGATAATGCGCTTCTCGCCGAAACGAGTTGCGTTGATTTATCACATATATACAGGAAACAACATTTCAACACATTCTTAGCGACAAATTTAAGCATGGAACTATTTCGGAGGGTGTTTTTACCGAAGAAAAATGGTATTCTTGCGTATTTAATCAAAAGGCCAGCGGTCTTTCTACATGAAAGCGACAAAATTGTATCAAATTTGACTTTAGTAAGTATTGACTCGCTCAAATTGCTTTAAAAAGATTTTTTCGTCATACATCACATATTGATCTTCATCATGTTTAGTTATTCGCAAATTATTGCTTACTTTGTGGGATGTTTCGCGCAATTTTGAGTCGAAGGTGAACTTCTTTTTGGCAGATTAATGATTTCATATTTTTTCGTTTTAGAAAAAATATGGAATCATTAATCGTAAAATGATCGGAGTCCAATTCAATAGTTGAAAGTTGTACATTTCTCTGTACATTTTCCCCCATTCTCAATAGAAATTCTTCGAGATCAAAATTTATAGATCAGGATCAGGTTGCTTACAAATTATGAATGAAGTTATCCATGTTTTGCTGATTGGGTCCAGCTATTATTTTGATTCCGATTCAAAGCATGTTTGCCTTGTTAGGGATTACAGTTTTATCTTACGGGTTAGATATAGAACGTTTTTTATACCATGACGCAAAAAAATTTCATTCGTTCTGTATTCACTTGACAAATTTCAAAAAACTCTCAGCACGCGTAGTTTTAATTTTAAAAGATTTTGGTTTCTTTGTTTTGTTTTCAACTTTCTCTCCAGAAACACACGCAAAATTTAGTCGATGAAATCTCGAATATCAGCGATTCTAACAATATTGCTGTTCAATTATTGACGCCTTTAGACCTCTATTGTAAGAAAGGTGAAGTTAGTCGACAGTCCCCAAGCCATGTTTCGTGGTGGTGGTGGTTGAGTTTATCGAAGCCGAATTGGTTTTGCCCGCCGGCCGATATTTTAGCATATCGAATATTCTTAACATTGGGACGCTGTCGATGGACGACGGGTTATTTTCCTTATACGATGATTTTTTACACAAATGATTTTTTACGGTTTTTCAGAGGGATGCTTCCTGTTATGTGTTGAATTTTCTCAGTTTAGTCTCACTTTGGGTTTTTACGCATTTTTCAGGTTTTAGCTTTTAAATCCGTTGTCTAACTGTAACAATTTAACACCTTTCGATTAGAATTTTGCACTTTTCGATTAGAATTTTGCAATTATGATTGCCTATAGAATCGCAAGTGGAATTTTAGGAATCGAAGTTTATGCATTTTTGTCGCTGTTTCAAAATTAAAATGATTAGAACATATGTTTCTCATACATTAATAAAATTTTAAACTGTCTTACTTTCTATTTTATGCAGCACATCTGCAACAGCTCACTACATTTTTCAGGCGCATTGTGATTTTATTGCTTTAGTCCGGGTGAACAGTATAAAGTCGATGCCAGTTCGATCGGGCATACGAAGATGTGTATCTCATTGAGGATTTTCCTGTATCCAAACTTGAGTTTTTCAGGATTAAAAATTCGTTTGTTGGCTCAACTTCGTAATTTTACCAGTCTATTTTTCAGCACTCTTAAATCTGCATTACTGATTTTTCCCTTGTTCATTGTATTGTTTTAGCCTCCCAATGACCAAGGTTGCCTCAAGCATCATCAATCGCCCCTCGCTGGCTGCCAGCGATCCAGCTTCGTTGGAATCGTTGAGGAAAGCGTCGATCGCTCGACACGGCAAAATTTTCGTCAGTTTCGCCGTAACGATTGTCGCCGGTTCGATACTGTTTTATTTAGCGAGACAAGATTTGTCGAATCAAAAATATGATCGTATGAAAATTCGTCAAAAAATTCAACGGGAAATAAGTGAAAAAAGAGAAAATGAAATTTTGAAGACTACGCTGAAGGACAGTTCCGTGAGCAGTGTTTCAAAATGAGGCGTTCGTATTCTTATGCTTGTAATTAGGAATGTTGAAGCGTCCCATTTCTGACCGTTATGGACAGTTTTTCTACCATTGATTTCAGAAATTCTCAGTGTCGAAATTTATCTGTGTAGTCCTTCCGAACTTGAACGGAGGCTTCAGAATTTCCATATTCATTTTTTCTTAACGATAGAGTCGTTGACTTTTATTTGCCTGCAAACTTTTCGATTATTGCATAAAATGTTTTAATTATCTGGTTTTTATTTCTTATGCATATCTGTTAACCAGACTAATATTTCAGCCTTGCGAATGGGAAAGCCAAAATAAGTTTCAAAAGCATTCCTCTTTGTCCCCGCATTCCTCAGTTACATTGAGAGTTGAGAAAAGTGAAGAATATGTCGCCCTTTTTACATGATTTCTTACAGTAATTCAATGAGTTTACATGGTTCGAACTACGAAACTGACTGAGAATTAAAATTCCAAAATTCAATCACTGATCGCGGATTTCTATTCCGAAATTCAATCACAATTGTGATTTCGACACAAGACTTAGTTGGGTTCCCGAAAAAGTTGACTTCGAATTTCGATTAAATTCGAATATATTGATTGAATTATGTGTTAATATTCAGGTAAGTTTAAACTTTGTTTGAAAAGATGCATCAACAGAATCAATTGCCGCAGTTACAGCTGCCGCAACAGCAGCAGCAAGCTTTAGTACAGCAACAACTCATGCAACAACAGCACAGTGTCATGCAACCCGGCGTCAGCTCTAACGTTCCATCAGCGGGTGCCACGCCCATACCCCAACCGATGATGTACCCTAATCCTCAACAACCGGTTACCGTCGCACAACAGCAGCCGCAGCAATTAGCTGTTGCGTCGTCCGTGTCGCAGATGCAACAACCTGCGATAGCTATTCAGCAACCGCAGCAGCAAATGACCGACAACAATCCGTATTTGCCCGCAAGTCGGTTGAAATTCATGGTGCCCGAACTAAAACAAGCCATGTCGGTATGCGCTATTTTTACAATTTGGGTAGCTTAAGGTTTTACACGAGTACTTTAAAAGTGAATAGTCCAGCTTTGTTAGCTTTCGTGTTAAAAATTTCTTTTTCGCAAACCTGCGCCTAATATTTGCACAAGCGCAATATTTTTTTACGTACACCTTTGAGGGAATCTGGGATGAAATTTCTCGACGATCTCTTTTCACCCTCTTTGTATGGCGGGCGGAAATCAAGGGACCTTCCAATTTTTCGGTCGGAAAAGACTTATGTTGCCGAAATCATCAAAAAGTGTCGGTTTTTCAAACCGATAAACATTGTGATTTTACCATACTCTCAAAAAATTCTTTTGACGTCAAATCAGTACTCTCATTGTAGAATGAATAATCTCGACTGATTCAAACTGTTCTAAATTTATATCAAATAAAAAATCTATGCTTGAATTTTCTTTTATTTTAGTTCGGTGATTCAGTAAAACATTCTTGATAACTTACGTAAAAATTATGTAAATTTGTGACGATTTTCTCACTTTCTTTATATTTGGATATTCTTCGAGTATTCATTTTCCTTTAATACCTTATCATTTTTCTAGAGAATGATTTTTAGTTTTTTCGTTTCAGGCCTTGTTGAAAATTGTCGCTGAATCGTCTAAATATCATTTGTCGCCCTTGGAAAGTTCATCCTCCACAAAGTAATTTGTTATTTATAGTAATTTGACGGGGGTTTTTTTACAGAAGACACATTTTTTCAGCGAATCGACTTCAGTAGCTGAGACGTTTAGCAAAGAAACATATAGACAAGCTAGTGAACATTTTTGGTCTATATGCGATCAAATGGAGCAATGTTTCGTAAGATTTAGATTAGACATATGTTGTGAAAAGTGCGACTTTTACGGGAATTGTAACTCAATCAGCCAGCCGCGTGGGTTTTTCCGCACAGTGCGGATATTTTTGGGGTCGTGTGAAAAATTTTTGCCAGGGTTTTTCCGCACAGTGCGGATCTTTTTGGGGTCGTGTGAAAAATTTTTAGAGTGCTTTCCGCACGGAACGGAAACTTTTTAATGGTTTTAGTGGTTTCTAATGTTGGGGCAGAAATTTTTCTGGCCGATTTCTGCTAAATGCGGAACGACTGGTGCGGGAAAAAACCTACCGTGTACTCGAAAAAAACACGTCACATTGATAATTCTGTGACCAATTTATAACATATTGTGTTTATATTCGATCAGATTCGTTGAATTGTACGTCTTGGACCCTAAAGTTTCCATTAACTTTTCAAGGTATTTGTGTTTCCTGTTTTAAGGCGCTTTTGATTGAAGGCGAACGGCAACAAGCGTTTATGAACTTTTTTCTACCCGTTACTGTAAATACGTCAGGAGTCGACCGCTCGGACGACAGCACTGCTGGTCAACCGTCGCTCCCTAACCGTATGACCTTACAGTATCCGCAATTCATTATAGCCGTCAAAAAGCAAATTGATTATTCGAGGACCGTTTGTGAACGTTTGAACGAACTGAGCAATAGCATTGCTGCGATACGAAATAACGCATGCCCATGAAGATTTTTTTTATCCCTAATATTTAACCATGTTGTATAATATCACGGATACGATGAAATTCTTGTGCGATGTCAGTCTTCAAAAAACCTCGTGGGCGGTGCGGCTATGGTTAGATGCGATTTAGTAAAAAGAAGTACGTAGTGTTAGGTATGCAATCGGAAGCTCTCAGTGTTTACTGTATTTCACTCGGAAAAAAAAATCTCAAGGCCCGAGCGCGAGCACCACTGTTTTTTTCCCCAAATCGTGCTTTTTCGAGAAAAAAAATTCGGAAAAGGGAAGAAAATTTTGGGCTCTTTCCCCATTTGGGGGAGAAAGTTTTGGGGATCGGATATAGAGAAGATCAGTGTTTTTTTTTGTGCCAAAACATGGTTTTTGGCACAAAAAAATTTGGAATGGCACAAAAAATTTTGAGCGTTTGTTTGTGCCAATTGGCACAAATTTTTTGGCTGGTCAAACATTAAATTTCCTTGATTTTTAGACGTTTTAGGGGCTGAAAATGCAAAAAAAATTTTGGCGCTTCGCGCCGAATCAATGAATATAATGTTTGACCCGAACGCAAACGATTACTTTTCGAACAGTGTATTAGTATTTTTGCACCAAACTTTGTAGGCTGTCAAGACTGATGAGTGAAAAAAAATTCTGAATATTCTCTCTTCATTCAGTCAGATTCGGATTTAAAACTGAAATTCTTACTTTTTGTGTTTGATTGATTCAAATAAAAAAATCGATATCGTTGATAATGGTACAATGTTTCGATCGAAAATTAACAGTCTTTGCGACTTTATTTTCTCTATTCTTTACATGGTTGTTAAATATACATAACGTAGCTATTCGTTCGTAGTCGAAAATTGAATCGATTTGAACTTCCTGAACAACTCTAGGGCTATTTAAATTGTCTCCTCTCAGCATTCCGTTTCTTTTTGGGATTTCGTGAACTATTTTGTTGCACAGTTTTTTCTTTTCCCACTGACATGGTTAGCTGAAAAATACGTTGGTCACCATTTTTACAAAAAAATTAATGCGTTAAACGTTAACTCTTTATCAAACCTTTGGCCTAAAACTTTTCGGCAGTTTTCAGTAATGTCTCTAGTAAAAAAAATTTTTTTGTGCCATTGGCACAAATTTTTTTGGCCACTTGTGCCAATTGGCACAAATGTCCGTGCACAAAAAAAACGCTGGAAAAGCTGCATTTTAGAAGGTCATAATCTCACAATTTTCCGGCGCTTCGCGTCGATTATAACTTTAATAATCATTATTATCACCGTTTTTTCTTCACGAACTTTTTTCCACAGATGTGGAAAGGGGTCAAATTTTTTTCCACATGTGGAAAAAAATTTTTTCGTCTTAAAATCCTCGTTTTTTGGCTTAAAAAGGCTCACAGACGCTTTATCGCACTGTTTTTGAGCTTTTTGATGATGATGATGATGATGATGATGATGATTTTATTTGCAACGGCACTAAGCAATATTAGGAGAATATAATGAAATAAACGAATAAGTTAATTAAATACAGAATAAATATGCAGTACATTTACGAATATGCTGTGCTTGGTCAAAAAGGCATATAGCTCTTACAGTTGACCAAAATTGAACTTATCCAGTTTAGAGCGAAAAATTTTACTATTTCTAGATGTTATTATCGATTCCGGAAGTTTATTCCAAATAGGAATAACTCTATTAGTAAAGAAGTATTTCTTAATATCAGTCCTTGGAATATCTGTTTTTAACTTCCAATTGTGGTTGGATCGGGTCTGAGAATGTGTAATGGTGCAGAAATCACTCAATTTTACGTCTACTTCATGGTTTATTATCTTATATAACATAACCAAGTCATTCAAACGCCTTCTACTTTCAAGTTTCTCTAACTTTAATACAGTTAAACGATCATTATAAGAAACCTCAGGATAGTTGAGAACCCTTTTTGTGAAGTATTTCTGTACTTTTTCAATGGCTCTGATGTTCTTAGTTGAGTGGGGTGACCAGATGGTAGTTGCATATTCCAGAATAGGTCTGACGTATGTTTTGTATGCATTAGTCAGTAAAAATTTATCTTTGCTTACAAATCGACGAAATATAAGATATAATCTGTAGTAAGCATTCTTTATAATATGGCCTATATGTTCATCAAATTTAAAATTTTTGGTTTAAAAAATACCAAGATCTTTAACATAATTGTCAGTATCCTCTATTATTCTATCGTCAATTTTGTATTTCTTCATTTTGTTATCAAATCCAAAATGCATTACCTTACTTTTGGAAGTAGAGAGAGTTAGTTGAGAAATTTCAGACCATCTGACAATGGATTCTAGAAATTCTTGAAGGTCCCCACTATTTTTAGTACAGCTAAAGATTTTTATATCATCAGCGAACAAAAACAGGCTTACTTCAGGTAATCGTGGTAGGTTATCTATATCATTGACATATAAAAGGAATAGTAAAGGACCCAAAACACTGCCCTGCGGGACACCACTTGTTACATTTTGAGAAGTAGATAAGATGTTTTTTAACTTAACTCTTTGTTGTCTATTACGAAGGAAATCGGTAATCCATGACAATAAATTTCCCTTGAGACCGTATTTTTCCACTTTTGCAATGAGCTTTGAATGTGGTACTGTGTCAAAGGCTTTAGAAAAATCCAAATATATTACATCAACTGCCCTTTTTTTGTCAATGTTATCAATTAAGTATTTAGAGAACAGTAAGAGCTGGGTTTCGCAGGATTTTTTCTTTACAAAACCAAACTGACGATCAGAAATACAATTATTTACAGTAAGAAAGTTGGTCACTTGAGCTTTTATGATTTTTTCAAGAATCCTACAACAAACGCAAGTTAAAGATACAGGCCGATAGTTGGAACTTTCACTCGTGATCCCTTTCTTCAAAACTGGAGTCACATGAGCCATTTTCCAGATGCTCGGAAGGCGTCCAGTCAGTACAGAAATATTGAAAATTTTTTTTAATGGATGGACTAAATAATTGGCTAATCTTTTAAATATTATTATTGGTAAGCCATCAGGTCCCACCGAATTTGAATTTTTAAATCTTCTAATTTGGAGCAAAATATCATCATCTGAAATTCTTATTTCTGCTAACCTATTTTTATTTGAATTAAAATTTAAACCAGTCTCAATTCTATTATCTTTTGTGAAGACTGAGGAGAAAAAATTATTAAAAGCTTCTAGGATGTCTTCAGTTTCTGTTAATAATTTATCATTTTGTCTTAGGACTGAGATTTCTTGCCTATTATTTAGACCCTGGTTAACGTAGTTATAAAATAATTTCAGGTTTTCATGTCTAACAAGCTTAGTCTCTCTTTCAATATGAAAGTGTTTTATTGCTTGCTCAAGCTTTTTGAAATATCTGAGAAATGATTCTTTTTCAAGCCTTCCGGTGTTTTTAGAGAAGTTAATTCATTAAAATTGGAGAAAAATTGAAATGTTCGACTTAAAAGCCTAATCTACAAGCATTGTTGAACAAATTTTCTAGCAAACTATCCAAGAGCTGTGATTTGACTTGAATTACACAAGAAATCAATGGTCAAGTTCTCTATGATGACAAGTGAAAGCCCAAAAAGCCGGAAAATTTTTTGGGTATATTGACATTCTGGGATGCTGGAAAATCAATTTTCCGAACATTTATTTCAAGAATTAGATTCCAATTTTGTGATCAAGAGTCGTAATTTCTAGAATTTTACTTGAAAAATTTTAAAATCTGTAATTTACTTGTAAACTCTCATGAACTTAATCGAAAATATATGAGTAAGAAGAGTATAAATTTCCGAAAGATATTCCCATGAAGCTTTTGAATTGATTTTACGTTAGCAAAGAAATAATCGCATCATAAATCATAGAGACTTGACGTACTGATCTTTCTCAAAAGGAAAAAATGCGCATCTTCATTAAATATTATGATAAAATGTTGAAGATTACCAATTAAAACATGAGATACTACGTTTAAGATGATGAAAACTATTATAGACTAAGTGATAAATGAAGGTAGACATTAGTAAAGCCGCGCCTGAGCTACTTATTGAATAATGATGATTATTAAAATTATAACCGACGCAAAGCGCCGGAAAATTTTGAGATTTGGACCTCCTAAAATGCACCAAAATGCATCTTTTCAATATGAAAACCCAAAATTTTTCTTCCACATTTGTTTAAAGACCTCAAAATTTTTTTCCACATTCCAGATTTTTTTTCCACATTATAGTGCAAATGTGGAAAAAACAATGGCGCGAAGCGCCGAAAATTTTTGGCATTTTCAGCGCCTGAAACGTCTAAAAATCAAGGAAATTTAATGTTTGACCAGCCAAAAATTTTGTGCCAATTGGCACAAACGCTCAAAATTTTTTGTGCAAATTTTTTTGTGCCAAAAACTATGTTTTGGCACACAAAAAAACACTGGGTCCGACCAGATGGGGGCACTATTTTTTTCCTCGAAGATTTTTTCCACATGAGAACCGGACCCAAAATTTTTTTCCTCATTTTCCAAAAATTTTCCACATTTTCAAAAACGTTTATAATGTGGCTACGGATGCTTTTTTATGCATTCTAGGAGCATGCTCAAGCATTCATCTGTTGTATTTGGAGTCAGAATCGGGGAAAAAATTGAGAAAATTCTGGTTATGTTAATCTGATGAAGAATATATTGTATTTTGCAGGAGCAGATAAAGCATTTTAACGATAGAGTTCTCATGGATTTATCGGCCATTAGTTTTTTTATGGTTCCGATTAGAATTATCTAAAACGATGGAAAATGAGCTTTCACAATGTTAAAAAATAAATTAAAATTAACAGATGAAGTGTAATTTGTTGTTCATTCCGGCGCGAAGCGCCGGAAAGATTTTCGAGTTTTTATTCTAAAACGCTGAAACATGAATCTCTCCAACAGATATTCTTGAACAGAGGTTCGAAAATCACAGAGTAGAATGATATCTTGAATTTCCATCGTCAATAAACGCAAAAGTTCCGCTTACTGACTGTTAACGATTAGAAAATGGGACGAGCAAACTCGATTGTTAGAAACTGTTGAACATTTATTAGTACGTTTCAATGCTAATTTTTATTTTTCATTCAATGTATCATTCAATGCTAACGGCCGCGCCTGATAGAAAATAGTGATTATTACACCCATGAAAATTTTGACATTTTGATCTCTTAAAGTCCACCAGAACGCATCTTTTCGGCTTTGCATTCCCCAAATTTTTTTTCACAATGAGAACCATCCCCAAAATTTTTTTCCACATTTCGAAATTTTTTTCCTCAAAAGACCCTATTTGAGGAAAAAACGCTGGTTGGGGGCAAGGTTTTTTCCGCACCGGTCGTTCCGCATCTTGCGGAAATCGGCCAGAAAAATTTCCGCACCACCAAAGCACTAAAAACATTAAAAATTTTCCGTTCCGTGTGGAAAACTCTAAAAAAATTTTCCGCACGACCCCAAAAAAATCTGCACTGTGCGGAAAAAAATCCCTGGTTGGGGGTAGGGTAAACCCAAAATTTTGGGATGGGAGTCCCAACATTTACATAATTTTAGGGGGTCGAAAAACCCTCAAAAAATTCGGAAATTTCCCCAAAAAGACCAAAACAAGCCACTTTTTTCCTAATTTTTCCCAATTTTTCCGAGTTTGGAGTGGGTTTTGTATAGGCTTGACCAAGTTGGGGGTGGGGTCCCAATATTTGGGTATAGGGTTCGATCATGTTAAGGGTGGGGATCCCCCCTAACATCCCCTCCCCCCAATTACTGGTATGCCTTTGTTCTAAAATTATGCTGATTTGAAGTTTAACTCAGCCCGTCTGACAATTTAAACTTAATGAAACTAAAAATGTACAAACACCGTTGCCTTGAGGCATAACAAATACAACATTTTAAAACTACCTCTTTGAACTAGTGAAAAATAACAAGGAAAAGGAAAATTTTAAAAACTGTTTAACAGCTGCATCGGGATAAACGGCTGGTATATGCTGAATGAAATTCTCGAAAGTATTTTCATTGAAACGTTGGCGCCAGAGAAATTCAGCAAGATAATCATTCAACATTGAACGATGTGTATCAAAACGACGTTTATTTTTCAGTTTTATTTTCAGATAAATCCGGGAAGACGCGGAGCATATTCGCCATATCCAATAAGAAATATAATTTGAAAGTCGAGATTTCGGTGTTTGCGATATTTTATGAGTTTACACTGACTTTTTTATTTACAAATTATTGTAATCAGCAGGATCAGTTACAATGTAAAAACAAAAAATTGATGAAAAAACGAAAATTATAAAATCGAAATATCTCGAGTAGTTTCACGATTTGGGTAAAAAGCATATTCGTGATCAGCAGCATCGAATTACTCTTATGACACGAAAAACTATAAAAAAATTTTTCTCTGTAAGTACCACGTAAACTGCAGAAGTGCCGTTTCTTCCCTTATGGGATCACCGTCGTCACCGTTTTTTCCCCAAATGACGTCTTTTGATGGAAAGAATTTCGGGTATAGAACTCATTGTGGAAAAAATCTTGGGGAATTCAAAGCCAAAAAGATGCGTTTTCATGAATCGAACTTTAGAAGGTCAAAATCTCAAAATTTTGAGCCTAATCAATTCATGGTAGGATGATATTCATTATTCTCAGGCTTTTTTGCACACAGCAAGCAAATTTCGGGCGGTGCATCAATTTTTTTTGCACAGTGCAACTTGAAGCCTGACTGGCTATAAATTAGGTTATAGGGTTTCCGATCCGGAGATTCATTTTTATGCGTCATAAAATGTAAAATAGCGAAAATTTTCCAGCGCTTCGCGCAGGATTTCAATTATTTTAAAGTTTTCTACATTATTCTGGTGCGCGGTTAGTAATTTAGCTAATGCTTATATAGCTTTTAATTATCAACATATCATGGATGAATGTTCGATCATGTGTTGTTTTTGACGAATTTGACGAAAAGCACGATTTTTCACGGTTATTTTATTTTTCCAGAATGCTTTCGCGATCTTTAAAAAAAAATTTGAATTTTGTATGATTAAAACATTTTGAGTCCAATTTTACATTATTGCTGCGTGAAGCATCGAAATTCCCGATTATTTTCCTAGTTTTCGCATTGTAGTTTGCCCAACTAAAAATTTATTGAATAACTGAAAAATTAAACTTTTTTCTTGGAAATAAAAGTTGAAGAGAGTAATTTTCCAGCGTTCTATAGAATATTAAAATCCACCCCAAAAAAAATTTCGGCGCTATGCGCCGAACAATTTATACTCATACCAACCTCTTCATTTTCTAGTCAAAACTAAAAAAATTGCGTTCTAAAAGCCTAAAACCGACGCGAATCGAATGAAATACAAGAAAACTAACTTTTGATGGTTTTTCCGATAAAGTTGAACGAATTTATTGATTCTAGAGTGAGCAACCAAAAATTTATCTGTGCAGCTAGGCCTGTAGGCAAGGGGATTGGTCGGCCATGTCCCCGCCTGAAAAAATTTCTGGCTACAAGCTTGTGTGCAGCCAAAATTTTTCCCCCAAGTTGCACATTGCAACTTGGCCTTTCAAAAAAACCTGATCATTCGCTATCAGGCGCGGCCCTTAGCATATCTACTTTCATTTATTAATTAACCATCAGCAGTTTCTATTAATTGAGTTGCTTTTTCTGTAATCCCCAATGGTCAGTATTTCACCGGAAATCAGGGTTCTATTTTTCATTTTTACTCCACAGGCCAATTGATTCCTAGGATCATACCTGTAATTGGGTAGACCCCCCCCCAACTTGGTGAAACCCTATAACTACCCCACCTAACTTGGAAAAATTGGCAAAAAGTTCCTTGTTTGCCTTTTTGGGGAACATTTTCGGCTTTTTCGACCCCCCGCCCCAAATTTCGGGTTTACCCCCCCCCCCCCAAACACGTCAGACCTCTTACAGGTATGTTTGGAATACATTTGTCATCTTTAGAAAAGATGGAACTGAAAAATTTGTTGAAAGCATTAGCTTTACCGCAATCATCACTGAGAACATGATCTTCATAAGTGATTTTTTTATATCCTATCATCCAAATATTCTTCCCCAAATAGGGAAAGAGCCCAAAATTTTTTCCCTTTTCGGAATTTTATTCCCCAAAAAGCACGATTCGAGGGAAAAACAGTGCCTGTTACAATACAATAATAGTGAATATAGAAAAAAAGCAAATTAAATTTGTAATTCAATGCTAATTTTGAACGAATTTGTAGGTTTTTTGACTAGACATTCTAAAGTCTTAAAATGAGAAAAATAAATTATTTTCAAAATTTTGAATTTGGGTTTTTATGGGGTTTTTTGTACGTTTTATCAGAGTTTTTAGGTTTCACAATGTTGGATCTGAACTAAGTAAAGATAAAGCAAATGCAACATCACTTGAGTTTTATTCTTCGTAAAGCAAATCATTTTCAGACCCCTTTACCTGATTTTAGAACAAAATATAAAATACGACGATTCTGATGATGATGAAGACGATGCGTTAGAAGGATATGAGGGTGGCAGCCAATGATGTCTGTATTAGGGCCTGAATCCATACCTTGACAATAGGTTCAACTAGATGCAACTCGGTACCAGATAAGGCGATCTCGGTACCAGATGACTAGATTCTTAGCACCAAATCATGTTTTGTGTATGCAATCGGGAATTCAAAGGTTAGCCAAGTAAACGGGAATCGACCAATAAACCAGCGAATCAACTAACCAACCAATCAGTCAGGGAATCAGTGAACCAACTAATCAATTAATCAATCAACAAACCAGGGAATCAATGAACCAACCAACCAGAAAATCAATAAAGCAACCAACCAACCAACCGGGGGATCAACCAAGCAACCAATAAAGGAAACAACTAACCAATCAACTAGGGGATCAGCCAACCAACCAGAGAATCGATGAATCAACCAACTAAGCAATCGAGGCAGCAATCAACTAGCCACTCGGGAAATCAACGAACCAACCGACCAACCAGGGAATCAATGAACCAACTAATCAAGGAATCAACCAACCAACCAGGAATCGACCAACCAACCAATCGGGGAAACGACCAACCAACCAATCAGAAAATCTACCAGCCAATCAACCAGGGGATCAGCCAACCAACCAGAGAATCAATTAATCAACCAACTAACCAACCAAGCCATCAATTAACTAGCCAATCGGGGAATCAACCAACCAACTAACCAACCAGGAATCAGTGAACCACCTTATCAGGAAATCAACCAACTAACTAGAAAATCAATGAACCAACCAACCAATCAGGGAAACAACCAACCAACCAGGATATCAGCCAACCAACCATAGAATCAATGAATCGAACGACTAACAAATCGAAGCATCAGCCAACCAACAAATGAATCAATGTACTAAACAACCAACCAATCCGAGAATTAGTGAACCAACCAACTAACCAATCGAGGAATCAAATCAACCAACCAATCAGGAAATCAACCAGGGACTCAACAAGTCAAACAATCAGGGAATCAATGAACCAACCAACTAGCCAATCAACGAACCACCAAGTGAATCAGGAAAACTAACCACTAATCTGGGAATAAACCAAAATCCAACTGCAGCGAGACCAACAAACCAACAAGAAAAAACAACTTATTTTGATTTCCTTGTTGGTTGATTGATTCTCTAGGAAAATAAACGTAATAATAGTAATTATAATTTAAAGGTCATTTTTCAACTGACTGTTTAGTTTAATCAGCCAACTCAACAGCCAGTTAGGAAATTGCCAACCGAATCACAGTGTCCATGATCCAGCTAATCAGGGAACCAATCTCAACTAACTGACTGATTAACTTGAAAATCATGCAATCAGCCAAAAAGGGAAGCAATCAAACATCAAAGAAACGAAACCAATAAATCAAGGAATCAGCCATCACGATCACCAAACACCAATGAAATCCAGTGAAGCATCTATAGATGACTTAATTGTGACATAATTGTTTAAACATACCTGTAAGAGATCCAATTACTTGGGGAGGGAGTAAACCCCAAATTTGTGGATGGGGGTCCACAAGAAAAGCAAAAATTTCGAAAATTTTCCCAAAAAAGCCAAACAAGCTAATATTTTCCAAATTTTTCCGAATTAGGAGGGTTCCAACATTTGGGTATAGGGTTCGACTAAGTTAGGGCCCCCATAATGTGCTTAAGCAGACGAGTATGTGTATTTTTATCTGATGATTTGGTTTTTGATCGCATGGTTGGATCATCATTTCGCAAACTCGGCCATTGAGCAGTATATTTTTTGGATTGAGATTTTCAATTGGCGAACCATTGATTTTGAGCCTCATAAATTCGCCGGGGTGCGCAAGGCTTGATCTGAAGCTATATCTTGCTTATAATTAAAAAATAAGTGCAACTCCGGTATTTTATTTGTACGAGCCTTTTTGTCGGCCAGAAATTATTTTAGTCTATAAAAACCATGATTTTGAGTGTACTTTTTCACAAACCTTCTTCCAGGGTTTTTTTCCGCACTCAAAATTTTTTCGCAGGTGGAGATTTTTTCCATTTGAAGTTGAAATCATTTTAAAATGCGTAAGGGGAACAAAATTGTGGCTAATTTTCTGAACGGTGAGTTAATTCCCAGGTTGGCTGGGAATTAATTGACCGATCCAATGCTTGGTTGGTCGATTGATTACCTGATTAGAGGTTGGTTAGTTGATCATCTGGTTATTCTGTCGATACCTTAATTCTTTGATTGGTTGATTTTCTGATTAGCTGGTTAATGATTTTCTGGTTGTTTCGATTAAGCAACCAGCGATTAGTTAACTCCATGATTTGCTGGTTGATTATCTGATTGGCTAATTCACAATTTGTGGATTTATTGACTCCTTATTACTTGGTTCATTGATGGGTTGTTTCTGATAAGCCGTTTGGTTGGTCATCTAGTTTTTGGCATTTCATGGTCGTTCTCTGAGGGCTCGATCCCATCTTTACGATTAAAATCGGTTCACACACAAAACATGATCTGGTGCTGAGAATCAAGTCGCCTGGTACCAAAATCGCCTCAGCTGGCGCCGAGTTACATCCAGTTGAACCTACTGCCAAGGTATGGGGTGGTGGGCACACATCTTTTTTTCACCCAATTTACTGTAAAATTGGCATTTCTGACTTGTACTTTTGATTTTTTTCTCCAAGAAGAAGTCATCTACTTTTTTTAACACTTGAAACATTTCGGGAGCCATGCCCCCCCCCCCAATCCCCTGCCCCCAAACCCCTGCCGACTGGTGTGTTGGCAATAATTTGTAATACCTTCTCAGTTCAGATTTTCTCTAGAAAAATGATGGTATTAAATAAATGTATGGAGAAATGTGAGAAAAATCAACAAATTCATATTAATCTTGAAAATTATATTTTCACAATGAATTGACGAGTTTTACCCACTCTTGCAGAGATATAGCAGCAGGCTTTTTTTTCGTCAAAAATTTACAGGCCAAATGGCTCCTAGACCTAAATTTTTAGGAGCCAAACAGACATTTTTAGGAGCCATAAATAATCAATGCACACTTTTGATAAAAATTAATGCATTATATAATTCGTATAGTTTGATTGTATTTAATCCAAATTTATTTGTATCACAGATAGGGCAAATTTTTTGAATTTGCTTTTAAAACGGAACTCATCAAAAAAGTTTATTTTCAATCAAAACACGACACGTTTATTCATTACGTTTCTTAGCAAAATCACCAGTTTTATATCGCGTTTCTTTAGCCCTTATTTTGTAAGCACTTTCGAAATCAAAATTATTACAATTGCTGTGGCATTTCTGCAAACGCATCAAGACGTCCAAATGTTCAGCCTGATTTGATGATCGATGAAAAATCTAATTTTGCTATTTGATTTTTTGATCGAGTAAGACCTTACTGTTGTTTGCGACCAAGTTTTCGTCTTTAATCTGTTCACCAGAGAAAAACCACGCTCAACGCCAGCGTTTGTTGCATTGAAACACAAAATTATCTCGGAAAAAACAGTTAAAAATAGTAGTAAATCGTTTATTGTTAGAGATCTTAAAAATAGAAACGCATTCATGTAAAGTTGCTTGATATATAATATAATTATAGCAAACAACTAAAATTCAGTTAAACTTCAGCTGAATTTTTCGGAGCCAAATTGGCTCCTTGGAGTAAAATTTTAGGAGCCATTTTCGAACTTTTAGGAGCCCAGGCTCCTTAAATGACTAAAAAAAGCCTGTATAGCAGATTCATTGAAACAATCATCGACAACTGAGAAATGAAACTTGACTTTTTTTGGCTTCAGCTTGCAGTTGTAGTGAACATTATAAATTATTGCCATTGTCGGAGCGGAGGGTCAGAAAAATTTGAGATTTTGACCTTCTAAATTACACCAGAATGCACCTTTTCATCAATGCCAGCAGTACAAACGCCCAAAAAAATTTCCGTTCTATGCGGAAAATGCCCAAAAAATTTTTCCGCGCCACCCAAAAAGAGTGTGCGGAAAACACCTTGTTTCAGATAGCATCAAGCTCAAGGTACACGGTATTGAAGAACGCAGCTTCATTCGGGAAAATCAATATCCTGATAACTTATTTAAGAAAGATGAGGTTCAAATTTTCCGTTTGAAAACATATCTAATTTTAAAATCGAAAAATACACTCACACTTTCACCATTTGAAAAACTTCCATTGAAACTTACAATTTTTCAAAATTACTTCCATGATGCTTCTAAATTCAAAATCGGCCTCTTGTTCAAAAGTATAGTTACAGAAAAGTGGAAAAATTGAGATTTTAGTTTTTTAATATGCACCACAATTCATGTTTTCCGAAGGTTTTTGCGCCAAAAGGAACGGAGAAAGCCTTGGATAGACCATTCTGAAAAATTATAAAGTAGAAAACGCGGCAAAAAAATTTTTCAGTGTTTTTTGATTTTAGAACCCGGAGAAGCGTTTTCCGACCAGTTAATGCCGACAAAATCTTTTTTTTACGTTGAACAAAGATATCGAAAAGATATTTGTGCGGAGCCAAAAATGTTTGTCAAATTTTCGTAGTGCAATTTTCAAATTGAAATTCTGAGGCCTTTCTCGGTCATTTTCCCAGAGTTTTAAAGTTTTTTAGATTTTTTCAACCAAATCATAAAACGTTGAAAAGTATGTACATATACAAAGCACACAGCGAAATCATAATCACAATCATTTTTCCTGTTTTAATCTGTCTATAGCTATCATGATTTATAACACTCACTGAGTGAGAAAATATTTAAATATGATCGACAGAAAAATCGAATTAAATGTTAATTTGATAATATTTGACTTTCGAAGTGTCGCCCTCAAGCCAAATCCGATGAATAAAAATTGGCTCGAGGCAACAGGAAATTTTGATCATTTAGAACACACAAAAATTCAATTTTTCAAGTTCTCAGACTTCTCCAGATTTCCCAGGCGTAATTTTTTCCTCTGACCTTTCAGGTTTTCCACTAAGTACACTGGTATGTCCTAAAAAGTGTGCAGACTCTTGAATAAACTTGAGTGGTTGCATTCTGTCCATTTTCTACAGCATCTGGCTTCCTACCCTCTTGTGGCGTGGCAACTATCAAAATGATTCGGGAACCAAACACCTTTTTGGGCTGGCTGGTACCAGATGAACCGATAGGGTTTGTCCAGCTCCAGGTATGCCTGAATCGGGCCTGGAATTTCCGGCCCGGACCGAAAATTTTTTTAGAAGCCCGAACCCGGCCCGGTCCGAAATCAGGCTTTAACCTTCAGGCCCGGCCCGATTAAAAAAAACAAAGCCCGGAGACAGACCCGAAAGTCCGATTTAAAATTTTTTTAAATTAAAAAAAATTTTAGAGAAAGAGTGTGAGTATAGAGCATAGTTAGTCGGGCCAAGCTTTGACTACTTTCTCCATAGTTTTTTCGTTTTAAAAAAAATCAATCTCGGTTATTTTCAGGTACACTGAAAAAAATTAGGTGTCACCACTGTTATTTTACAGGAGACAAAATTTTTGGCTCCGTACAACGATTTTTTTGATGATCTTTGTAAAATCTTTGTATACAAAGTACAAAGAGATTTTATCGACATTACCTGGTCAGAAAACGCTTCTCCAGGCTCTATTATCAGAAAACACAGTAAAGTTTTCCGGCGTTTCTTGCCGGATTTTATTTTATAATTCTTTGCAATGGTTTATCCGCTATTGTACAAATCGTGCTTACCGGAGAAAAAATTTCCGGAAAAGGGAGAAAAATGTTGGCGGTCCAGTATGCAAAAGACAAATTTGTGTGCATTTCATAAGGTCAAAATCTATTTTTCCAACTTTTTTGTAACTATAATTTTAAACACGAAGCCGAATTCGGATTCAGAAGCATCATGGAAGTAATTTTCAGAAATTTTAGGTTTAACCTGAAGTTTTTCAGATTTATGAGAGTATGGGTAAATTTTAATATGAGGTCGAGAGTTACAAAAAAATTTGGCCGAAATTATCCGAACAATGCCAATTTTTCCATTTGAATCAAGTACTAAAAATAAGAATTTCAGTTCCCAATCCAACTGAATAAACAGAAGAAGTTCGGATTTCTATTCATTCATAAGTCATTAGCAATCTAAAAGCTTGCCGTGATAATATATGTACTATTCGACAAAATTTTTGAGCCAAATAAATAAAAGTAGTTAATATCATGTTCATTGAGAAAATGTTGCGTTTTCAGTCCGTAAAATGTCTAAAAACAAAGAAAATTCAACATTTCATCACTTTGAAATTTCGTACCAATAGGTAATTTTCATATAATTCCAAATTTTTTTGTGCCGAAAAAAACGTTTTGATACGGTCGTTAGCATGTCTTACTTAATTATTCAGTCAACTTATTATAGTTTTTATCAGACTACTCCATAGGGGGCATGGGGGTATCACCCTAGGCTTTAGGTTTGGAAATTTATTTACCACCCCGTTAAGAATGACTTACTGGTCGTGTAAAATGGGAGAAAGATGACCTTTTGGTATACAAAATTTTGGAAATTGTCATGAGGGTTAAGCGAATTTGAAGAAAATGGGGAAGCGGAATTGCTAGAGCCGTACACTGCGAAAATTTCCTACCCGATTGCTCTTTTTTTATTACGCGGGTACCCGAATTACCCCGGTTATGTTCTAATGGTAACATATAATCAAGTATTCAATAGTATGTACAAATAGTAACATATGTGTGATCTGAAATATAAAAAAACTCCAATTTTCATCCCTTTTTTTGAATACATTACTAGATTTATAATCAGAGTAAACATTAAAAGGCCAACAAAATTAATAATGCGGCTCGATTGGGCCTGTTTCCAGGTTTTTTTGCACAGGGTAAGTTGCAGTGTGCAACGTGGGGAAGTAATTTGGTGGCATATAAATTTTTTAGTTGCTCACTCTAAAATTGATGAATTCACTTAATTTCATCAGAAAATTGATTGAAAGCTACTTCATTCAGTTTTTCAGTAGACTTCAATACTGAACTTCCTAAGTTTTGGAGAACAAAGGAAAGATTGGCAAGAGTGACTGGTTCGCCCCCTTGCGCCGACAAATTTTGATTTGAAGACCTCTAAAACGTCGGAAAATCATTTTTTCAGCGCCTTCTTCTGCAACTATCGATGATCGATCGTAGTTTTTATGCCATGTGGTTTACGAAAGGGGTCAAACATTTTTTCTCTATTTTTTGGATTTTTATATTCTATAACGCTCTTTCGTCTTTTCCTTCTTTTCTTTTATCTTTTTCTGTATCTTTTCAATGTCTGTTTCCGATGGAAGGTCAAATTTTTCAGTGAATTCGACGAGTTTTTAGCCGGCAAGAACCTATCCCATGCTGATGGTGTTTTAGTCATTTCCCAAGTGCAAAAATATGTTCACGAAAGCCGAAAATTCTGAACCGCAAAACAATTTTGTGAAAATTTTTGAAAAATCTTGATTTCCTTCAAATACGTTAAAAAACAATACAAGATCAAGCATTTACCCATAAGATGCTGATGTTTAAAAGCTATAAGCATAAACTGGGCCGATATTTTCTGACCGCGCAACAGAAATTATGCCAAGAATCATGAGTGATATTAAAACCGGCGCCAAGCGCCGGAAAAGGTCCGGTATGTTCCAAAAAATTTGGTTGCACAGTCCGAAATTTGGTTGCTTTGTGCGAAGAAAAGCCTGCCTGTTCCGTCTCTCTTAAAAATATGTACTATACACAAGCTTATGTGCATTGTTTTCTGATTGGAGACGCGGAGACGGACACTTTATTGTTCAATATGCACTCCGTACGTTTCTACACATATTTCAACAACATTCAACACCATCTTCTTTACCTTTTTAATATAATAAATTATCCGCGGGTTCTACCTGGGTAATTCGGGTGCCCGGTGTGAATTCTACCTGGGTAACTCGGGTGCCCGGTGTGAAGCTCTACTATTGGATATAATTTTTTAGAGTGGATGGTCAGTTAGAGAAAAATACCTTTAGGATTTCCTCAGTTTTGTAAATGTATATGTATGAAATATGTATGAAATGTATGAAATTAGAAGAAGAGCACCAATGTTTTTTGTACGAGACAAGCATCTTTGGCTCTGTACGAAGGTTTTTTGGCATAACCATAGAATCGGGTACCCGTACTTTCTAAAACAACGGTTAAGCATATAGGCGGTACGTGAAGGGGACGTGGTTAAATATTGGCCAGTCTGGTTATATTTTTAGCGTACTCTTTTCTTTGGGTACCTATTAGATCACTTTTGCGTGCTCTTTATTGATTACGAAATATAATTTCAACAAAATTACGAAATTTTAGTAATTTCTATTCGTCACAAACAAATTTAAATTTTCAATTTTCACATGCAGATCGCAGATCCATACTGTCTTTGCCAGGATAATTCTGTCAATTTTTTTATACCTTTAAAATTTTTTTCAAATGAATGAAGCTAAATAATGTATTGTAAAGTTCTGAAGTCGTGCAAGAAATTCTTGCAGGCGAAAACGGTTAGTCATGGCGTGAAGTAAAAAACAAGAAGTATGAAAAGAAAAGTATGCAATGTGTACAGCATTCTTTGAAGTGAAACGCTGTTCATTTATTTTTCTGATCAAATGGATATTTTTACGTCCCTTGAGATTTATTTTCCTTTGAATCAATCATTCTTTTTTAAATCTATAATCTTTCCTCTTCCATCTGGTATAGCTATGGCATGCAGTCGGCTCCCTCTTAACTGGCAATGCAGCACACATAATGTGGTTATTGTACCCTCACTTTTCGACTTTTCCATTTGTTGTACAGTTTAAATGCAAAATGCAAAAAATACTCATTGCGTCAGTAAAAAATTGCAATTCGCCTATAAACAAAATGCATCAAATTAGTAGAAAATTAGTAGAAAAATCTTCAGATTGATAATGCAAATTAGGCGTTTGGAAACTGAACGCACTTTTGTTTTGGGTTATCAACATTATCTGTCTCAAGAGGCATAACAAAACATGCTTTGGTCGTTCAACTGCTTTTTTAAACGCGACTCTTTCGTGTTTCAATCTGAGATATGATATCAAATATCGTCACGTTAAAAAGTACTAGGTAATGGCCGATATTTAACCACACCCCCTTACAAACTGCCTATATGCACCGTTGCTGTAGAAAGTACGGGTCCCCGATTCTATAATTATGCCGATTTTTTTGGTATCTTTGTGCAAAGTAGATGGACGTTTTGTCGATATTACATGATCAGAAAACGGTTCTCCTGGCTAAAAAGTCAGAAAAGATCGACAAATTCTCTGTCTATTTTCTAATTCTTTGGATTGGGTAATCCACAGGTTTTTCCCAAATCGTGCTGATTTTGTGAGAAAAAAAATGTTCGGGAAAAGTGTTGGGGATTCGACATTGCATTTTATTAGGTGAACCACTGTTATTTTCCGACTATCTTCTTTCCACATTTGTGGGAAGACCCTAAAAAAATTTTCCACAGTGGGAAATTTTCAAATGCTTGATTATGTGTAGCGGTAGCGACATTTTACATTATGTTTAAATTAGGTTACCTATGTATTGAGTGGTTATGAATTTTTTGAGACTAAACTTGTGAAACAGTGTTTTTTGACACTGAAAATGCAGGACTGTGCGATGATTAGTAATGATACCGAACCTACTGTATAATTATTCACTCCATCACAGTCATACTCATAAAGGAAAATTTGTTCAATATCTACGTTTAAATTTTAAAAAAATTCCCATTTTCCCAACTCTTTTTTTGCTTGAAAATGCTCATAGATGCTTTAAGTGTTTTTGAGCTTTTTAAAAGATTCTGGTAATCAATTTTTCGAACAAATATCTCGAAAATTAGATTTGAATTTTGTGTTCAAAAATCGTAAGTTCTAGAGTTTTATCAATTAAAGAATTTTAAAACCAGTAATTTATTATAATTTATTTAAAACCAGTAATTTATTCCAATAGTAAATTATGAACTATCATTAAGCTTTTGTATTCATTTTACGTTGAGGAAGGAACAATCGCTTAAAAAAGTTTAGAAAGTTGGCGTGTTGATCTTTCTCAAAAATTGGGTCAAGGAAAAATCCGGATATTCATCAAATATCAAGATAAAATATTGAAGATTACCAATTAAAACATAAAATAATGTGTTTTTAGATGATGAAAACTATTATAGATTATGTGGTGAGTGAAGTTACACGTGCTAAAAGCCGCGCCTAAGCTTGGTAATAAATAATAATGCTTATTGAAGTTATAACCCGCGCCGAAAAAATGAGATTTGAACCTTCTAAAATGCATCTTTTCTATATGAAAACCCCAAGAAAATTTGATTCATGTCCAAAATAATTTTTTTAGTGCCTTGTGTTGACTCCGAATCTGCTCAAATAGAATCGGAATGCTAAGCGTCCGCTCGAAAACCGTCGGTGGAAGCGACAAGGTTCGCACTCATATGATGTTTTTATCAGCGCCGGAGAAAGAATATAAGAAAACTCGACGAACGACAAGTATTTTTTGTCATTTTGTGATCGTAAATTTTTATCACTTGTACAAATGCTATTTTACAATCACCCATTCGGTAAAACAGGTTTCTTAGATGGGGGATATCGGAACTTGAAAATTGTATTGTTTCCCGATTGACAAACCGAATTCGAGTGCTCGAGATCAAAAAACTGTATTGTGCCGCATTTGGGGAGGTCAAAGTCTCAAAGCTTTCCGACTTGAGTGATTATTATTCGTTATAATTCAGCTCAGGCGTGACCGCTAGCAACGCGTCTACTTTAATTCATCATTTAACTTTTAATTGTTTTCTCTATCCGAAATTTCTGCCTCACTTTTTGATCAATGATTATCGATATTTGGGTGGAAGGTTTGATGAAAATATGACCTTGGAGACCTCTGATTTGAGAGCTATGTATACAACTTTACAAGCCCATATTCATTTTCCAGATTTGGCATCCGATAGAGTTTTAAAAGCCACACAGCAATTGCAAGCCGTTCTGCAAGAAAAAGACGTCGCAATACAAACCATCTCGCAGTTAGATCCACGCCAATGGACAGGAAATCAAAGAGTCATTCATTTCGGTCCAATGGCCCAGCGCGATCCTTTCTATTATTATTATCCGAAAGGTTGGGATATTTTGTATCCTGCGCATTTCGGATTTTTCCCCTATCGAACCAAAAAGTCTCGCGGATCCAGCCCCATAGTTTGCCTGATTGCTTTCGGATCTTTCATTTCGGCAGCGGCCTTTTTCATGGCTTACTTGAGCTTTACGTCCTTTTCGTTTTATATACGGAATGTTGGGAATTTGCAGCCTTTGCAAGTAATTTTTTTCGTAATCAGCATACGCATTACTCATTTTCTGTTCAACTTGTCGATGTTGTTCAAGTGCTCCCCATAAAGTTTTTATTTCAACTGGTTTATTAAATTTTAGAATCTACTGTAAATAGTGTAAATATACCTGAAATTTCTATCGCAACTATTATATAGCCGGTAGGCTTTTATTGCACGTTTGAGCCTTGTTACAAATAATTTTGGGATCGGAGAACTCAAATTTC
This sequence comes from Romanomermis culicivorax, assembly GCA_963922205.1. Taxonomy (NCBI): domain Eukaryota; kingdom Metazoa; phylum Nematoda; class Enoplea; order Mermithida; family Mermithidae; genus Romanomermis; species Romanomermis culicivorax. The sequence goes on along the minus strand of CAWUHX010000221.1, from coordinate 315,946 downwards.
TTTTATTATGGCGAATACTGCACCCTATCTTCTCAAAAATGACATGCCGTTTTACAGTTTGACGGCAAGACTTCTTTTCTCACAGGTTGCGGCGCCCATTCTCGCTGGTATCGGCGGCTTATTCTTGTTTTTTGGCGTAATTTGGTGGATTTCAACGTTGCAATTGTGCAGCGAAAGTTTACGTCATACGCAGCCCCATCATGTTCATAAAAGGCGAATTTATATAAAAGAAAATGACCGAGATAAGCAAGTAAATGTCTCTTAATGATGGGGATAGGATAGAGTTCCGAATTTGGATCCGACAGCGCAGTCGTCCGACTCATTTTACTTTATCCGGATCCCATCACTGAAATTTTCCGATCGAGGTACTTAAATCAACCGTTCCGGATCCGATATTTTCAAGCATGATATGCTGTCACAAAGGACTTAATTTTCTTTGGCTTTATTTATTTTCCACAAAAAGTTCAAACCAATAATAGCCCAATCATAATTGACACCGCTTTTGAAGAATTTGATGGCAGTTTTTATGCGAAACTAACATATTATTACATCCTAAGTTGGTGCTTAACTAGAATGACCAGGTCTTATTTTCTGTATAAAACAAATGTCCCAAAATATTCCGTTACGAGCTGTCACTTATTTGTATTTTAAATCATTCCCAATGTGCTATAGAAAGCGTCCATACAGACAGAAAATACTGGCTGAATGAGTTAATTAGTATTATCAACATTTTACTTAAATTATGAAAAATACGAATTCCATTCATCTTGATTTCAAATTTCATACAGTATAAAATAATTATTTACACTAGTTCAATTCAGACGTACACGGCAAGAGTTTTCCCCGGGGAGGATCTTCGGACTTTTCATTGATGGGAGGCAGCGAAACAAAAAAAAGCTCTACAAGGATGTTTTTTATGCAAAATATGCATAAAAATCATCAAAAAAACTGTCTTCGAAAGAGTTCAGGGATATTTGACGATTTTTTTGGCCAGGGGATGTACGGGGTCTCAGGCTGGAGGGTTTACCTACCATACCACCCACCCCCTATGTGCATGTATGGTCCACTTGACAGAATGCATCAAGGATTCTTCCGGATTAGAGGTCCCCAAGGTCAAAAATTTAGGTAGGGGTAAAATCGTAAATTGTAAGGGCAGTACTTGAAATATACCGTGACCTTTTTTTTGCTCCCAACTTTTTGCGGGGGGGTGGTGTAGTTCTCTCACCATACAACCACTTACAAAAATGATAAATGCCCCTACAGTTAAACACCATTTACTATTTCAACCCCCTTTTTCCAGCTCAAAATCATGCAACTTGAATATACTAATTATACGCAGAGAATAGTCACACTTTGAAGATTGTTGTGTCAACTGATTCCTGCACATTTCAAGAATCGGGCACAACATATGTTTGGAAACATTATTTGAACCACCATCTTCAGGGGTATGAGCTTATTCCATCACTGATAAGGTTTGAAACAGTGCTTCCATTTGAAAGTGCAGAAGCGGGAAAAAGGAAAGGAGAGCATGAAGAGGAAGAATTTTAAGAACATAATGTTTTTCTTCCCAAGGGGCGATTTTTTGATAAATCACATATTTACATAGCTCATTATTTGATCTCCAAATTATATATATAATGATTTCCTACGAGTAGTATATATAAATGTGCTGATATCCTTTCCTAAAAATCGCTATATGGCACAGAAGTTGCATTCTTTCCCATTATCATCTGGTCAGTAAATGTGTCAAAAAGACCAGTGAGTAATTCCTCTCAAGCACACATTGTGCAATTTTTCTCGAATTACTATAACCTACTGAAGAGAGGATGAGGTCTACCAAAATTTTTTGCTATAGTGAGCTGTTTTTATGGGGGTAGTACATAAATGAATTTCCAAATCTAAGACGGGGGTAATACCCCCCATGCCTCCCATGGGGTGCTCTGTTCCGGATCCTGTATGCAGGATCCTGATACGGAAGAATCTGTCATATAAGTATCCGGACCCGATTATTGTGATTTTCCTGATCAAGAAAAGAAAATTGTTTTGATCCAATTGTGTGTCCAAACTCGACATAGTCAAAAAGTGAGTCCGTCTCATCTCTACTCAGCGTGGAATGGTAACCGGTCAAAACTTTTTCTTCCATTTCCCCCATAGTTTGGGCCAATGAGCCCACAAACGTTTTATTTATGCGTTTTTGTTTACATTGAAGCATTCCAGGTTTCCGAAATCGCTAGTCATTGAACGTGGCAGGAAAAATATACATTTTCAATTAGCATATGCGAAACCTGTTGGAATCAATTTTCAAACAATGTATTTATCATTCCACGAGAAGCAACGAAAATTTTTTGAATATTAAAGCGTCTGAAATGTTGAAAAAACGGAAGAAACCAGTAGTTGTAAGATGAATTGTCACAGCAGAAATTTTGCATTCAGGAATCCGATGAGGAACTTCTTATGGAGAATTCGCCATTTACGCCTCCGCCGCCGATTGCCGTTCTTGAAAATGTCTACACGGATCCTTCCTTATACAAGCCCATTTCGGAAATGAAGCTCTTCCCGCCCATGTGAGGTTCCAGTAGAATGAAAGTGAAGTAACAGAAAAGTTATCCATAGACGGATTATGATCTACTGTGCTAAAAGGAATTTTTGTTTACCAAATAACGTCGAAGTCAGATCTTTTCAAATCACCCTCTTTGAATTTCTGACACACACATGACTTTAAAAATTTACAAAAACTGCTACCAGAGCTGTTTTTGGTATAGAATGTAACTTTATTTAAACGTTAAATGTTTATTTTACGAATGAATGCCGTCGAAGTGATTTAGTTTGAATTGGGCACCATGCTGTTCATGACTCAAAAAGTTCTTGAAATGCTGTAAGAAATAGCAGACTCCGATTCCGTTTATAGAAAAAGAACATTCTCGAATTATTTAAATTTTATCCTCACCAATTGACTTTGTCTATGTTCGTTTTCGAGCAATTTGCTCGTTTTCCTGTATTTATAATCCGATTTTACTTTTTGTTTTCGCTTATGTTCGTGGATTGATAGTCTGAAGGGCCATCTATACTTCGCCGTACGGTGCCGTACGGCACCACATTGAGCTGCTCTACTTCACGCCGTACGGTGGTAAAGGAAAATGATAAGTAGCTGCTATTCTTACGTGCCGCACGGCACCGTACGGCGAAGTATAGTTGGCCCCATACATGTAATTGAGGGGGAAGTGCTATGGGAACCCCCCCCCCCCAGAAATCGTCGACCATATGGCTAGCCATTGGGCCACTGTCCCCCCAGGATTTTCCAATCCTATGGCAAAAAATTTCCAAATTTTCAAAGTTAGTAGTCGATTTGTTGTAATTTCCAAATTTTCAAAATTAGCAGTCGATTTGTAGTTGGAAAATTGAATTATTTCGGCTTCTGCACATTACGACTCTGAACGTTTTATCTTGTATGCATAATCTCTGTCGTTACCATGTTTAATCCCAAGTCTTCCCAGACAAACTGCCAGGGAAATTCATGCGAGGGTGGAAAAGGAGACTTTCTTGCGATTGATGGAATTTTTTCAACAGGATTCCTGGCGCGCAATCGACGTTATCCGTAGCTAGGTCGAATTTGTCCGTTATTTCGAAACCGATTTCCATCCGTAACATCGCACATAATTACACTAGTGGGACGATGTCGACGAATTATGGAGCTGGATCGCGGCGTGTCAATCGAACCGATTCCGTCGGTTCGTATGAATATGAAGCCTGGCCAGAATATCACGCGTCGAAAGTTCATTATTCTAGTAGCGGTAGATCGACGCGTAGATTGAGATAAAGTTTATAAAGTTTCGTGCTCTCGCCTTATCAATTTGAAAAAAATGAGTTGTTGTTGCGAAATTATCTATGTCTTGACAAAATCTTGTCCATGCATCTATATCAATCGCTGAAAGTACTGCACTCATAGTATATTTATTACTCGTATGTTCAAACCTTTGCGTTACATTTTACAAGTTGGTACTCCTATTCAGATTTTTGCATTTATTGTTTTCTCTTGTCTTAATAAGCTTTAGCAATGAATCTAGTCATTTTAGGTGCCTTATATTACAATACCTGTTAATGAGTAAAGCTTCAAAAATCTGCTTTTTTATCAATTTGCTTGTGTTTTTCTAATTATATATAGAATCTTGCTGTGTCGATGTGCGCCATAATCATTTTATCATTCCGTTTTTCAGAAAATGAAAGAACAAACATTCCACAAGATAGAATTGAACAAAACAGTTTATTGTATACCGATTCGTTATCAAAATTTGTCACCAGTGGGAACTGGAGCGTACGGCTCTGTTTGGTAAATTTTCTGTTTATTATTACATTATTGCTCTTTTCCGCAAATGTTTCCACTTTGTTTATTGCAGCTCGGCGTACGATACGTTGAACAAAAATGAAAAAGTTGCAATCAAAAAATTATCTAGACCTTTCCAAAGTGCCATCCATGCCAAACGAACTTTCCGGGAATTAAAATTGTTGCGTCATATGGAGCACGAAAATGTAAGTTTGTGTGACGCTTCTGTTGAATAGAAGAGTTTAGTATATTGACGTTGGTAACTGTTTGTTTTACTTTTGCTCTCCTGACGTCTTAAATCCAGTGCAACAGTCCTGGCGCCTTGGATAGTGCAGCCGTCCTGTCAGACAAGAGTGCCTAACTCTTCTTACCACCACTAATGAATGGGTGAACTTCGGAGATTCCCAAAGAAACATCTCAACTTTCGCCTGGGCATGGTTATTCACAGAGTCGACTCCATCTCAGATTCAGACTTCCGAAGACGGCATAGACGCACTAAAATATATTGAAAACTTCAATGATTTTCATCATTCTTTCTTTTTTGCGCCTATTCCATACTAATTCTGGCGCGTCTTTTTTGGTCCTCAATCCGCGAATTTTTACATGTCAGCGTACCCAAAGTGTCCAGGTCGAAAGACTCAAAACAGAAAGGTTCCGATCTTAATGTCATTTTGGTAGTTTATGCGTCCCAATACACAGTTTGGTCGATGCTCTGAATGCCTCGTACTTCATCTCCTCATCATGTGACCTACTGTTTTGTTCTGAATATTCAAAATATTCTAGCAAAGCTGTTGAAATTATTGCGTAAAATTAAATTTGACGCCAATGGCTAAGAAATATCATCTGCAAAAGTTTAGTTTTATATTTATTTATGACCAATGTTTTTAATTGTATAATGTTCTTGAGTAGCAAAAATTTAACTGTAGGATGCAGAATGAACGACGGGAAGATGAAGTGGTAAACTTTACACAGTAGTTGCTGCTTCTATCGATATAGCGTAATCAGTACGATAAAGTTCTGGAATTTAACCAAGTTGCTATTTCAGAAGTTCTGTGTAATGCACGTTCTGATTTTTAGCACATGTTTTGCTTTTTTCAAGGTTATAGATTTAGTCGACGTTTTCACACCAGACGAGAGTGCTGAAGTTTTACAAGATGTGTAAGTGTTTTTCGATTGTCATCTTGAATAAAATATCCTTCTCATCTTGCATTTAGTTACTTCGTTTCTTCATTAATGGGCGCCGATTTGAGTAATATTTTGAAGATACAAAGGCTTACGGATGATCATGTACAATTCTTGGTTTATCAAATATTACGGGGTTTGAAGGTATTTATGTTGCAAGGACTTTTTGTATACGAAATCTAAACTGTTGTAATTTTTCAGTATATTCACTCAGCTGGAATAATTCACAGGGTAAATAGTCTGTTTGAAATGTATGTTGCGCATACAAGGGCTTTTTTTCTAAATAGGATTTGAAGCCAAGCAATATTGCAGTAAACGAAGATTGCGAATTAAAGGTATCATTTGCGTACTATAGAAAATGTTTGCTGTGCTTTCGATCTGTGAGATTTTCTTCATTCTAAAGTTTAGTTTCTTCAATGCTATAGATGCAAATGTCGGAAGGGTTCCAATTAATAGGCTTTTGAAATTGAGCAGATGACTTCTAAAAGATTCATCATGGTTTGGTTCACTTTTTAGTCTAAAGTGGTGCATTCAAATAAGGACTCATCCTTGAAGCTTGAACATAGGACAGGGAGCTTACATTTATGCGACGGTTTATTTTTTAGATCCTCGATTTCGGCCTAGCGAGACAAACTGACGATGAGATGACAGGTTACGTGGCCACGAGATGGTACCGTGCTCCCGAAATAATGTTAAATTGGATGCATTATAATCAGACAGGTAAAATTCTTTGTCCAAAATTCAGACGTGCACGACGAGAATTTTCCAGAGGGGTCATTGGACTTTTTATCGAGGGGGGTAGGGGATGGTCTAGTAAAAAACTAAAAAAGTTCTGCAAGCTTGTTTTTCGTACAAGATATGGACAAACATGATCAGAAAAGCTGTCCTGGAAAATTTCAGGGGAATGTTTGACGATTTTTTTGGGCCAGAGGGGTTGGCCAGTGTCTCAGGTAAGAGGTTTACCCCCCTACCCCCATATGTGCATGTATGGTTCCAATTCATCTCAGTCATTCTTATCCCTTCAGAATCAAAATGAAAAATAATCCCGAATTTTTTCTATGGATTGTTGATTCTAAAATATTTATCAGATTCAGTCATGGTATTTAGAGAGTTGTTGCATGTGAATTTTTACCAACAGGATCCGAATATAAATAACGCACCCACAGTTTCTGTGAATTTTCTTATTCACGATCTTGAAAAAGCATCCCTATAGTTTGTATTGCTGAAAATTTTTTGTCCGTTTTCCTTTCTTTAAGCAATTTTTAACATTTTTTAGTCGACATTTGGAGCGTCGGATGCATTATGGCCGAATTGACCACAGGAAAAACTCTGTTTCCCGGATCTGATCGTAAATTTATTTTGAAACAGAAAAAAATCGGTTGTTCTTTTTGACAATCTATTCCAGACATTGATCAGTTGAACCGCATAATGGCACTTGTTGGCACGCCCAACGACGAACTCTTAGCCAAAATGCAATCAGAAGAGGCGCGTAGTTACATAAAAAGTCTACCGAAATGGGAGAAGAAGGATTTTCGGGCGTTTTTTGCCGGCGCAAATTCTTCCGCAATCGATCTTTTAGAGAGAATGTTGGTCTTGGATCCAGATTACAGGTAGATACTTATTCCAAGAAGATTTTGATATTTTTCGAAGTTCATACTTTAAAAATACTGATTTTCAGAAAATATGATTGTCAAACTTTATACTTTGTTAACTGAAATATACATGAAAACCATACAGGACATTTCTCGTAGAATTTCAATGGAGAATCGTATTTTAGATAAATACTAATGCTTTAAACTGAAAAAGTGGCGTTCAAAAAAATATTTCAAATTCATACCTTACATTGCATATAATTTTTACATTTCAAGAATAGAATAGAGTAGATTTGAAATCAGCCTATTCGGATTTAATCATCTTATAAATTTTAATGCTCAGCTAGCCAAAATATAATAATAAAGTTCTTAATTCTGAGGATTATTGGTTTTATGTTTTTTCATCTATCTTGTATATTCGTCCATTGTTTTTCTTCTGATTCAAATTGTTTACTACAATTCTGTTTTATGATTTTCCATTTTCGTTACAAATCAAACTTAAGTTGTCTTAATTACCAGACAACCTCATAGGAGAGTATTACATTGTCTGAGGCTTGGAAAAATATTTACTGCCAAGGAAAGTGACTGAAAAATCATTGAATTTCCGACGAAAAAGTGAATTACTGGTTAGCTGCTCTTGAAGAAAAATGACTTACTGTTGCGCCAAATTTTGGGAAGTGCCATATTTACAGAGTTAATTTGAGAAAGAGCTCATTTTTTCATAGGTATCAGTGACCATCAATCAATTGCTGAAAGTGGGTTACCATAAGTGTCTGAATTTGAGAAATGCTTGCGCTATGAGGAAGAAAAAATTCTCTCCTGGGAATTCGTCCTCTTTAAGGTTTGGCGTATTTCTATGCATTGCATCTATTCATCTCAGGTCAAAAAAGTTACTTCTTACTCCTCTGAAATCAGATCTTTTTCTTAGCACGACTAAAATTTTCTTTAGCACAGGCCCAAGTTCATTAGCACCGTGCTAAAAGAAGAACGATGCCTGAAATTTGTATATGCTATGCCCAATTGTATTTCTGACCTTGGGGACCTCTGCCAATGTCTCACTCGTTCCTCAGTCATTGATTGCTGTCAATTATTTTAGGCGCACTTCATTGTTTCACGTCAAATTTCAATTTTATTCTCGATTTGGGTTTGAGATTTCAGTATTTGATATAACTCGAACTAACAGACATGCTTTCTAAGCACGTTGTTAATGTCAAAACATGAAAATCTATAGTATGTTTTTATAAGATTCTTGTAAATTAAAAAATGACAGAAAGTAAATACCGCTCTTAGTTTTCGTTCGTAGTTTTCGCTAAGCTTTTAGTGTAGGACTTTTTATTCAAAAAGTGGTAAGGGGTAGTTGTGTAGGCTCACGAATTTCGAGTCATAATTTAGCAACAATTAGTGAAAACATGAAATAGTACTTGTTTTCCACCCGTGATATGTATAAGTATTTTATGAACAACAGATTATAGTGTTTCCTGTTTTTTAGAATCAACGCCGAGCAAGCCTTGGAGCATCCGTATATACGACAGTATCACGACCCGGATGATGAACCGACGGCCGAAGTTATAGATTTGTCTTTCGAAAAGCTAGACTTGAGTATTGGCCAGTGGAAAGGTAAAACAGTTTTCAGGAATTATGAGTTTGCCAATATTGAATGCACTATCCTCTAGAATCAAGGACTTTAAAAACCTGATTCTTCTGGAAATTATTAGGTAAATGGTAAAAGTATTCTTTGAGAGTCGTTATGGATCCTGACTTCATGTCGAATTCCGGGTGATAAAAATTTAAAATTTAAGTATTTTTTGCATCGAAAGTCACTAGATGCAATAAACTTGTTATACTTTTGAAAGAACTGAAGCGTTGTTCCGTTCCAGCTGAATACGCATTGTTCTGAATATATAAGAAAGTGAAAAAATATTTTATGGATTTTATGGAGAATCACGGCGCCAAAGTATCGCACACATTTAATTGCATCCAATATAAAATGATCGAATACTTTTTACAGAACGCGTTTGGGAAGAAATTCAAGGCTTTCAAGCCAGTCATTCAATTCCAATGGACCATGATATGGATATAGGTGCGACAATAATACCTAGATCCATTTAAAATTAGCGATTTTTTTAAGTTTTTCGATCAAGTTCAATCAAAAACTGATATTTCTGAGTAGAGGTGATCAGTCAGCTCAAATTTTGCATAATTGTCCGGCTTTGTGTTTACTCGCTATTGTGTGTATTATGAATTTTTGAGTATGAGTTTTTTGTAGTACAATGATTATGTTTTGAATGTAATAGCACACGTAACAGGCACTCAAAAATCTTTGTTGTTGGACAAAATACATCCTAAGACGAAAGATTCGTTGATTTTTTCATCTCAGCCCTGGATAAGTTCAAATGTTGTTACGTGTATGGATGTATGTTCTCTTTTTGTAATGCTATCCGATATGACTATGACAACGTGAAAATATGTACGTTCTATCACGCGCTATTGTAACAGGATAACATTGTCCACAAAAATTTTGCATATTTGTAGTCAAATTATGGCCATTCTACTGTTGTAAATTACGGGCTGGCAAAAAATAGCTGATAGTAAACTGTACATTTCGATCATTTCTTGTATGAGGCATGAGTTTTCCCGTGTAAAATCTGGGTCTGAACCTGCACCTGAAAGGTAGAAGCGGAACCTGAAAACCAGATGCAAACTATGTGGCAGCCTAAAGCCTATCTGACCGAGAACACTTTCAGATCAGAATTTAGCGGATACGGTTTTCGACGTCAAACTTTTTATATTATAATTCTTGCCTCAAAATCGAAAGAATTCTTCAAGAGTCGACGTTTGCGGACAAAAATTCGCAATGGATCGAAGCAGCAAAAGATAGACATTTTTGACCATGTTGAAAGAATACGGGAAGGCCACTTGAAAAAAATCCCTCCCTTCGAACATGGTGGCAACATTTTTCAAGATTCGTAGCAAAATAGATCACGATGTAAGAATTTTTCAAAATATATTGAAAGAGTTAAAATGATATCTTGATCCTCATTTCAATTTTATAATCTTTTTCCTTAACTTCTTTTGAGCTGAGTAGTTACAGGTGTGACTGCTAATTCCTGCTCTGGATCTGATGGAAAGCATCCTTTTTTTACTAAAAGTTTCTGGTTGTTAGAACTCCTATAGAATCCAGTTCTGAGACATGTTTTATCAGAATAAATAGGTACGGCATCCAAGTTTATGTTTTATAAGGTGCATCGAACTTCTCATTTTTTAGTAGTAATTTTTTACTAGGAACAACTGTTAGGCTAGTTGACAGTGCCATACTTTCCACAGATATTTTCAAGCATTTCAAGAAAGGCAGACTCAATATTCTTCACTTATTGTGAAATGATTGATGCGGCGATCGCATGGATAAGTTCGGCACGGAAAAACTAGTACGATGTTACTATAATGAAGAAACAACTGAAAATTTTCCCCCGAAACCTCGTTAAATGTTCAAAGTGTCTCGAGGAAAATTCAGACTTTAAACATAGTTCTATTCAAGTAAAATGCGGATTAGCATGGTCTTCATACGATTTTGGGATTGCAAAGAGAAATTCAGCGTTTTTCTTCAGTATAAAGTTTATATTCCGGGAAAATTGCGTATCGAATCGAACTTGTCAATTGTCGCTGCGTCTGTTATTTCAAAGTAAAAGGGCTACCATTGTCTCGATCTTCCCATCGAGTCCGGCGTTGAAAAATACTACAGCGTTTCACGTATTTTGTATTTTACAACTGAAGCAATTTCTGTGAGGATTCAACTTTTTTGTGACGTCAAAATAAAACTGTATCTCAAAAAAGATATATGAGGCAGTTTTCGAAGCTGAACACTAGTGTGACATTTCATTTCGCATGATAGTGCAAAATCGATGTGCTACAGTAAACGGAAAATCAGAATTTCACGATCTTTTTTAATTTTTGGTGCATTTTCTCCAGTTATATACTGTTGTGCGAAAAGGATACTCGATGAATCCTTGTCCAGTATTAGTCAGATGAGTCACCAACAGCTTACACTGAAATTCATCGGTCTGGTGTTGAGTTTGGACGGATCACTAAAGTTGACTTCTTTAGAAGAAAAATGGTAATTTTTCAGAAGAGGGCATGCCAACACGTCAATCCTGCGAAGCAACAAAGGAGATTTATTCTCAATCGACAACATGAGGTATTAAAAAATTAAAAAGAATGCAGTTGTTGCAGGGTTTCTCATGAGAAGATCGTATTTTTTTACGTTTCAGTCTAAATTGTACAGCCAGAAACGGCATCGTAATACGGTAGTGCTAAAGAAAGCTAAGATCATTACGCTAAGCGCTGAACATCACAGAATGAACTGTCTTGAAGCAGTCTCTAACAGAGCAAGCGAAATTTCGATGAGGTATGTGGATCGTAGAAAACCAAATAAAAGACAAAAATTAACGTCAATATAGTAAAGCAACGAATCAGTTTATTGAAAATTATTGGCATAACTGCCTTCGGCGAAAGAAACTGAATAATGTATGTGCTATTTTTAAATTTTTTAATATCCTGTGTTGTCGATTTTTTTCGGTTTTTGATATAATGTGCCACCTTGGTAGGAGTACATTCCGCAGAAATCTTTTTTTGTTGCTAAAGGCCCAAACATACTTCCCTGTACGCAGCAAAAGTACTACCCATACGTAGTACTTGTGTACTTACATCCAGCCGTTCACGTTCACGTACGTATTTTTACGTACTTCTACTTCAAAAAGTACGAAAAGTACAAGTAGAAAAATTCCTACTTTTACTTGATACTTTACAGTAAACGCACGCAAAACATCAATATTTATACATAAAAAATATTTATATGTACTAGCCTGATTGTCAATTGTAAATAATTTCACTACGGTGCCAGAATTTTTTGCAGTTTCAATTGAATTGGGATTATTGGGCTACTAGGGTTTTCGATCATGGGGAATTCAAAAGACGCGATCATTTTACATAAAAAGTTAACCTGAGTGTAAACAAACGAATTTTTCCGCTTTTTTGGTGGTAGGGGTTTGCGATCACAGAGGATTCAAAAGACGCAATCACTTTACATAAAAAGTTAACCCGAGTGTAAACAAACGAATTTTTCCGCTTTTTTGGTGGTAGGGGTTTGCGATCACAGAGGATTCAAAAGACGCGATCATTTTACATAAAAAGTTAACCCGAGTGTAAACAAACGAATTTTCCCGCCTTTTTGGTGGTAGAGGTTTTCGACCGCAAGGAATTCAATGGACGCGGTCATTTCACACAAAAAAATCATCCCAAGTGTAAGTGTATTTTTTCGTGAAAGAAGTTTTCGACAGTGGGGAATCTAATGAATGCAATCATTTTACACAACAAAAATTATCGTGAGTGTAAACAAATGTATTTGTCCGGTCTTTCGTGAGGAGGAGTTTTCGGCTATGGAGAATTTGATGGATGCAGTCACGTCACAAAAAAATTATCCTGAGTGTGAACAAGCCTACTTCAGCAAATTTTGTGATGAAAGGGGTTTTCAACTGCGAGGAATTCAATAGACGCAGTCACTTTACACGAAAAATTATCCTAAGTGTAAACAAACGTATTTCTGCGATTTTTGAGGAAAGGAGTTTCTGACCATGGGAAATTCAAGGGACGCAATCACTTGCGATATTACTGGTTGAGAGATTCTTGGCCATGAGGAATTGAATCGATATGGTCACTTTAAACTCTCTTTACAATGTGTTATAAGTACTATGCAGTTTACACATCTTCTACTTTTACCGAAACTTCCTTGCCCGAGAGACTTTGGAGAGCAACATCAGCTTCCTTTATGCCTGCAATAGCTGCAGCTCACAACGATTTACTTGCTTATTATGTGAACATCTTCCATACTCAGTATTTTGGAATCGACCAAAAAATGAACGACTGGAGAATGAAATATAAAGTTCAGTGAACCCTTCTCTCATCATAATAGGATCAGGATTTTAAATAAGATCCTACACATCAGGAAGGAATGACTTGCTATGCTGATGTGCCGCAGAAACTAGATTCTAGAAGCGAGCCTAGTTTTTGACAACAATTTTTTTCATTATTGTCGTCATTATTGTTTAGTTAAATCGCGACCTGATGGTCGTTGTTTCGTAACTCGCTCTTGCACTTCAGTTTGATGATGAAAAACAATACAAATCAATTGAACTTGCTTTCTCGATACTTTTACGTGTACTAATAAGTAAATGATGAAAGTCATGAACGTACGTAACTACTACTTGCGTACGGATGTACTTACGTCTGGCTCAGATGTACGTAGTACATTCTGCAAGTACGTAAGTACTACTTCCGTATGCTACGTACAGGGAAGTATGTTTGGGCCTTGAGCAAGATTGACGTGTTGGCACGCCCTTTTCTGAAAAAATTATCAATTTTTCTATTTTTAGTAATCCGTCCAAAGCCAACACTAAACACAGTGTTGACGAATTTATAAATTGTTGCTAACTCAGCTGACTACTATGGAACAAAAATTCATGAAGCACTCGTATTCGCACAACAATGGGTATATAATGAAAGAAAATCCACCAAAATTCACAAAAAGCCGTAAAATTCAGATTTTTAGTTTACTGTAGTACATTGAATTCACATTTTCATTCGAAATTAATGCCAGATTCGTTTTCGGCGTCGAAAACTAAGATAGACAGTAATGATAGAATAATTCATTCGAATCAGATTAATTTATAATGATGATCACATTTATAGAACGCAATGTTATAATAAATTAGTGAATAACCCGGAGAATCAATCCGTATGATAGTTAACGGGGTTTCTCGCTCGTAAGTAAAATGGTTTTCAGGTTTCTGCTATTAGATTGTTTATCCTGGCGTTTAAAACTCGTTTCAAAATATATTTTGTACTTTTAATTCTCTGTCCCGGTTCGCCGACCATTTCACAATACGAATATATAAAAAGTGAAGGCCGACCTTTAAGTACGATTGGTTTCGCGGCCGGGCCGGGAGCCCGATCGTCGCTGCTGATCGATTGTGTCGTTTTCTCTTCTCTGTAAAGGAGGAAACAATGTTCCGTATAATAACATTACGAAATAATTAAAAACATCAGCTGTAGTCCCTAATAAACAAGCAGCGTAGGCGGCGGTTATTTGCTCTCTGATTAACTGTAGTAGTTAGGACTAAAACGTGAGAAACGAAAATGTTGACACAAGATTCATGTTCATTATCAATTTGTTGCATTCCTAAGCCCGTTTAAAAACTAATGAGATACAGAAATGAACTATTTTTGACAAATTTGAGCAAAACGGCGAACAGAAAACAGGCAACCGAAATGCGAAAATCAATGTCAACATTTTTTTGGTTTCTTCAAATATGTACTTATCAATCAACGATTCTGTTTTATTGTTTTCAAGTCGTGTTTCCAAAAAAATTTTGAAAAATGAGAAATACGTGAGACAATCAAATTTAAATAACGGATCAATACCGACTGAATGAAAAAATGCGATTAGAAGATCTGTTAGAAGGTGGATTATTGCAGCTAAGCTCTCTTTACTCACAGAAAAATTACCAAAATAGTCGCATTTTCATGATCTTCCACTGTAGGAGCCTTTATTCCGCTGTCTTTGATGAGATGAGTAGACTGACAGAATTCACCAGAAAATAGCAAAAATGTGAGATATGCCATGCTTTCCAATATTGGTATTTACAAACTGTTGAAGAAAAATAGGTGAAGAAAAAGAAAGCTTATATTGATAGTTCCCAGATACCGATGGTGAGTTTCTCCAAGCTTATGGATGTTTTTTGACACGGTAAGGGTAAAGAATTCGCCTTGTCCGACTTACGGAAATTTTGTCGACCCGTAACGTACGGCCTTGTCCGTGCTTTGCGTGGCGCCTCCGCCATCGGCGGTCAAAATATTTTTCCGACGTCCATAAATTTCCAACAAAGGGGTGTAGAAAAAGTGTTTGTTCTTTTTGACGGGTTGATGAACGGCGGCACCCGCCACTTTAGAACAGCCGCCGCGGTACAGGTATCGATAAGGAGCGGATGCACCTGCCGCTTCTGTTTTGGCTGCCGCCGTCGGTTCAGGAGTGTCTTCTTGCTGATATTTGACTTTGACGTATTTTTTAATAGCCCTATACATATAACAAAGCATTTTCAACAATAATATTTATGGTTAGCTGATTTGAGCCAACGTGTCAGTTTAGCCACTAAAACTTTACAATCACAGTCCATTCACAATAAAACATTTGACTGAGCTATCATCTTGTCGATCAAGAACCCATCGTCATTTAAGTAACTGAGTCAATCCACGCACCACTATCATAATGCTGTAGAAATTGATAAACTGGAAAAGCTGTCAAGAAAAAAATTATTATATTTTTTAATCTATTGCTTATTTATATTTTTCCTATATCTTTTTTTACGTTTGCACAACTTATCTGCGTGAAGCAAAACATTTGAAACAATTTTCGTTCATTGACACTTCTTTATACGAACAAATTGGAAATTTGTGAGCCAATCCAACTAATCTTTACAATTTTTTGCATAAAAAACCCTAAAAAGCAGAATCAAAAACAAATAAACAATACAGATATCAGAGAACAAATACTTCGGTACAAAAATATGCCAATAATGAAACTATGAAAAACTTGACCTGATTGATGAGAAAACCTCGAGTTCCCATAAACAGAAGAAACAAAAAAATATTATGATTGTCGATATTGTAGTAGGTAAATTTGGTCGTACGTTTACGAAAATTATAGTCTGTTTTCTATAAAATGCTTCCAAACAGAAAAGTGACACAAATCAGTACTGCCATCTAAATCGCTTACATAGGGCTTTTACCGTAAAATTTTCCATTCGAAAAATTCTTAAAAGCGAGGTCATTATGCGCAGAAATTTACAGACCTATATAATATATTGTTTATCAGAAAATCGTGAAAATCTG
The DNA here is from genome assembly GCA_963922205.1 of Romanomermis culicivorax. NCBI lineage: Eukaryota > Metazoa > Nematoda > Enoplea > Mermithida > Mermithidae > Romanomermis > Romanomermis culicivorax. The sequence continues at coordinate 299,911 of CAWUHX010000221.1, read as the reverse complement.
AAATGCAACCTGCTTTCCACTTTCATTATTTAGAAGCATTTCAAGAAAAACAGACTATAGTAAAGGTAAGTCGACAGCTTTTTTTCCCGAACCTGACAAAGCAATGATTTAAGAACAAAAGAAAAATTCCCTTGTTTGGGATAGGCAAAAGGAATGATCGGTTTTTATATATGTACCGCTTTATGCAAAGTCCAGTTTTTTCCTAAAAATTCACTATATCACACAAAAGTCATAGTTGGCTTGAGCATATTACATGTTAAAGGGGCTGTTAGGGCGGCCTTGGAAAATATTTATTTGATGGACCATCGAACATTTGTTAAACGTCACGACTGTAACCTGCTGACGTCAACTTTGCTCATTTATGTTTTCGTTTTCTTGCTGTATGAATATGTTTCTCTGAATCAATCTTATTTTTGATACATTAATTTATGCATTTCAATAAGCATGCTGTTGCTATTGAACGCTTCGAACGTAAATTTTCATATGCTCGATTTTAAGCCTGTTTAAAATTAATTTTTGAGGGAAAACAGAAATGCGCTGTTACCCTATCTCTGAACTTGCCAGTAATTTTAATCAAATCTGCTCTATAGAAATGAAACATAACTTTATTCATCTTTCTGCGATAGACACAAGGGAAATTTCCGAGGGAATAAAATTTCATAGGCAACTCGAAGAATTTACTTTGTTTTCTCTCCTACATGTTCTGTTTTCCCTGAAATACTTGTAAACAATAAAGATAGGAAGCAAGTACAATTTCATTTCTATGATTTTCTGCTAAACCATGTATCACTTAAGGACTGAAAAATTGTAAGCATACTCGACTAAACCTTCGACAATTTGTTGAGTGAAAAATTCTACCGTAAAATCTTTGCGTAAACGATATCAACAACAGTGTTTTTTGTCACACTATAGCTTGCGGTGAGATTGCTTTCTGTTTACTCCTTCTTTGCCTCTACTTTGCTCAAGCCTAAAAGTCGACTAAAAAACTGCAAAAGTTCGGCTAAAATTTCGGTAACTTTTATCGCAGAAAAATCTATAGAATTAACGAGCGTTTTTTGAAACATCGTCATTCGCTTTTAAATTTCACCGTGTTAAAAGAACTATCTAGTTTAGAACTCGACATTGTAACCATCGCAGCATTCAATTTCAAAGAGCCTCGAAACGCAAAAAAATCCCCAAGGAAGTCCGTGCGCAGGTGATGACAACGCATCGTGAACGCATCTTTTTTTGAAGTTGTAGTTCCAATCAATTTGAGAGAAATAGAAAACTGCGGATATGCAAATTGTTTACTATTTGCATGGGCATCTTTTTTCTTCTCGAGGCTCATTTGGAAAAAATGGGGTAATTCGATAGATCATGTTTCCCAAAGCAGATTTAAAATGCAAGTCAGAATAAAACAACTACTTACACATTATGGACACATTTTTTCGCAAATTGACTGTAACAGATGAGCCAACGAATAGAGAAAAAAAATGTTCACGTGCACTGTGGGTTTTTTCTCTACAAATGCATTTCTCTAAGTTCCGAGTCTCGTTTTGAGGTAAATGGACTAAAGCTCACTCTGTTACTTGAACGGCAAAATTCGGCTGTTCGATCCTCGAGACGAACAGTGTTCGACCGCGCTTGTTCAAGAGATTAGGGAATTCTTCCAAAACTCGGTTCTGGTAACGATCGAAAAGCGCTCTCAAGGGCGGTGTCGGTCGTAAAAGGGAACATTCGGGAGCTCTCTCTTTGGACACAATTTTTCCCGCCTCAACGTTCTGGCGCTGCAAGAAGTAAAACGGATTGCGAAAAATTATCTCAAAACGAATACTGAATATGAAAAACTGATTGGATTTAACATTAGTTCCGCTGCCTAAAAATTTTAAAAGGCGAGGCGCAGATTACAAACAGCCGAAATAATGATTGTTTGCCCTTACTCCAAGTGTCCCGTTACCTCAAGTGTCCAATTACTTCAAGTGTCTCGTTACTTCAAGCAATGTTATAAATTCCTTTACCCCAAATAATGCATTTTTTGCAGAAAACTGGTGTCCCGTTACTCCAACAATGCTATATGAATCTACTAGAATTTTTGATACTTTAACGTGACAACTTAAACGAAAACTTAAGCAAAACACAGAAAGCGATATAAAAAATAAATACAAAGAAAAGTATGAGATAAAGAAAGAACAGCATGAACATGGCGTCGAAGTGGCCGGCACTGAAATGGCCGGCCCCAAAACGGCCAATGCTGAAATGACCCGGTGCCGAACTGGCTGGCGCCTAAAAAGAAGTTTCGGTTGCCTTTACATTAGTCTATATTTAGGGAATTCGTTGTGCAATGATGAAAATTGAGAACTAAGAATATTTGCTCAGGTCAGTAATTTGATTCCAATGATTTTTTTTCCAAAAACTTTTTGCCACATTTGATTAAAAACCCGCAAATTTTTTTTTCTTGAGAAAAAAATCAATTTTTTTAGTTTCTTTGCTTGAAAATCGTTCAAAATCATTTCTGACGTGTTTTTTGAACATTTCTCATTAACTTGCATTTTATTCCACCAAAAAACCGACATTTTTTGCAAAAAGTTTCAAGCTACGACCTGCTTATAAATATTTAAGTGAGTTTACAAGAGCCAAGCAAGAGAATAATTCATTTGTTTTGTTCGCAGATTGTGCATTTGACTTCATTAGCTTTTCCAGCCAAGTGAATTAAGATTGCCAATAGATTCGGAACGACCTTTTTGTTGTTGTTGTGTTGCAGAGTCTTTTTTTGCATCATCCAGCAGCATTTCTTCATCATCACTGTGATCAGAGCTTCTGAATTAATTGCAGAGTTCTGTGAAGTGCAAGCTTCTACAACAACAACTGTTTCGGGAAATTCATTGTCATCATGAATTTCGGGTTTGACTTGAGCAGATGTTCCAACTTCCATTTGATCGTCAAAATTTTCAGAATGCACATTTTCATGACTACTGAGATTCTCAGCATTTCTCTTTTTTTGATTAATGCAGAAAAAGTCTGTTAATTTTCGTGAAGTTGCCATAATTTGTGACGTAGAAGAAGAAAATAAGGGAGCAATGAAATCGTTGTTGGAAGATAATAAAGCAATAGGGGATCTTCTGGAAAAATAATCTGAATCTAAGGGATTTTTTGGAAAAATAATCACGGTTGACAATCTGACATACAAGTATGAACTTGACCATAAAAAAATTTTTCCTCAAAGTGTGATACCTAAAGACACAAAAAATTCCTCAAAAATGGTCGATTGAGGAAAAAACTGTGTATATAACTCAACTTACTCACTGCGTTAAAAAAGGAAACACGCTGATTTTTTGATGCAACATTGGTGCATGCAGGCTCCAGTTACTTCTGTAGCGCACTTCACAACATACATTTTTTATACACGATTGCCACTTGGATATGCTATCGAACAATGCGTATTGATATTTACATCAGAGTGTGAACTGAAAAAAATCATTTTTCGAGTATATTTCCGAATACTTTCGAAATCCGTCAAAAGTTGTGCTTACGGTCTAGTGCAAAGCAAGGGGAAGTATAAGGTGTAGCGTAAAAGTCGATGGGGAATGCAAAAGTTGTGGAAGTTTTGTGCAATAAAAACTTTCATAAAATTATTTTAAAAAGGTCAAATCATCTGCATTTTGACTTACTTTTCTAATAATTTTTTAATAAATTTTCAATTGTCAAAAAAATATTTTTAAAATCAGCAATAGATCTAATGAAAATAATTATAGATATAGTTACCGTATCATGTTCATTACAGGTCATTTAAATTAAAAAATAAAAACTTTAACTATGAGTTGAAAAATTGTCGTAATTTAAGAAAATTTTCTCTGTAAAAAACTGCAACAGCATTTCAACAGCTGCGTTCCCTGTTGTCTGAATAAACGTAACCGTCAGAGGAAGTTTTAGAACAACAATGTATAAATTATTCCGACGAGGCAATATCGAGTCAAATTTGCGTTTTGAAATACTTTTATAATGATGAGCTGCAAAATGATCATTTTAGTCTTATTGCAATTTTAAAAATTTATAGCATTCTTGGGGTAACGGGACGATTGGGGTAATAGGACACATGGAGTAATGGGAATTGGGCAAAAATGGTCAGTGTAACATTACTCAGGTTACTGTCGGCTACAGAAATAGATTTCAGAATATGCACTTTTAGATGCTCCCTCTGAACAATTGGCCTACGAAATTATTTCTTTGTACCATTTTGAAAAGCTCTTGAAGAAATGGGCCGTATTTGGCATAATCGATATCGCAATAACTTTCTCAGTTCTGATAGACTTCGCTTCCAAGCATATCTGAACCAGCATGTCATGTGAAAAATATAAAAATTATATTCGTAGAAAACCATTTTTTCATAATCCTAATGAAATGATACGCTATAAAATCTTTCCGGCTTATTTTATCGAAATTCAATTTATTTTTTGTACAGTAAGATACTTATTGTATGTCAAACATCATTGATTACTTACTTTTTTCGAGCAGAAATGAGATCAACAGGCATTGGGTTATTATGTCACAACTCAGCGCAACACAAATTTTAGCACGAGAAACTACCAAAACATTCTTTCGCCATTGAGTCTCCCATTCAGTATTTATTTTCTTGTTTTGTTTCATTTGTTTCAGTACTCTATACTCATATAATGCCATAGAACGTTTCATTTCTTTTCAATTAATATGCAGTGAGATTCATCGATTTATATTGGCATTTCCTTCATTTCTGAACAAAACCTCACGAAAATGAACATTGCGAGTAGGTTCAAGATACGTCGACCTACTGAGCGTTCTTTTGTAGAATTTTCTTCCGTTGATTCTGCAGGTAAGGTAATATTAGCTCCTGGCGGTTGCATTTGCTGTCCTTTGAACGTTCTGACCTGAAGATTAAAATAAGCATAACAGTGAGTTAATGAGGTCTCAACACCAGTCAGACATTAGCGGTATCCGATCGACCTTTGGCATATGGCGAAAAAATTTTATTCGCTTGAAATCAAAATTACACCAAGTCAGTAAAGTACTCGCACAGCTAGAGTAAAAATTGCATTAGTACTTCTGGCATCGGTCAAAAAATTCAGATTTTTGTCTGTTTCAAATCGGCGTCGTTCACCACGATGCCTACAGTTTGAAATAAGAATCGGAATCAAGACTAAATAAAATTCAAGGAGTCAACACAATTTAAAAGTTTGATCTGGATAGAAGGGATTCAAAAAAAGATTCGCAGGATACAGAGTTCAATAAACGCTTCACTGAACGAACTTACGTCAATCTAACTTCTTCGATTACTACGCAAAAATGAATTTCCAAGTTTAATTTCAGCAATCGCAAAATTCTTTGAATCCAGCAAAGATTACTATTTGAATACGTTTATATGTGATAACTTACAGTAGAATCAGAGAGACGGTTTCTTTCTATATGGTAATTTATTTTTATTTCAATGAGATCGACTAATTCTGCATCCTGAATGATTTGCCAATCTAATTTCATATGATTGCATCTCTGTTCATCGAATAAACCGCGTAGATTCACGAGGGCCTCCGGAAAAGAACCTTTCTGCTTTCTTTCAGGTAACTTTCGGGTACATTCAGAAGAATTCGCATTCTAGTCTGCATCGATTTCAAGATACCAACCACGATTTTTTACATAGTCGAATTATATGGTTTCAAAACGAAGAATTGGGTCCAAAACCATCAACGGATAACTATGTTTTATAAGTAGATGAATGGTGTGTACTGCAAGAAGTCAATCGCAACAATTTAGCCTCATAGATTCACTTGAAAAAGTGCGATAACTGCATAAAGCAGGCTTCGTCACAATCACCGTAAAGTTATGAGGGACATGCGTGAGAATTTTACCTTGAACTTATGCACGGATGTTCCAGCCAGAAAAGAAACAGTGGTTGCTCACAATTAGCTCTATAGTTTCTTTTGAAACCGGCGTTTTCGACGATCCTTGACGTCTTCCATTGCCGCCTCCGCTGGCGGCTGAAAGGGATAATCCGACAACGCTTTTGCGGCGTACTTTGCTCCAAAACGCTTTGACTATTCTGTTTCGGATGAAAAAATGTAGTCCGCCGGCTATTGACGCTTTATCAAGGCAATAGAAAGCCGTATTCAAATCGATTTTATCGAAATCACAACTAAATGAAAATTAAAAGAGCTATAAGCCTGCTATGGATACGTACAGAACGCAGTCAAAATCACGGCAAAATTCAAGGGATAGTTTTATCGAAGTGGCTAAACTCCAGCTGAGCTTAATTTTTTCGATATACGTTTTGCGTGCCGCACCTTAACGGCAAAGGTACGAAGAATCAAAACAGCAAAGGTACGAAGAATCAGACCTTTCTGTTTGATTCATCAAAAATCTTATGAACTATAAAAATTCTGGTCAAAACTATTACAGCTAATTAAGAACGCTAAATTTTTGAAGAGCTCCAGTAGAAACGCCATTGCTAATGTAAATCTATGATTGAAAACACCGGGAGCATGTTCTTCCTCCTTATAACATTACAATACCATGTCAGCATGAGAAATTCGTTCTTGCCTGATCGTGTGAGTGCAGTTATATATGAATTTTCATTTTACAATGCACTTGCTGTTTCTGAGATCAATTAGAGGAGAATTCAGCTCATTCGCGCTGAAATTTACTTTCAAGTACGAGTATTTCCTATTGGTGAAGTTATTCACTTTATCCAAAATCATTAATAATACTCGGGGTGCATGATTTAAGAATTTACACCGGGAGACTTTTCCTGTAAGATTTATCAATTTAAATCCATGGAAACATTGTGACTGACTGGGTTTTCGCTCCTGCGCCAGATCCCAAGCAGCTTCTAGCTGTTGACCCTAGAAACATTCTCTTTTTTATAAATTTGTCAAATTTACCAAGAATTTACGAAAAATTATACTCATATCCTCGAGAAACATTTTATCCTATGCGTGTAAAAGTGTAACCAGTATGCATGATTTGGAAGCAAAAAGCTGTTCGGCCATAGACATACCTGTAATTGGAGACGGGTTGGGGGACTCTCCAACTTATATCCAAATGTCGGAACCCCGGCCCCCCAACTTGGTCAACCCTAAATCCAACCCTCCCGTCCAAAATCGAAAAAATTGGGAAAAAGTTGTTTTTTTTGGCCTTTTTTGGGAAAATTTTCGAAATTTGTTTGACATTTTTGGAGTTTTTTCGACACATCCTCAAAAAAAGTTTGGAAATTTTGAGACCCTCTACCCAAAATTCTGGTTTCTTCCCCCCTCCAATTGGTCGGACCTCTTACAGGCAGGACCATAGACTATGCTAAGCTTGATGAAACTATAGTCTGTTTTCTTGAAATGCTCTTGAATAATTAGTGGAAAGCAAGCACGATTTTATGTTTTTGCGATTTCCTGCTAAACCATTTATCAGATAGGAGTGAAAATTTGTTAGCCTACTAAAATCTTATAGTAAAACCCTTGTGTAAACGACTTTGAGGGCGGTACTTTTTTGCAATTTTTCAATTTACAAGCGTATTTTTATAAAAAAACTGACTATAAATACGTCGTAGGTTTAAATTTCCTACATAAAATTATCGCGAGCCGATATTGAAAAATGAAAATTTTCAAGGTGCCGCATGATAAAATCGAGCTCGCGATTAACTGAGCTCGCGATTAACTGAGCTCGGGATTATCTAGGCCCGGGATAATTTCGACGTCAGTTCAACTTGTAAACGATTTAATTTTCGAAATAACCGTGTGCTAGGACTGCAACAGGGACCCGGTAAAAAATTGTGACATTGCTACTGAAGAGAACATTCATTTACAGCCACAAATGTCACAGCTACCCAACCTGAGATCGCAAAATTTTTTTGAGGAGATATTGGCTGATGTAGCCAACTTAGAGTAGACGATCATGAGTGATCGGAAAAGGCGACTTTCGATTTGACGCTTCAAAAGCTACAAAAAAGTCTCAAAAACTGATGTTCAGCTTCTATAAATTCCATAAAATTACTCTTAATAGCGTGAAAAGCATACAAATTTGACATCCTCAAAACTTTACTTTTTCGGTCCAATTATCGTGATTTGCGGAGTTTGAGGCAAATATAGAGAGGGGTAGAAGGCTCGAACAATGGCACTGACTTCAGGTATTCTGCTTGCCATTTTAGAGATTGCGGATACCATAAAATTATTATTGAATACAGTAATTTCATCAGCCTTTTATGCAACATACTTTCAGGTTACTCTCCTAATACCAGCAAATCCCGTAGTTACTGACTGAATTCTTGTTACTGCCAATCTTTACGCATCGGGTCCCATACTTTGGTGGTACGTTAACTGAGCAGCTCAACGACAAAAACTGACATATTCAGCTTAATACAGTCGCACAAAGAACTTCTCTGATTATTTATGCTTAATATTTAGCTTATCAGAATGGGTAGACATCTCTTTCGATGGCAGATGCTCATGTTCAGTGCTGCTTAAATAGAAAACTAGATTATCTGACCTGGCATTAATTAGACCCCTGGCGTAGATAGGTGAATGCCGCGGATTTCTTCTTAACCAATTGATAATAAATTCGAACTTGAGAATTTGCCAGTTAACAAAGTCTTCCATTGGTATAGATGCCTTTAGATGACAATTTCTTTGATCTTTAGCCAATAGTCTGATTATGGCATCACCATGAACCTAGAAAGAAGAAAGAAAAGAAAAGAAAAGAAAAGAAAAGAAAAGAAAAGAAAAGAAAAGAAAAGAAAAGAAAAGAAAAGAAAAGAAAAGAAAAGAAAAGAAAAGAAAAGAAAAGAAAAGAAAAGAAAAGAAAAGAAAAGAAAAGAAAAGAAAAGAAAAGAAAAGAAAAGAAAAGAAAAGAAAAGAAAAGAAAAGAAAAGAAAAGAAAAGAAAAGAAAAGAAAAGAAAAGAAAAGAAAAGAAAAGAAAAGAAAAGAAAAGAAAAGAAAAGAAAAGAAAAGAAAAGAAAAGAAAAGAAAAGAAAAGAAAAGAAAAGAAAAGAAAAGAAAAGAAAAGAAAAGAAAAGAAAAGAAAAGAAAAGAAAAGAAAAGAAAAGAAAAGAAAAGAAAAGAAAAGAAAAGAAAAGAAAAGAAAAGAAAAGAAAAGAAAAGAAAAGAAAAGAAAAGAAAAGAAAAGAAAAGAAAAGAAAAGAAAAGAAAAGAAAAGAAAAGAAAAGAAAAGAAAAGAAAAGAAAAGAAAAGAAAAGAAAAGAAAAGAAAAGAAAAGAAAAGAAAAGAAAAGAAAAGAAAAGAAAAGAAAAGAAAAGAAAAGAAAAAAGAAAAGAAAAGAGAAGAGAAGAAAACGATGATATTATAACAAATATACATACTTCATATAGGCTCAATACCAATGAACAATTGTGATTACGCTCTTTTTCTGCTTTTCCGTCTTTTCGACTATTCAAAGTTCTGATCATTTGTGGTAGGTGGCCTAAAGCTTTCTTTACGACAGCTTCTTTGAATTGCTCGCTCAAATTGTGATCAAAGCACATATGCAAGCAAATGGGAATATACCGGTCTGGATTTCCTTCAGCGTAATGCAAAATAATTTGACCGAGCAAATTCTACGTCAGCGACAAAAATAATAAATTATTGTAGACATACATAACATTATTTAGAATGACAAATTCGTGTCGCTCACTACATATTGACAATGCTGCGCAACCTAGAAGTCCTTGCTGGTTCAAGATACAATTTTTTATCACACTGCTGATTTTGCATCTTTCTAGCTAGCTTGAAATTGATGCATTGCTCGACTTTGTCATATATGGTTGATTTCTATGTAGCCGATAATTGATACGCTGTGCGAAAACTACTATGAACGTAACATAACCGTGTCATGAGTTTGCCGTAGTGAAGAATGGAATTTAACAGAAGAGATTTGCCTAAAGCTAAGAGCTAGGGGCTCTGTTGAAGATAAAAAAATTGAAATTTCGATCCAAAAAGCTAAAAAATTGTACAAAAAACTGTTATTTCATTTGGAAAATCGTTAGAACAAACAATTCAAGGCTCGAAGAGTCGAAAATATCCTTTTTCGATATACATGTCTATTTTTTACAAACCTTGGACATTTTCAATCCGTTTCTGTCGATGGGTGGTGATGGTTAACTGATTGATTTGGCCATATAGTAGTAGAGGATTTCGGGGAGAGTATTTAGGAAACTGCTCTTCATGAAGTATGAATTATACTTACCCATCGGGGGAGGGCGTGGGTATATTACCTCCATCATAGTCTTGGAAATTCACGCCATGAGTACATTTTTTATGGTGCATATACACAAAAATTACTATTTTTTTGAACCATTTTCGTACTTTTTTTGATAAAAATCAAATTTTTTATACTTTAGATACCCCTCCCTCATAAAATTTTGAGCAATCGATGACCCTCCGCCCAAGGTCGCTTCACGCCCTCCCCAGACCTCGGGGCTCCGTTACCTGTATGCTGACTGGCCAAGTGAGATGGGAGAAAAATAACTTTCTGGTACACCAAACTTTGAGAAGCGTCATACTGTGTATGCCAACTTGAAGAAATTTATTTGAAGCGATAGTTGTTGGGCAGTCGATTTTTGGAATAAAAATGACGTTTACTGTCCACAGTTTTGAAAACGTAATGCATAGCTGATTTTGGTGAAAACGACATGCAGGTAATGTGGACAATTGGAATAGACAACCGCAGGGCACAAAGAAAATAGTGCTTGTATACAACAGAACGCTGTACGCCTGTGTGGAGGGAACCCAGGGAACCGCAGTCCCAGACGTCGCAGAGCAAGCGGAAAAATCTTCCGGAATACTGAACGGAAAATGTTGATTTAACTCCTACCCCTAAATCTTGGATCTTGAGGATGTCTGGAATGAATTGTCGTACGAATTAATATGTCCCTTCCTAGCATCGCATCATGCCTACGTTAGATGTACGTAGCCCCGCGATTCTACCAGAATCCAGGGATATAGGATTTTCCTCAAAGTTAATGGACAGTTTCGTCAAGGACAATATCATCAACAAATAGATAGAGTCCCAAGCCTGTGAAAGTGTATGATGGCGGCAGTCATTTAATTCGTGTACCACAGGCAGACATGGACAATGTGTTGAAAGAGTATGTTTGCGATGAAACAACTGGAAACCCACAAAATCAGCATTATCAACCATTTTGTCATAAATTCGAACAGAAGTGGAAAACCCGTATCAATTTCGATAAAAATGCAGCCAAAATTCAAAAATCGGGCAAACAGAAAATGGTTATAACCAGCAAGAACTTTCGTCTTGCCCAGTGTGAATATTCATTTTCCAGCGTACCATCAGAATAAAAAATAAAGATTTCCCAAAGATACCACTATTTTGACATATAAGTTTTAATCTACCTTCAATTCCGTCAATCCAAAAAATGACGCCGCCTCCAATAAATGCGGTACATTGGCGAACGTGATACCCAAAGTTCCTTCGTACAAAAATTCAAAAACGTAATTAACGGTGAGCAGGGTCAATTTGGAGCATTTTGAGGCGCTGCTGCAACAGTCCAAAACCACATTTGGTCTTGAATTCGAGGCTTGAATTGACTGTTGCGGTTGCAGTTCATTGGCAGCGACGTCGTGGCTAGTCACTTTGGGTTTTTGTCGGCCGTTGTTCTTTTGATTATCTAGCAAAGAAACATCTTTCAGAAACTTTTGCGACAAATGGTCGTAATTGTCGCTAAACGCCGCTAAAATGGAGCCGTGGAAAGTTAGTACGTTTTCATTGTTCAGTCTCAGAGCGACATTGGATTGCAAAGGTAATGGAACATAATGGTTCACTTCGGCGCATTCTTGGTAAGCCTGAAAATCCTTAATTTCTATGCATGGGTGTACGTAAGACGTGCCCGCTTTCATTTTGATTTTAAATCAGGCAATTATCGCTGTAGCATCATAGTGTTATTCGTGTTATAAAGAATAGGAAATTCTTCATGGAACCCGAACTGCACTTTCTATTGCGATAAAGTAATGTTGAAGGTGTACATTGTTGTTGTTTCGACTTGAGCAGTCGCATGGCCCTCTCAGTCAGAAGGCTACGTTGAAAACAAAAGCTATGATGAATTCGGTCTTTGCAGAATTTTCCTTGGTCATCAAATGCTGAAAGTTGCATAATTGTAACATGACGTTATTTAGTGAATTAAAAAAATATTTAACCAGCTTATTGGAAAATTCCCCACTGGGGCAGAAAAAAAAGAATATACTTGTTTGTATCGTTGTCAAGCTAGCCAAAGGGGTGGACCAGCTTTTTGAGAAATTGGGTACGCGTTTGAAAAAACCAATTTTGAAATATTAGATTTTAATTCTTCCTCATTAAAATATTTTCTGTCAGTGAAAATTATATTCTACAGCTTCGTAAATTTTGTCCTTCCCCTAGCATTGTATCAACTACGGTAAAGTTTTTCTGGATGGAAATTATATGCCATGATGCTGATGACTGACTTCACTCAAATGTGAAGAAATGTTAAACTAAACTAATTTCTCAGCCAACACTTTCTGGTCAGAAAACATGATTTTTACCCACAAAAAATTTTGTGACTAACAACATACAAACTGCAACCTTCCAATTTCCAACTCGACTCACCCAAACCCGATCCACAGGTTGCAAGTTGGGTCAAGAACCACCCACTTACATTTCTAACTGATGCATGTTCGATTTTACGTGGAACAAATTTGTATCAGGCAACCAATAACTCTTCTGTATCCGTGTTAATGTGATGGACAACGTAGCTCTGCTCAGTGTCATAAAATCTTAATATGTTATAGTCATTTTTGATTGACATTCACATTGAATTGTATGCTACATTGAACAAAAAAATATACATATAGCACCAGAGGCATATATGCACATAGGGGGTGTAAGTGGGGTAAACCCTCCTACCTGAGGCACTGGACACCCCCATGGCCACAAAAAAATCGTCAAACACCGCCCTAAACTTTTTTCAAGACAGCTTTTTGATGATTTTTGTGCATATTTGGTAAGAAAAACATACTTGAGGAACTTTTTGGGGTTTTTTCGCTTGCCCACCCACCCCCCTCGATAAAAAGTCCGAGAGCCCTCACCTCTGAAAAATTCTTATGTTAAACTTAAATTTCAGATTTTGATGCTTGGAATTGTTTCATACAATTGATTCAGTTCTAAGGAGACTTTGTGCTGTAGCTTTTCTCGAAAAAAACTGAATAGAATTTTGTGCGCCATTTTCCCACAGTTGATACCTGTTTTATTGACATTAAATTTAGAAAAAGTTCAATGCAGTTGAGAGCACAGCGAGAGGGAATGGGGGCACGTACTCTCTAGAGCTATGAAATTTGAAATTTTTACATGTAAAAAAATTTTTGGTCAACTTTTTGGATTTTTGTCCTAAAATACACCAAAAAACCAACCAGGGTCCGTCTTCTTTACTCCCCTCAAAAATTTGGAACTACAAATGCATGGTTGGATCATGCGTTGATGCACTCAGTTGCCGAATATACTTTTTCACCAAAATTTTTTATGAGAAAGAATGAAAATTCTAATATGCTCCATTGTAGCTAAATTGATACTACCTCCTTTCTCCAATATTTTTAACAGTAAAACTTCATCAAAATTGTATAACATTTCCCCATGTATGTTTTTCAATAAGTTTGTATTTTGCATAACTCTTCATTTTGTGTTAGTTGTTATAGTGTGGGCTTTTTCGGTCAAATCAGTCAGTTCGTTTTTCTGGGTGTATCCCTATCCCCTGAATGTTCCATTTCCCCGAACATCTCGATACTTAGAAAGCCCTGTTTCCCCCAAGAATACTTTAAATCTAACATTTATTTTCCCTTTTCTCCGAAAGTCCCTATTCCCCGAAATTGTCAAATCCCGTTTCCTGAAAATAGAAGAAGACTATTTTTAGATTGAATTTAGTAAATTATTGATCTTTCGTTGAAACATTGTAAATTGCTAATTTTTCGTACAAAGATTGTAAATTGTAAGTTCCCACGATTGTGTCCTTATTCTCCGAATGTCTCATTTCCCTAAATTTCCCGATTCTCCCAATGTATAGGGAAATATACTATGGAAGGGGAGGATCTAGAAAACTGCAATCGTCGGATCGGATCCGAATCCTAAAAATCATAAACAGCAGATCCGTCCGGATCCGAATCCTGCATGAATAATCGTGTATATATATTACATTTTTCAAAATCAAGTTACATTAATTCATATTTCTTAGCAGTTCAAGAGTTTAATCATTGAAATTAGAAGCAAATTGAAGCAAGAGCTCAAATATCTAGACTAGGCTTTCTTGCAAGCTTCTATCTGCACCGTGCAGGAACGACTAAAGAAATTCTGCACTGGAGAAGTTTTTCCTGTTGCAAATAAATAAGAAGTTATGATTCCATGCTCATCGCAATAGGAAAATTAAATTAAGGTAAAAAGTGGAATTCTCCACACTTTTTCATTACAGTAATTGCGATTTCCAATGCTTCATGCGAATAAATGTCGCTTAACAGTAGCCTTCCGTCGAGTAACAAAGTTAACAACAAGATCTTAGTAATTTATTTTTTGGCAGTAATTGCACTTCAACCACGTTTACACTATACTCCGTTCATTACGAAATGATCGATGCAGCGAGGTCGCAGCCAAACCTTTATACAAAATTATGGAAGGCTCGTCAACCCTATTCAATAAATTTTTTCTTCGTGATACAGAGTCTTTGATGATTACTCTTTTCAATAACTTCAAGATTATCGAAATTGATTTTCTGATTTCTAGTAAGGCTGTGATTACCGAGACAACGATCGCTGCATCGATCATAATGTAGTATAATGTCTAACACGGTGCTAGTTTTGTGCGAAGTTTGGCGGGAAAAAAATTTTTTTTAAACCGGGGAGAACTTACTATTTACATTTTTTTCAGGAAAAATGAGAAATTCACAAAATGTAATCTAAAAATGGTTGGAAAATCGATGCTTGATTGTTGGGGGAAACGGGGCTTTCAGGGAAACGGGACTGTCGGGGAACCGGGACATTCGGGGGAAACGGGCATTCGGGGAATGGAGATACATCCAATGAAAGACTATGGTCAAGCAATATTTATTCTCACGAAGCATCGAAAATTGTAATTACTGAAATGTGAAAGTGTGGCGAATCCCACTTCTTTTTACCTTTTCCAGAAAAATATCCACTATGTCAGCAGATGGAACACTTACAAATTATTATGAATGTCGAAATTGTGATAAATTGGGACACGAAATTGAAGGTACAATATTCAAAAATTATCGTGTTATCAATAATCCGGAAGCAGGGCATACGGAGCTTTGTGGGTCAATTGATGCAGTCAGCGTAGAAGCCTTAATCCTGACAAAGAATATGATTGCATTGGCCAAAAATAAGGTCAGACCGATCCGAGCATATTGAGGACTGGCCGAAATTCTCCGCTGATGTGTTGAACCTCAGTTTGCAAAATAGGTAGAAACAAGCATCCCAGCATTTAAATCAGTTCGATGAGTTTCATATCAGTGAAAAGAATTAATCATAATTTTTATGAAAATTAAGTAAATGTGCATCTATAATTTCAGTGCCAGTGATATATTCAGTATCAGTGATATATACAGTATATTCCAGTGATATATTCAGTATTTGCACTGCGTGTTTTGGACAGTGTACAAATCTGAACTTGCATACCATGAATTCACGTGATACTTTGTCACTGACATTTGAGTGAGGCTGCGAGGCTTGAAACTGTGCTAAAGTCTGCAAGATTGAACTGTTGCGCCCTAATTCTACCTCAGGACTTCTCCTATATAGGTGAAGTAGCGGAGTAACGATTAGGTCCTCGTATTCTCTAACATAACCAAAGTCACATTTCTACACTAGGATGCTGGTGAACCAATGTTTTCAAGATTTATTCCATGGTTAAAGGTTCAATTTTTCAGCCCAGAATGATGTTCAGACTTGAGCAATGAGATGATGTTTTCAACCAACTAAGCTGCTAGAAGATCAGCTTGAAGTGAATGGCGTTAAATAAATTTGGGCAAAACATCAAAGGATAAAAAGGTTCCGGCGTGAAGCACCAAAGTTTCTATAGATTTTGATATTAGAATGCCGAGAAATAAATTTTGTCAACATTTATTATCTGAATAAGCGACGTTTAATTTTGCATTCAATTGGATCATTTTCAATACAAAAAAGAATGTGAAAATTATTTTGAAATAAAAACATGCATGATATGAAAATTGACTTCTGCACAATGCACAAAACGCCCTAAAAAATTGTGCACGAGCTCCAACAACTGTGCTCAGTGCATGAGAGAAAACTTGATTTCGGGAATCGAGACGCGTAGGGAATAGCGACCAATGCATTGTTCGGTGAAACGGGAATTTTATTTATATTCGGGGAAACTCAATATTACAAACTATATTTTTCAAACTTTTAATTAACTTCTCGAAAATCTAATCCACGCACCGGTTTCATCAAAGAGACTTAAGCTCCAGCTGAGCTGCGGCTTAAGCTGTAGCTTTACTCTATATGTTATACCATTGCCCTTAAGCTGCAGCTCAGCTGAAGCTTAACTCAGACACACAAAACATATCGGAAAAGTTAAGCTGCAGCTGAGCTCCACCTTAACGACAATGTTATAACATACAGAATTGAGCTACAGCTCAGCTGCAGCTTAACTTTCTCGATATGTTCTGAGTGCATGAGTTAAGCTACAGATGAGCTGCAGCGTAACGGCAATGATATAAGATTTTTGTATGGTGACATACAACATTCCACCCGTAGGATTAATGTTTCTTCCAATCCAGCGGTCCCGAAACCTGGCCATTTTTGTTGAGCCCTGGTCGGGATGGTCAAACCTACCCCCACATTGGCCAGTGGTGGGACAGCTCCGGCGTCACCCAGGAAGCCCTTCAACAAGATACAGAGTTAAGCTACAGCTCAAACTGCAGCTCAGCTGGAGCTTAAGTCTCTTTGATGAAACCGGCCCCACCTCTTTTTCTAACCTGGTAACTATTCAAGCAATCTCCTTTTTTTCTGCATAGTACTTAACATGTTGTATGTACATAGTACTTAACATGTTGTATGTACAACTATGGTCGAAAACGGTTTATGCCCGAGCGGACGATTCTTAACTAAGAGATTCTCAATTGAGCGATTCCCAAGTGAGTGATTCCCAAGTATGCGATTCCTATTTGAGCGATTCTCAATTGAGCGATTACCATGTGAGCGATTTCCAATTGAGCGAATTCCCAATTTGGGCCATTCCTATGTGAGCGATTTCCAATTTAGCGAATTCCAAAATGAGCGAATCCCAATTGGGCGACTCCAAACGAGCCATTAATAACACTTTCTTCATATTTTCCTTCTTTATGTTATATTTTTCTTTGTATATATTTCTTTTTTCATTTTTTCTGTGCGTTGCTTATGTTTTCGTTTATGTATGTTTCTGCATTTTTATCTTTTGTTTCTGCTTTTTTCATTTTCTTATTTCTTGTCATATATTTTTTTACTCAATTATGAAACAATACATTACAAGTAGTCATTTTTGGTAAGCATCGTCATGCATTTAATTCTCATACAATTCTGCACGCTCTATTTCCCATTTAATTTTATGCTTTGTGATTTTTTCTTCATTCTTACCTTCTTTTCATCTCAGCTTTTTGCTTTACCTCTTTATCTTTATCTTTTTCTATTCTTCTGATTAGTTTTTTTGCTCTTTTTCACATTATTTTTTCTTTCTTCTTCGCTGCTTTACCTATCTTGCCTCTTCTTTCTTGTCTCTTCTTTCTTGCCACTTTTTTCATGTTTTTTTCTTTTGCTAATGTGTTTCTACCTATTTTTAGTCTTTAATTACATTTTCTTCATTTTTGTTGACGTTTTCTTTTTCTTGATTTTTTGTTTCTTCAACCATTCTTTTGTTTATGCCGATCTGTACAAGAATTATGCGGAAGATTACGGTAATTTATGGCCAATTGTAGTATACTGTACCATGAGCGAAAAAGAAAAAATTAGATGACAATAAGGAAGAAAATGAAAGAAAACACAGACACAAGACGACAACGTAAAAACATTCATAAACGAAAATATAAGCAACGCACAGAACGAAAGAAAAAAGAAATACATACAAAGAAAAATATAAGGTAAAGAAGGAAAATATGAAGAAAGTTTTATTACATTCTCGATCGCTCGTTTGGAATCGCCCAACTGGGAATTCGCTCATTTGGGAATTCGCTCAATTGGGAATCTCTCACTTGGGAATCGCTCACTTGGGAATCGATCACATGAGAATAACCCATCGAAAACTACTTTAAGTTTTCATTTCAATACATATTATATTCCAGGCGGCGGCTGCATCTCACTCCGGATGGCTGCGTCTCATGCCAGACGGCTGCTGCTCACTTGTGGATGGCTGCGTCCCGCTTGCGGGCAGCTGCGTCTCACTCACAGACGTCTGCGTCTCGCATGCACGGCTGCACAGCCCAACTAGGCGGAGCTCCTATAGTCCATCTACGACTTTCTACGCGTACAGACATGTGGGCATGAATGGGTCATGCTTAGTAAAACAATAGCAAAAAATTTTGCATTTTTTGAAGCTATAAGCTTCATAACAGAATTGTGAAATTTTAAGTGTTCCCGGGACTTTGGGCCATAGTAATTTGATTGAGGCCATATTTTCAAAAAAGGAAAAGTGTAGTCTGAGGGATAATAGTTAGATGCATCGGGCGAAGTATCGAGCTTGGGGATGCTACACTCAATATTGGACATGCTGGTCGTTTTTTGTATGATTTTGGAGCCCCACCGAACACCATTCGCAAATAGAGGCCAAATGATCACATGCCCTCCTTAGTTTGTCCCTAAGCCCGAAATTATGAAAAAACCCAAGGTTCTTCTTACCGTTTTGGCTCCAGAGGGGGACGCGAGCTTTGGGGGTTCAAGTATATTATAGGCTGTCGCTACCGGGCCACCTATGATGTGTTTCATTCATGTAGTGACCTACAGTGGGATAAAAATCATATCACTTTAAAAAGTTATGTGAACTTGATAGCGTTTTCTAGTCGAGAATTGATTCCTTAAACTGACTTGGAACACAGAGAAATGTTTTTGCAGATGAAAAACTTGCAATACACGTGGACATCTTTTTTTCTCAAGTTGTAAGGCCTGCGACACCCAATTTGCGAACAAGGCATGCGCGAATGTAAGTTGTTCCAGGCCCCGTCTAACAATATATCAGTAGCAAATGCTATAGCAAAAGCCTTATGCTAACGATTTTGACCACAAGATGGATTCTTTTGTCATTTAAAACCATTTCATGAAAAGCAGACTACAGTTTCTTGCAAAGATTTACGCAGATAGCAGCGGTACTCATTAGTTTCACTAAATAACAGTTAAGCTTCATAGTTTCAATGTTCACATCATTTGGCAGTTATACTCCATTCATTTTGAAATGATCGATGCTGCGATCTCATGAAAGTAAGTACAATAATGAAAAAAAACTTGTAAACTTATTACTATAATCAATAAAAAGTTTAGCGAGCGGCAAACAGAACAACTGGAAGTTCCTTCCAATAACTTGGTCAAACATTCAAAAGTTCTAGAGGTATCCACGCAGTTTTGTCCAAATCGACAGTGGATAAGCATGTTTTTGAAAGATTTTGGCCTTCACGATTCCTACGAAGAAGTCTAGCGTTTTTCTACAGTTTAAACGGTTCAACAGTTACACTGTTTTTCAGTTTTCTACGGATAAGTTTCTTCAGTTTGTTTTCCACTATGAGAAAATTGTGCATCAAATAATTTAACATAGTTTTTCGGTTTTCGCTGCATCTATCGTTCTAAATTAGATGGGCCATAGTCGTTCGCATTCTGTTATTATTATGTAGGCCGTCTAATGCTTCGCCACGAATGAAAATTGACTGGAATGAACAGAAAACCGATTTTTGAACAGTAACCACTAATTGTGATTAGGAGAGCAAATTATACTGTTGCTGTTGCAGTTTTCAAAAATTTTAAATATTGTGCCGTCAGCACAAATCTGTCGTCCCAACTAAAATTAAGTGTTTTATTTGCATAATGCGTAAAAATCCACAAATTTTGATCGTTTCATGCAGGCTATCTATCAGTTTGCATATTTACAAAATAAGGGAAATTTTAGCATGCTACTACAGTAATTTTGCTATGGAAAAAATAGAGCAACCGACTGCTGTTGTTACTGGAGCTTATCACTATACCCAAAGACGAGTAGAACGAATGTTTTTGTTTATCCAACGGTATTTTGATTTTTTCAGCCTATGTCGATGCTAGAATATAAAAATTTCGATAACTATAGTCTGTTTTTTATAAAATGCTTCCAAATCGAAAAGTGACACAAATCAGTACTGTCGTCAAAATCGTTTACAGAAAGCTCTTACCGTAAAATGTTCACTCGAAAAACTGTTAACGGTGATCTCAGTATGCCGACAAATTTCCAGTCCTATATTGTATATTTTTTATCAGAAAATCGGGATAATTTGAAATACTACTTGCTTTCCACTTTCATTATTTAGAAGCATTTCGAGAAAAACAAACTATACAATTTTTTCATTACGGCTTCTCAAGCTTCGTTAAATTTGCTTCATAATCGAGTAAAACTACAACCATTCAAATCGAACAAACAGGGCTTTTTAATATAAAAATGTTGGAACTTTGTATTTATGTACCAAAATTGTGAGGACAAAAGAGGCGAGGAAAAGTGGGCCTTTCCTGCGTAAGGACGGACCTGAAAGCGGAACGTTTGACGAGTGGAAGGGCGCACTACCGGAGTATTGAAAAGGCGGATTCGAGTAGAAGCGTGTCGTAAAATAGACACGAATTGTATTTATGCATAAATTTATGGAAAGTTAAAAAATTATATCGAATGACTCACCATCCTTAACTTTTCCATTTTGTTTATGTGTACCGTTTGCCTATCGGCTGGAGTTATTTTTATAGCGAATCCTTTATCGGGATTTATGGCTAAGTTGACGCAATTCCGGACTGTCACTTCTCTGTTCGACTGGTTTTGTGACATGCTGCACGGTTTCACGAAAAATTCAATTCGATCAGGTCAATAATCGACGAAACACCGTTAGAGACGACCGGCACCAAGAAGTAAAGCGCTATGTAAGGCACGGTTGTAAAGTAATCTTACATTCTTTGTTTACATCTACCATCATGAATACGAATTTTCGGCGTTTCCAGCTGGTATCATCTAAATTTTTTGTACATGGTAACTGCTCTGTGGTTTTTCGATCCTGCTTTTTCCATCTGTTCAATTCATACAGCCTGTTTTTCGTGAAGCTTCTAAATAATAAAAAGAGAAAGCTAGTAGAATTTTATTTTTTCAGGATTTTCTGCTAAACTATACGTCACATCGGATCTGAATGTGTTGTCGCACTCAACTGACCGTAAACAAATTTTTGATTGGAATTTTATTTTATTTTTTCAATATTGGAGGATCTCACTGTAAAAGCTTTGTATACTCGGCTTTGACGATAGTACTGATCTTTGTCGATTTTCGATTCAGAAGCATCTTATAAAAAAACATCTATAACTTTGTTGGACCATATTTTTTATTCTTTCTACGTTTTTCAACGGAAAGAGGGTTCCAGATGTTTGTTAGTTTAGGCATTTTCCCTAAAACATTTTTAACTTTTTAGTTTCTTATCAGAAAAAATCATTAAATTTATCTCCCAAGAGCCATAAAATGTGAAACAGGACAGTCGTAATAATTAACTTGTAATTACTAAAATTGAAAGTTGATGGTATAGACCGGCAGCACGCGTCATTGTGTTAGATTTCAGCATTTCGATAAAAAACTGGTTTCTCAATTACATTCGAAGCTGCCATTCCGATTTGGCGCCATTAGTATCGAGAAAAATTTCTTGTTTCAAATGTACGACAAATTTTTGAATGAGAAAAATGATTTGTTAAATATTTCTATCAGTGGTCGTGAATATAAATTGATACAAAAAAATATTCTATCGAAAATTTCCGATTCTAAATTAGCGCAATTAGTCGAATGGACGAGGGCGAACGATTTAACGAAAAACTTGCCCGATGCAGTTTACTTTTGCAGAAGTAGGTTGATTATCTGAACAGTGAACTTTCTCTGGCAGCTCTTTTTTCTGGTAGAAGTTTAATGCATCGTCCAGAGAATCGTAAAGTGAAAGGTTTCGTCTTCCAGGTATCCTATATAATCCTCATTTTTGATCATTTCTTGCTGATGCCAGGGACCTTTGCTGGAAACCTAATTTTTGTAGGCACAAGTCAGTTTTACGTCGCTCGATCGCCGAGTCTATTCGATTCGACTATCATACCTTTACTCATGGACGAACCCCTGCACGTACCTTTGAAAATTTGCCCTGAACAGTTTCAACAGGAAATGCGTTTTTGGAATATTCATTTACGGCAAAATTACGAACCATGTTGTGATTCATCAAGACGATATTCGTGCTTTAGCGGCGTTCGTCTACCCGACAGTGAGAATTTTTCATAACTTCACTAATCAGATGTTAAAATGTTCAAAATCGAGATGCTAGTTTTTTTCTACAAATTCGATGTCAACAACGTAAGGAAACTTCTTTATGTCACTACAGTGCTTTGTGTTGTTGAACATCCCGAAATTCATAAAATTGATTTAGTTGTTTAACTATAGTCTGTTTTTTATGAAATGCTTCCAAAAGGAAAAGGAACACAAATCAGTACTGTCGTCAAAATCGTTTACATCAAAATGTCGAATTTTTCACTTGAAAAAATATTAAAGGTGAGGTCAGTATGCATACAAATTTCCAGTCCTATACGATGTATTGTATTTCAGAAAATCGTGAAAATCTGAAATACTACTTGCTTTCCACTTTAATTATCTAGAAGCATTTGTAGAAAAACGGATTATAGTAATATACCGCTACTCCATTCATTTTTGAAATGATCGATGCCACGAAGTCGCTGCCAAACTTTCATCCAAAATTATGGAAGGCTCGTTGACTCTAATCAATACATTTTTCATGCATGATTTGATGATCATTCTTTTGGCTGCGTCTGCCGAAACTCCGCCAGTTGCATTAAATTGAGTGTGGAATCTTACGTGCACAAAAAATTATAAAATAGCAACCGAAACTATCAGTACCAGTGGACTGGTAATTACTAGTCTTACTAGTGAACAATTCACCTACAAGTTGTAAATACTACTATACTGCATTCATTTTGAAACGATCGATGGAGCGGAGCCACAATCAAACTTTTATTCAATATCATTGAGAGTTCGTCGACTCTACTCAATAAATTTTTGTGATACAAACCACTTGATTATTCTCTCAACCATTTCAAGATTATTAAAATTGATTTCCTGATCTGTAGTAAGGCCGTGTTGACCGAAACTCCAACTGCTGCATAGATCATTTCAAAATAAATGGAGTGTAGGCTGATAACTACGTTTCACCAACTAGCTCCGCCTTCCCTATTTCCTATTAAGTAAGAGTACATGTTAGTGGAAATGTCAGAGTAGTTGTAGCGAACATGTCACACTGTAAAATTTCCGTGGTAATTCTCATGGCGGTGTCATCAACTAACTACTTATTTCAATCGAAGCTGAACGGCAAGGTACTCTCTAACGTCAGTCATTTAGTGGACGGGCCTGATTCTTTCCTTCCTTCCTTCCTTCCTTCCTTCCTTCCTTCCTTCCTTCCTTCCTTCCTTCCTTCCTTCCTTCCTTCCTTCCTTCCTTCCTTCCTTCCTTCCTTCCTTCCTTCCTTCCTTCCTTCCTTCCTTCCTTCCTTCCTTCCTTCCTTCCTTCCTTCCTTCCTTCCTTCCTTCCTTCCTTCCTTCCTTCCTTCCTTCCTTCCTTCCTTCCTTCCTTCCTTCCTTCCTTCCTTCCTTCCTTCCTTCCTTCCTTCCTTCCTTCCTTCCTTCCTTCCTTCCTTCCTTCCTTCCTTCCTTCCTTCCTTCCTTCCTTCCTTCCTTCCTTCCTTCCTTCCTTCCTTCCTTCCTTCCTTCCTTCCTTCCTGCCTTCCTTCCTTCCTTCCTTCCTTCCTTCCTTCCTTCCTTCCTTCCTTCCTTCCTTCCTTCCTTCCTTCCTTCCTTCCTTCCTTCCTTCCTCCCTCTCTTTCTCCCTTCTTCCCTCCCTCCCTCCCCCTCCCTCCCTCCATCCCTCCCTCCCTTTTTGTTAACAATAGTTCAATTTGCTACAAATACAAGAGTACATCATAGGATTTACCAGACAATCGAGAGTTGTAAAAAATACTATGATCTGGTTTTTATAAAATGTTTACCATAAAATTTTTCATTCAAAAAATAGTTAATAAGAGTAGGTGGGTATGCTTATATGTTTTTAGCCCTAGGTGACATACAGTTTTTTTTAAATCTTAAAAGTCTGAGATAGTACTTGCTTTTCATTCTTATTGTTTGGAAGCATTTGAAGAAAAAAATACTGAAGTATTTTTACATTACGCCAGTTTCCACTATAGCTCATTTAATTTAAAATGATACACACGGCGAAAATAAAATAATTAAGTTCAATTTATACACAATTGTGGAAAGCTTTATGCTGTAGAAAAATGCTAAATTTATACATAAGAACGGGAAAGGCCAGAATCACGGAAAACATCATGCCTATTCACTTTCGATTTGGGCAGAACTGCCCCGATACCTGAGTGCTACTCGAGAAATTTTGACCACTTGAGCAGGTTATTTGAAGGAAATTTTCTGCTGTTCTGTTTGACGCTCACTGTTGAAAAATTTTCTCCATCGATTACAGTAATAAGCATTCTAGTTTTTCCGTATTGAATTTACTTTAATGGCTTTGCTGCATCAATCTTTTGACAATGAATGGAGTACAGTAACTGTCCTATTATTTCATAAAACATACACTAGTAAAGCAGAAAATTGATGTGCAAAACTTATAGTATTTACTACCAAATCACAAGAAGAAAACTACTCTCGTAAAATTATTTTCAGCATCACTACTAGAAATTCTTCAAAATTTAATTATTTTATGAAATCCAACCTGCTAGTATAGTACTAAAACAATTTTATGAAACCAGACCAAAATAGATTGCATTACTATAGTTGAGACTAAACAATAAACTTTACTCTAATTTTTCCATTACATATTGCAGAATATCAACTCACTATCATTGCTGTCATGTAGAATCGGCTGTAGTAAGTTCAAGTTCAAGTTCGAGATCAAGTTCGTTATTAGCTGAATCTTGAAATGATAAATTTAGGAGTAGGTAACGGTCAACGATGATTTTGCACTGATAACCTGAAGAACTAATAAACTATTGAACAGATGTCAGTTGCAGTACTAGACATGTATCACGCGAGGCAGTAAAGTTCAACCAAAATTCCTACTTGCTGATTACCTCCTGAAAAATGAGTATGATATTGTAAGACTTACAGCAGCTCTACCAAATTATGTTCAAACTCACAGTAGCCATTTAACAGATTTATTTCGATGTTGTAGTTTACTTTTTGAAGCAACACTTATAATTTGTAGTCCTGAGTTTTCATGGTCAACGGGCCTACTGTAACGTGTCATAGTTTGCTTCTGAATTATCCTTTACAACGCTGAATCAGAATCTGTTTTTTGTCAAAAAAATGGGAAAAGTCCGATTCTGCAGAAAAAGTCGCCGATCGATGCCCGCGAAACACCAATCAGTCAGATTCGTCCTCCATTATCAAAAAACTTTGTCGAAACTTTTGTTACGATCGAAATTTTCTAAAATCGAAATCAAATCGACGTCGCTCGGCTTTCATAGCTTCCATAAGTGCTTTGGTGATCTTAATTTCAATAGTCAACTTGATCGTTGGCAGTTTGCCAAGTATGCAATATTGTACCGTATCGGGTAACGGTTCCGAAGTCGACGTGGTGCGCGGTTTCGATTTTTCGACCAATTCTTTTCTAAATTGGAGAAGCTGTAACGGCTCTTTACTTTTCATCCTCGTCGATATTTTTTGTGTTTTTTGGTTCACTTTGGAGTTTTTGGGTCGTTTTTACGTCTACGGCGAGGACAAATTGGAGTTTATGAACAATTTTTTGAACTTGACAGATTTACTCTCGTCGTTTCCTTATTGGCTGGAATTGGTAGTCTGGACAACTGTATCAGAACACAAAAATGATCACCCAATTTTGATCAATCTGCTGCTGATTCTGCGATTAGCCAAGGCTAGCAGGATTCTAAAATTGGGACGATTTTTCAAAGATTTGAGAATTCTGGGAAAAACTGTACGATTGGCTGTTCATGAATTGTGCACCTTGCTGCTTTTCACGGTGTTCGGTCTGCTGATTTTCGCCATTTTACTCTATTACGTGGAGCGGGACGAAGTGGGCACTGCTTTTTCGTCCATACCCGCCGCCTCTTATTGGGCTATTGTCACTTTGACGACAGCTGGTTATGGGGACGGTAACAGTTTTTACTATTTTATTTGCCAATTGTGCTTCTCTGGTTTTCCTTTTTGTTTTCCATTGTTCATTATTCTCTTTCCTCTTTTTTTGTTTTTCATTCTCTTTTTCGTTCTTTCCTCTTGTCTTCAAAATTGTTCGTTTTTTCGTTTCATTTTCTTGTTCCATTTATTTTCGTCTGTTTTGTCTTTCTGTTTCGGCAGATTTCTTTTCTTTCCTTTTCTTTTATTTTTTCTTTTCTTATTTTCTTTTCTTATTTTCTTTTCTTATTTTCCTTTTCTTATTTTCTTTTATTTTCTTTTTTTATTTTCTTTTCTTATTTTCTTTTCTTATTTTCTTTTCTTATTTACTTTTCTTATTTTCTTTTCTTATTTTCTTTTCTTATTTTCTTTTCTTATTTTCTTTTCTTATTTTCTTTTCTTATTTTTTCTTATTTTCTTTTTTTGAAATTTACTGAATAAATTCTTTGCAGTGACGCCGAAAACCACGCTGGGCAAAATAATTGCTGGTGTCGCCTGCGTCACCGGCATTTTACTCATGGCGATGCCCATTTCTGTTTTGGTCGAGACTTTTGGCGAAATTTATACGTCGAAAATCTGGAAATCACCCAATCGACGATCGAACAGTAAATTTGGTCGCAAAAATTGGCTGCAAGCGCGTCGAAAAGTTAGCATTGCTAATGAAAATCGCGTCATCGCTTCGACTACTTACGATGGAAAAGACAAGAATTATTGTAATAATGACTATGAAATCAATGATCAACAGAATAATTTCATTGAAGATGCTTTGATTCAGTAGTATACACTATCCAATTTTAAGTTGTCTTTATAATATGCTTTCTGGTGAAACAATGACAAAAGTTAGTACAAGAGAGCTTTTACTGCATACCAAGACAAACCCTATTGGTTTATCTGGTGCCAGTCATCCTAGAGAAAGACGGCTGCTGAGCCATGGGGTAGCGAGATTGTACATATAGTCTGTTTTTCTTAAAATGCTTCCAAATAATGAAAGTGGAAAGCAAGTAGTATTTCAGATTTTTGTGATTTTGTGATAAATAAAATGTCACGTATGGTCCGTTTTTCTTGAAATGCTCCCAAATAATGAAAGTGGAAAGCAAGTAGTATTTCAGATTTTTGCGATTTTCTGATAAACAAGATATCAAGTAGGGCTGGAAATTTGTGAGCATACTGACCTAACCTTTAGCGATTTTTCGAGTGAAAAATTTTACGGGAAGGATTTTATGTAAACGATTTCGACGACAGTACTGATTTGTGTCACTTTTGTATTTGGAAGCACCTTATAAAAAACAGACTATAGGACTGGAAATTTGTGAGCATACTGATCCAACGTTTAGCAATTTTTCGAGTGAAAAATTTTACAGTAAGAACTTTATGTAAACGATTTGACGACAGTACTGATTTGTGTCACTTTTCTATTTGGAAGCATTTTGTAAAAAAACATACTATAATTCACTCTGTGTCTCATCGAAAATGTAAAATAATTGATTTTAAGCTTTCCCCATCTCTATACACCTTGGGAGTCCTTTTGTATTTTTGACGTTTTTCATCCTATAATGAGACTTGGGTTATACCAGTCTGGGAAAGACGCAACTTTATCGTTGAACATCATTGGATGCAGAATACAATGATCTATCCCGTCAAAAAAGTGTTTCCCTATTTTGCAGAAGTTTCAGTCAGATTTGCCCTTGTGCCGTCGTATTGGTTTGCGCCAAGTTCACAGCAAAATTACTATTTAATGTCAATAAATCTGAAAATCATCTGCCGATGACACCGATAAAAGTTCGACCACAAGTGCAAATTTAATTCACATAATTACAACGATTGTTGAACATGGCGTCCCAAAGTAAACCTTGGGTTTCAGTATGTTGAAAGCCCTCGATGCAATTCGATTAATCGAAAGACAACACTCGAATCAAAGCGTTCGTAAAGTAGCATTGATCAAACCTTAGCAGATGATGAAGAGTTGACTCAAATGACAATAGAAAATCCTTGGAATTTTGGAAATATTTTAAAAGTTTATATGTATTTTTACTTTCATTTGCTGAAAGCCACAAGGCTTTTCGTGATGTCTCAACTTGCTATGTGCAGCTTGCAAAACTAATATGTTCCACTGAATTTTATTGCACCTAAAATAGATGTGCATCAAATCGGGCGTCACTTATTGCAACCCATTTGTTTTGTTGACTAATTCGAAATACTCGAGCAGCAAACTCATCAATCTAGAACCAAAGAGACAAGTTCTAGGTTTTTTTTGGAACATCCTGTTCAGCAGCCATTGTGCTCTGTGTAGTGAACTTTGATGAAGGACGCAAATTTGCATTGAATATTAAGAAAAATTGTATTTATTCATTCAGCATGAAGAAAGAATCTGAAATTTCAGAAAATGCAGACTTTTGTAGTTCGAGAACTAAAGGTTATATATTCACGAACGCGTGTAGTTTCTTAGATTTACTCCTAGCTGTAAAAAACAAATGTTGATCATTTTGCAGCGGACT
The DNA here is from genome assembly GCA_963922205.1 of Romanomermis culicivorax. Taxonomy (NCBI): domain Eukaryota; kingdom Metazoa; phylum Nematoda; class Enoplea; order Mermithida; family Mermithidae; genus Romanomermis; species Romanomermis culicivorax. The sequence continues at coordinate 271,034 of CAWUHX010000221.1, read as the reverse complement.
GCTTACGATGTCTCCAGCAACCAGGAGACCTGTCCACGGCATTCTATTTTTTTGAGCTCCAGCAATAGATGAACAGTCATTTTGAAAAAACCTTTTCTTTACACTTTTTAATCGTCTCATTTTTCGACATTTTAAAGTTCCGTGGAAGGTGTGAAATACAAAATATCGAAGATACCCCAATGATAAAGTTTCGTCATTCCACGGCTGATATAATTCCCCAATGATAAAGTTTCGTCATTCCACGACTGATATACGTTATAGACTGAAAAGCACCGAAAAAAGGAAAAATTTTTAAATTTGAAAACTTTTTTTAAATTTAGGAAATTTCAAAAAACGAATTTTGTTTTTTTGTGGGGTGATTGTTACCCTAATTACCTACACCACGTAAAACTTTTCGCAATGCCTCATTTTGAAAATTTATTAATTAGTAACTTGTAAAATAGAAGTTGCGATTATCAGAAAATGCAATGACAGAATGGTGCTCAAATTCTAAATTCAAGTTCTGCGATTCTCTAAAATTAAATTTCTTAATTTTTTGTCTGTAGGCAGAAGACATCGTGAGCTATCTATTGCATACTGAAATTTTTGATGTTTCTAAGCTTTAGAGATATTGTGATATCAGTGTAATTAAGTAAGTTCCGTAATTAAGTTTCATGTTTCAAGCATTGCTATATTCTCAATAAACGCATTCATTGTTCATGCATTCATGCAGCCCATGCATTCGCCTAATATAGAGGAAATTTTCAGAATATAATGTTTGATGTAGTACATAAACCTGCAGAAGTTGAAAAAATGTATGCCAAAAATCGAAAAAGTGATGAATTGTCAACTTTTGTATTACTGTAGCCGTGCGAATTTTGAATTTCAGACGAAATGAATTTAATTTTCGGCGCTTAAAGTTGTCTTCAATATTTAATTTTCAGATGGGGTTAATTTCTTACTTATCGCAATAAGTTGAACCCTACCAGAAATCGTGTTTTAATCTATAGTTGAGTAAGCTCACAAATTTTGAGTCCTATTTGATATTTAGTCCAGCGGAAAATCGTAAAAATGTAGAATAGTACCTGCTTTCAACTACTAATATTTGCAAGTGTTCCATGAAAATAAGACTATAGGGTGCGCTGCATAAAACACTTATATAGTTTGTTTTTCATGAAATGTTTCCAAAATGAAAAATGACGCAAATATGATGGGACCACAGATGAATGCTCGAGAAGATTTCACCGTAAAATTTTTCACTGAAACAATTTCTGAGTGGTAGTTGAGTGTTGTCACAAATTTTTAGTTCCACGTGACGTACGGCTTGGCGCAAAAACCTGGAAATATAAATTATAGTTGCTTTGCAGATTGATTATATCGAAGCATTTTATGAAAAATAGACTATTGGCCTGTAAATTGTTGTACAAGACGATTTTCTAAGACTTGTAGAAGCTTTTACACTACTGCTCAACGTATACACAAAACCATCAATATTTTCTTAAACTTGTAGTTTGTTGCAACTTACATCAAGTGTTCTGTTCAACATATGATCCTGGCTTTTTTTGTTTCTGAACTTGGAAATCAATTAATATATTTCGTTTTATTTTTGATGGAATTAAATTTATTCTGCTTGAACGTATAGAGCCCTAATATTCGGCTCATATCACTGCAGATAAAAACTGACTTACAAAAAAGAAAAAATTTTCAGTCTACAAAAAAAACAAACTCAAAACTTGTTAGTGTACATGTAACAGAGCTACAAAGTTCAGGCGACGTTTTACGAAAATAGGGTCATCGATTGTGAAACATTTTGAGGAACTCATTGCAGGAAAAAAATGATATTTTCGCCTTAGTCTAGAATACGGTTCAAAAAATAGTAATTTTTGCCTGAAAACCATAAAATTTGTACTTGAATTTGTACGCGAAGCGCATTTTTGATGGTTTTTGGTTCAAAAATGAACATTCTACTTCAAATGCCTCGACTTAACTAGCGTATGTATCATCCGATTGGCCAACTCATAGCTCGATTAAAAGCTCCGCCTAAAATAAAGTTAAACACTGGGTAAAGTTCCCCCATTATCATAGTTCATTCGAGCTGGCTAACTTTTAGCTCGTTTTTATTTTTCCATGTCATCACGTTCTATTTGTTCCAAAGCGCCTTTCGGTTCTGTTAATATGTCATCTTTGCATGGTCTTTCGAGCCACCATAGCTGCAGTGTCGTTCGTCACGGATCAGCTCATCGACGTCATTCCAGGCGCAAATCGTCTTCCAGTTCGTCTAAATTGACCGATTCCGGAAGTTCTTTAACCATTTGCGGTTCTACTGCAAATTTGTCATCGGACAATTGACACTTAGCTTCATTAATCGACAAGAACGATTCTTCTCAGGCTCAGGGTTCTATTGAACCAATTATTGAAGGTTCCTCCTTAGAGGTTTTTCCTTCCGACAATTTACAACAAGGTTCCATCGAACCTATGACAAATCCGGAACCACCTTTGATGGTTCGAGATAATGGCTCAGTTCAGCTGGACTCTGCTTCTATGCATTCCGTTCTAAAGGAGCCTCTGCCTCATTCCAATAACCCTTTGGTTTTGAATGACAATTTAAGCCTGATGTCAGCCGGCTATTTGGTTGATCACAAATATTCACGATCTGCTCCTTCATCATCCAGCAAAGTGGCTATTCCAACTTTTTCGGATTCTTTGAAACTGGAATATGAAAGCTTGCTGCTTACAAGCAGGACTCAGGATGTGGTTATATCAGAATTACGAGGTTATTTTGAGGATCCTATGTTATGTTTGGAATGTTACTCGAAAATTTAGGTTCCAGATTCCCCAGTGGCTTTAGCCCCAGTTATAGACGAGGACCTTAGATCTTTCTTAGCAAGAGACAAGAAATGGCTTATTAGAGAAGATGAACATTTTCGTTGTTTACAACAGTCTGTCGTTGAATGAGCCTACTCTTTGGTGGGCGTAATTGATGAACAGGATCAAGGATCATTTGATCCAGTTTGTGCTTCTAACGCTATTAAGAGCAGCCTTCGTCACATCAGCTTCATTTTACAGGATATTGTTTATGACAGGCGCTGCAAAATTCTTTAAAATGTGGAAATAGTAAGCTATTTGTTTAAGGACGTTGCATCCATGCCCGTTTCATCAGAAGAATCAGTAGCCTGCTGTAGAGATGCAGACATGATATTATCGCCACCTCTACTCTTTGGCAAGTCTTTGTGCGGCAGTGTCAAAGATTATGGTCATAAAAATGGCCTGCATGATGCTCTCAGGAAATTGTCATCCTTTGCACCTAGACAATCGTCGGTTCATGGGTTTCAATCCCCTTCGTCTATTCATGGTGCATCGCATCAACATTCCCAAAGTTTGCGTTTCTATTCCAGCACCAGAAAGTTTTGGGACCATCCTATCCATTCTGGGGATTCTTTCTGGTACCGAGTGCAAGATTTTTGCATCTTGCTCATTCCCATTAATTGCTGGCTGCTTAGCTTTTTTCCTTACTAATTGGTCTAGATTAACCTCTAATAGATGGCCATTAAACACAGTGTCAGGCCTACAGATCGAATGGGAAAGTATTCCACCTAAACAGAAAGTTAGGCCTTCGCCGATCAATTTTCACCTCAAGATCAGTCTGTAGCATCTAAAGAGTTCATTTCCCTTTTTTGTCTAAGGGTGCTATCGAACCCGTACTTTCTTTTATCGCCCCTTCTGATCTTTATGTAAATCGTTTAGTTTTCCCAAAAAGAATGGTGATATGCACCCAGTAATTAATTTGCGCCCAGTAATTAATTTGCGCCCAGTAATTAATTTGTGACCCCTCAATGCTTATGTAAAATATGAGCATTTTAAAATAAAAGGCATCTTTACGCTAAAAGGTTTATTTCATTTGAACGATTGTATGGTTAAAATTGACTTGAAGGATGCTTACTTTGCTGTCCCTGTTCATATGAATGACGGAAAATTTATCTGTTTTGAATGGGACAATCATTTGTATCAGTTTACGTGCATGCCCTTTGGACTTTCTTCAGCTCCATGGGGTTTTACGAAATTATTGGAGCCTATAGTTTCTGCTTGTCGTCAACTTGGTATTCGCATAAAAATTTATTTGGACGATATGTTAATTTTAAATGCGTCCTATGAGAAGCTAAAAGCTGATGCCCGTTTTGTGGGGTTTCTTTTGGCCCAGCTCGGCTTCATAGTTAACAGTGAAAAATCGGAATTGGCGCCAAAGACGTCAATCACTTTTCTCGGTTTGATTATTTCTTCCAAAACTTCAACACTAAAAATTCCGCACGATAAAGTTGATGGCATTTTAAGGCAATGTATTTCTCATCTACAGAAGCATACTGTAAAACTGCTTGTCGCAGCTTGTTTATTTGGAAAATTCGATTCAGTTAGTCAGGCTTTGTTACGTGCTAGTCTATTCTCTAGAAAATTGCAGGCTTGCTTGATTTCTGGTTTAAAACAACAAAATTATAATCACCACATTATTCTTTCATATGAAGCCAGAAAAGAACTTGAACTTTGGTCTAAACAGTTAAATTCCTAGAATGGTAGAAACATTTTTCCAGACCCTGTTTCTCGAACCATCTTTTCAGATGCTTCTGATGACGGCTGGGGCGTTTTTTGAGATTCCCACAAAGCTGATGGTCTCTGGAAAAACAATGAATTAAATTTGCATATAAAGTATAAAGAACTTTTAGCAGCCTCTACGGCCTAAAACTTTTTGCTTTCATGCATGATAATTCTATAGCTATTGCCTACATCAACAAGCTAGGTGACACTAAAATAGATTTCTTTGCCATTTGTCCATTAAAATTTGGTCTTGGTGCCTCGATCGTCACCTGAACATTAAAGCAACACATATTCCTTGAGAATTTAACGTTGAAGCTGATTGATTATCCTGAAATTTTGCTGACAGCAGTGACTGGCTTTTGAATGCAGCAATTTTGATTTTTTAAAATAAAAAATGGGGTCCTCCATTGATCTTTTTGCTTCAAGGCATAATACCCATTTAGAACATTTTGTTTCATGGAAGCCAGACCCTGATCCTTCTGCTTTTGATGGTTTTTACTCTTTGCTGGCATGAATTTTTCGCTTTTGTTTTTCCTCCTTTTGCTTAAATTGGCAGGACTATTCAGAAATTTAGATTAGACTCTGCTACAGCTGTGCTAATTGTTCCAGTTTGGCTGACTCAACTGTGGTGGTCCCATCTGCTGATTCTACCTGTGGTTTTTTCCTTTATTGCTTCCCCAAATGCCGGATCTTCTATCAGACCCATCGGGGCTTCCTCATCCCCTCGTGCTAAACAAAATACTTCGCGTTTTGGCTTGGAAAATATCAGGAGTTACTGGCAGACCAGTGGCATTACAAAGGAGGCTGCCGACATCATGCTTCAATCATGGTCTAGCAGAACACAGAAACACTACAATTCAGCCATTAAAAGTGGCATCCCTGGTGTTCTCGACGATAAATCGATCCCTTTCGACCTGCTGCATGCGAATTACTTCACTATTTATTGCTTTTGCATAAAAGTAATCTAAAATACAGCACCATAGCTGCAGCTAAATCAGCTATTTTTACCTATTTAGGTGAAATTCGCTGCGACCTGACAAATATTCATTAATCACACGTTTCTTGAAAGGATTTTTTAACCTTAATCTACCTAAACCCAGTTATGCCGCAACATGAGATATTGCTCTTGTTCTTCATTTTTTGAAAGATCTCTGGCCTAATGTAACTCCCATTTCCCCTCAAGACTTGAAGTTGCTTACTTTAAAATCTATCACATTGTTGTCATTAAGCTCCCCAAAGAGGGTGCACGGACAATTGAGCGCCAGACAATTGAGCGCCGACAACTGAGCCCCGACAACTGAGCGCCAGACAATTGAGCGCCGACAATTGAGCACCGACAACTGAGCACCAGACAACTGAGCGCCATGACAATTGAGCGCCGTGACAACTGAGTGCCAGACATTTGAGTGCCGACAACTGAGCACCAGACAATTGAGCGCCGTGACAACTGAGCGCCGAAAACTGAGCGCCGACAACTGAGCCCCGACAACTGAGCGCCGGACAATTGAGCGCCGACAATTGAGCGCCGACAACTGAGCACCAGACAACTGAGCGCCATGACAATTGAGCGCCGTGACAACTGAGCGCCATGACAATTGAGCGCCGTGACAACTGAGCGCCAGACATTTGAGCGCCGACAACTGAGCACCAGACATTTGAGTGCTGACAACTGAGCGCCGACTATTTAATGCATTATAATTGAGCGTTTTTTTCATTTACTGAGCGCTACGAAATACTAGCATTTCAGTGATTATCTACCATAATGTATATATGTCCATACGTCTAATATTATGAATCAAACAGATATGGTCATTTTTGATTCGTATGACGAAGCCTAAGCCTAAGCCTAAGCCTAAGCCTAAGCCTAAGCCTAAGTCTAAGCCAAAGCCTAAGCCTAAGCCTAAGCCTAAGCCTAAGATTAAGCCTAACCCTAAGCCTAAGCCCCTAAGCCTAAGCCCAAGCCTAAGCCTAAGCCTAAGCCTAAGCCTAAGCTTAAGCCTAAGCCTAAGCCTAAGCCTAAGCCTAAGCCTAAGCCTAAGCCTAAGCCTAAGCCTAAGCCTAAGCCTAAGCCTAAGCCTAAGCCTAAGCCTTAGCCTAAATGCAAAATAGTTACTTCAAACTGATTGGGTTATTTATCTGACATTAAATAGTCGGCGGTCAGTTGTCGGCGCTCAGTTATCTGGCACTCAGTTGTCTGGCGCTCAGTTGTCTCGGCGCTCAGTTGTCGGCGCTCAGTTGTCGGCGCTCAGTTGTCGGCACTCAGTTGTCGGGGCTCAGTTGTCACCGCGCTCAGTTGTCTGGCGCTCAGTTGTCGGTGCTCAATTGTCAGTGCTCAATTGTCTGGTGCTCAATTGTCGGGTCACGCCAAAGAGGGCACCTGAAATTCAAAAGTTGGACATTCGTTACATAAAATTTTTCGAGGACTTTATTCTTATTACTATTCCAGCGATTACTAAAACCAGACGTGGTGGTTCTCCTGTTTCTTTCAAAATTTTCAAATTTTCGGAATTCTGTTTATGCCCCTACATTTATTTTCAGCTCTATCTGGATGCAACCAAAGCAATCATTGGCTCTGAAAGTCGATGTTTTCTATCGTTTTTTGAAACCTCAGAAGCCGGTTTCCACTGCGACGATTTCCCGTTGGATTAAGACGGTTTTGCCCCTTTCGGGCATTGACACCAGTTTTTAAACCACATTTGACACGCTCTACTTCGGCTTCCAAAGCTTTTGTTTCGGGCTGCCCACTTGCTTTTATCCTGTCATGCCAACTGGAGTTCCCAGTCCTTAACTTCAAAGCGGTTTTATCAGAGGGATATAGACTTACCAAATTACACGAATTTTGTCTTTGATAATGCCCTAAGCTTTAAACACATATGCTAGTTAAGTCGAGGCATTTGAAGTAGAATATAAGATTTTGCAAGGCCTGAAAGGCCGAAGTGATTTCATTATTCTACTAAAATGCCGAGACTTAACTAGGCCCTCCCTTCCCATCTCTTCAAGAGTTTTTTTCTCGTTTTTAACCATACATTTTTGTAGAACTCGGGGCAACAATAATCGTTTTCCAAAACAAGGACGTTTTTTCTCGCCGTTCAGCCCGTTAATTACCTATTCGAAGACCCGAAAATTTTTTATTTTGTCTTACCGTCGACCTTTTTTTTGTTGGACTTGATTAATGTGCTAATATTTTTCTATTTGTGCTTATCGTACACATAACGTTTCTTCTTTTAAGACTCATGTGTTACTTTTTCCAACTATGTATATCGCTTTTCCGCCACCTTCCTAGTTGACATGTATTTTTCTTTTTATAGTGGTCTCCTTTTCGCAAAAAAAAATCTCTACTTCTTTAGTTCATTATGACTCCTTTTATTTGCAGCTCTCATGAACTATGATAATGGGGAACTTTACCCAGTGTTTAACTTTATTTTAGGCGGAGCTTTTAATCGAGCTAAGAGTTGGCCAATCGGATGATACATACACTAGTTAAGTCTCGGCATTTTAGTAGAATAATGATTTCACTTCGGCCTTTCAGGCCTTGCAAAATCTTATATTTTCTGCCAAAAAACTGGAATTTTTTATTTTTTTCGCTGGTCTATTTCAGCCATATGATTGACAAATTTTGAAAGGTCTAGTCATGTAGGTAGACCCTTCAAGAGAGGTCTAGCCATATTGGGGGTTTTTTATGGCACTCCCCAATTATATATATATATGATGAGTATAATGCTACTAAAACTTGACCAGAAAAAACGCGAATCGATGCCAATTTCTGTGGCTTTATACGACAGTAAACTCGCGTCAGTCGACATTACTGGAACTTAAATTGTGGAATTCAACGTACCCTAGAGGTAAAAAATATGAGGATTTCCCACTAAAAAATGAGAAAGTACTATCGTACATGGTGTAATGTCTCACGTGAACAAAATAAAATTTTATGCAAATAAAGCTCTTCGTATGTTCAAAAAAGCTCGAGACAACAAAATAATCATAAATTCTATACAAAAACAATGAAAACCTGCACATTTAAACGATATCCACAATTCACTCCTCAATAGTACAAAAAATAATATATTTATAGTCCATTCATTTTGAAATGACCGATGCAGCAATCCAATGAAAGTAAGTTCAAAACGGAAAAAGTTAGTAAGCTTATTACTGTAGTCGATGAAAAATTTTTTGTCACTGAGTGGCGAACTGAACAGCTATAAATTTTCTCCCACAACCCGTTTAATTGGTCGAAGCTTCTCGAGTAACATTCAGGTATCGACGTTGTTCTGTCCAAATCGACAAAATGGATTAGCATGATGTTGTTCAATGGTTTTTGTCCTTGTCATTCTCATGAAGATATTATGGATTTTTCTACAGTATAAACTTTTTCGCTAAATAACAATTGCTATCAAATTGAATTCATTTTCCTGATTTTCGCTGCGTCTATCATTTTAAATTAAATGGGCTATAGTAACAAATAAATCGTCGTACTGCACAGAAAGTAAAAAAAAATTCTGCTGATTACTGAAACTAAGCAGAGTTGAGAATCTTCTGACTCATTTTGAAGTATCACAAGTAATTTGAAACAATAACGTTTATCTTTCCATGGGATAAATGATTTTTTCAAGATTTCGAACTTTTTCTGCGAGCATGCGACGAATTTTTCGAAAAATTGATGCATCCGACGGTCGCGTGGCAATTATTTTCTTTGTGCAAACGAATTCCGTCTACCGAGAAAATTGATTGTTCTGGAAAAAAGGTGAAGTGTACAAGTTGCTATAGTTAAGGAGATATTACGAGAAACAGGATGCAAAAAACCCCAATTGGCTTTATGAAACAGATGACGTCGTTTTCACTTCCAGAAAACCAACAGCACCCAATTGACGTAATTTTTGGGAAGTAGAGCTGATGAAGAAAACGGATTGGACATCAGAGGAGTAAAATTACGGTAGGAAATTTCGGTTGAACGATGAAATAAACTCCAATTTTTTTGATCACCGTTGATATTGAACATCGTTATCCCATATTTTGGGAAAACGTACTACCGTACCACCTCTCAAATAGTAGCACAGTGCGTTAATTTTTTCAAACGAGGTCTAAAGGGTGCGTCTATTCGAGGGGGTGCGTTTATAATTCCAAATATAAGAAAACAGTTATGTTGATTATTCAATATGCCATTTATACTGTAAAAATTTATTCGTAAGACGACTAAACACCACCGAAACGATTAAGAAAGAAGAAAAGATAAAATTTGCTTCGTGGATAATTTAAAAAATAACACGCATTATACTAATTTTAGCTTTTTCTGCCGTGTGGTATTTGCATAAATCGTGTCGAGGCACATTTGATCATATTTTGCGGTGTTGAAATTAAAAAATTCGAATAAACGCACTAGTGCGATGATTCGAGGGAGTGCGTTTATTATTTCAAATACCTCGGAAGGGGTGCGTCTAAGGGGTGCTACTAATCGTGAGAGTGCGTTTATCCGAGGTAGTACGGTAAACTACAATTTGCTCGTTCAGTACTGTTGAAATACCACACAAGTTTCGTATAATGTGTGGTTTAGTGAGAACATTAGGTGTCTTGGATCCAATAATGTGTTTACAGGAACTATAGTTTGTTTTTCTCAAGATACTTGTATGTGCGTGCTTCCTAGGGACAGCGCCACTCGTAAGGAAACTAGGACGTTGGACACTGGGACGCAAGGACGCAGGACACCGGGACTCAACCATTAAGACTCAGGAATTAGACCGCAGAGCTGACGCCAGTTGCTTGTGCTCAGGCTCACAGTCTCAGGCCACACGTTCTTGGGGAGTTGCAGGTTTAATGGCTGTCCTGACCATGGGCAGAACACTGGCTGACCCCTACCAGAATCTTGACTGACCCCCCAGCATTGCAACCTTTTTGGAAATGTTCTAAACTGAAAAAAATTTCCCAAACATAACAAAATATCATAAAATGCCCGAAAATATAGTAAAAAATATGTGCATTGATGGTCACAAAATTGCTCAAGCCAAGAAATTCTAGGATTTGAAAAAAATTGGAAAATCTACTTTAAAAATCATGGAATATTTTGGGAAACGGTTTAGTTTTCTGACTATGTAAATGAAAGAGTATGCTGAAGCGTCTAAAAACGAAGTTTCAAAGCATTGGTTGGGAGTTCTGAGCATTTAATTTCAGCCAAAAAAACGGGAAAATAGATATTTTCTAAAAATTTACAAAAAAATTGGACTAGGGGTGGAATTTTCAAAATTGTAGTGGGTGTCCCGAAATCTGGGTGAGAGGATAGCCGAACCTCGGATTGGGGTGCCTCATCTATCCTCTTCCCACATGTACGCTCGATTTACCAAAAATCACGCTATGCCATGAGAAGATCATAAATCCATATAAAGTGTCACAGCATTGGCGTACAAGAATAATTTCCTGATTTCCTTGCGTCCGAATTTCCTGCGTCTTAGCGTCTCTAAATGTTGACGTCTGCATCCTAATGTCTTTACGTCCTAATCTCATGCGTGCTTATGTCCTGCCTCATAATTTCTGCGCCCTCGTATTTTGTGTCCTAACGTTTTACGTCCTAATGCCCTGCATCCTGGTGTCCCTGCTTACTATTGTCTTGCGTCCTAACGGCATAACGCCGTAGAATTCTACTTTTGTGAACTTTTATGATCTAAAAAATGAATAAGATATGAATGTGATATAATTATTTACAAATTAAACATGCACATTTTTCAAGTAAAATGTTAATATCATAGGTGGCGCGATAGCGTCAACCTATAATATACTTGGCCCCCAATTTCATGTCCCCCCACAATAGAGCCAAGACGGTAAGAGATAGAACCTTCGGATTTTTTTCATAATTCCGGGCATAGTGGCAAACTATGGGGTGCCTTCTGTCATTTCGCCACTATCTGCAAGTGGTGCTCGGTGGGGCCCCAAAACATGCAAAAAACGCACTTTTTAAGGGTCCCCAGTCCCACGATGCCCCACAATGGGTGTGGCGTATCCTAGCTCCGTACTTCGGCCTAAGCATCTTGGGGGTGCAATCTCAAATGCGATTTTTCATTTTTTTTAAATATGGCCTCAATTCAATTATATGGTGGTCCAAAGTCCCGGGAAACGTCAAATTCCCCAATTTTGTTATATAATACCTACGGCTTTAAAAAAATAATTTTTTGCAGCATAATGCACTACTAATTTTTTGCAGTTTCAATTGAACCGGTAGTCTTATTCGGATTTTAGGGCTGCAATGATTTTCGACCATTGGGAATTCGATGGGACTCGGTCACTTTACACGAAAAATTATCCCGGGTGTAAACAAGCGTATTTCCGTGATTTTTCAGTGAAGGGAGTTTTCGACCACGGGGAATTCAATAGATGTGGTCACTTTACACAAAAATTATCCCCGGTGTAAGCAAGCGTATTGCCGTAATTTTCTTGCGGAGGGGATATTCGACCACGTAGAGTTCAATGAATGCTATCATTTTACACAAAAAATTATCCCGGGTGTAAACAAGCGTATTTTCGTGATTTTTTGCTGGAAGGGCTTTTCGACCACGAGGAATTGGATGAATGCGATCATCTTGTATAAAAGCTATCCCGGGTGTAAACAAGCGTATTTTCCTGATTTTTGATGAAAGGGGGCTTGGTCTGCGGAGAATTCAATGGATGCGTCATTTAACACAAAAAACTATCTGGGGTGTAAACAAGCATATTCTTGTGATTTTTTTGTGGAAGGGGTTTTCGAATGCAGGGAATTCAATGGATGCGTCACTTTACACAAAAAAAATTATCTCGGATTTAACCAAGCCTATTTTCGTGATTTTTTGGTGAAAGCGATTTTCGATCACGGGAAATTTAATGAATGTGATCACTTAACACACAAAATCATATTGGATGTAAACAAATGTATTTCTGCGATTTTTGAGGGAATATGTTTCTGATCATAGGGAATTCAGTGGACGCAGTCAGTTTACACGAAAAATGTTCGTTTGTGTGAACAAAGCTAATTCTGAGATTTTTTGGATTGAGGGATTCTAGACCATGAGGAATTCAATAGATATGGTCACTTGTCTGTTTACAACGGTTTTTAAGTACTATGCGGTTTACACATATTTTACTTTTACCGAAAGCCAGAATTCGTAGCTCGAAGACTTTTTTATTGTTTTTTAGACGTGAAGATGACCAAATTTAAAACTTCAATGTGCTTCTATGAAGGTTTTCGTGCGTGGTTGATACCCACTAAAAAGAGGTGAACTAGTTCATTAGAAAATGCTCCGTTGGGGCAGAAAAAAAGAATATACTTTCTTCGATAGTTGCCATGCTAGAAAAAGAAGTGCCTAGATTTTTGAGAACTTGGGTCAAAGTTGGAAAAAAATTCACTTTCTTTATATTGAATTTTCATTCTTTCTCAAAAAAATTTTCCATGTCGAAAAAGTACATTCTGCAGCTGAGTGCATCAACACACTTCCCAACCAAACATGTGCATCTCTGAAATTTTCAGGAGGGTACAGGGGTGGACCTCGGTTTTTCGGCGTTTTTTTAGACAAAAATTCAAAAAAAGTTGATCAAAATATTTTTTACATAACACGTTTTTCAGTTTCAAAATCCTTGGGGTAATTTGTACCCCTCATGTCCTCCCTCTCACATGTGTGCTTCTAACTGCGTTGAACTTTTATGCTACATTTAGTGCCGATAAAACAGGAATCAACTCCGGGAAAGTGACACATAAAATCCCACTCGGCTTTTTTAGAAAAAAAGCTGCAGCACAAAGTCTTCTTAGAACTAAATCGATTGTGCAAGATACGTTTAATTCACTCATTTTATATAACATCGTATAGAATTCACTTCGTAAGTTCTACTGATTACAAGCTATAAACAAATTTATTCACTCTTATTTAACTATTCATCAAAATGGCATCGTTCACAGTTTTTGAACTGAAATTGCAGAAAGCTCAAACTGAAATTGCAGAAAGAGCGCTTTTTGCGGGATTGCAGACGGGAAAATTTCACCCATCCCTGCCACCGTACCGTCCCAACACCGCCACCGTTCCAACACCGCCACCGTCCCAACTCCGCCACTTTCGTGTCCCAACACCACCACCGTCCCAAGGCCGCCACCGTCCCAACTCCGCCACTTTCTTGTCCCAACTTTCCCAATCTTTCAAAATGTTTATTTTTTGTAACACGTTAAACTTAACCAAATGTGCTTATCAGATCTATAAATGAACAATATTTTAAGATATAAGTGATAATTTTTCCGTGTCAATGTATCATATTTATTCATCAATTCCGAATGCAAATTTCAACATTAACCCAATAGATGCACTAAATGACGCAAACTTCCAGAACAGAAAATACAAATCCGGATCATTACACGTCGCAATTATCACTAAATTACTCTTTAATTCCTGATTCATAAAATTTTCAATGGGACCAAAGTCACCCATGATTTGATTACACAAATTCGAATCAATTGACAACAAGAAATGAAAACAGACACGTATATTTGTATTTTAATGTGCAAAGCACACAGTTATTTTGGTAATATCCTAATGAAGTGAATTCCGGTCTCATGCTCGTTGTTCTATTTTTGGTTATTTCGGTAAAATAGTTTGTATAGTTAAGTACGACTATACAAATGAAGATTATATACCGTGTATTTATTGCTTTAATGATAATATCAGTTTTTGCCATCCTATGAATTAGCAATGTCATTATTTTAAGTTAGAAAAAAAACTTTGTTACAAAAAACAAACTTTTTGGAAGATTGCGAAAGTTAGGACAAGAAAGTGGCGGAGTTGGGACGGTGGCAGTGTTGGTACGGTGGCAGTCTTGGTACGGTGGCGGTGTTGGGACGGTGGCGGAGTTGAGGCATGATCCCTGTCACTCCCATCCTGCTTTCAAAAAAGTCGAACCGTTGCCGTGGGAGTGCCAGTAGAGTCGGGGAGAACCGGGTATGAGATTTGGCGCACATCCCTAACACAGGCACGGCTGAATCCCATTTGCAGATCGGCGCCCAATGACTGTAACCAAAGCCCAGTTGCACTATAGGGGTGTGAGCTCGAGCTCAAGGTAATCTCGAACAAAAAGACTAATCGGTTTGATCTCAAGTTCGGTATAATTTGAATATCATCAGGATTACAACGAGCTCAATGTCGAGATTATCCCCAGCTCGAGCTGTCGGGTTGCACTAACATTTTCGTATCTCTAAAGCAAATAAATATAAAAATTTCTGCGATTCCCAAACTCGAACTTAAACTTCAGTATTAGTTAATCCTGAAGTGAGTGTTGTTTGTGCATTGAAAGAGAATAATTTGGACACTGCGATTAGCTCAACCTCAGGATGATCAATTTAATCCCGACGTTGAGATTATCCTCATGTCGCTGATTAGTGTATGATTAGTGCAACCAACCACAGGTTTCTTTATAGTTCTTAAAATGACTATAATATGTCTCCTTCACTATTTTTCAGATAGTGTGAGAGGCAAGAAGTTTGAATTGGTCGGGAGTTAGAACACTATTGGTTTACCATTTCTTTACATTTCAAATCATGTGCATATAATTTTCATGTAGAAAAATTTTACTGTAGTTGATGCTAGGGGAAGGACAAAATGCACGGTGCTGCAGAATATACTTTTTCACAGACATGGAAAATTTTTTTTGAGAAAGAATGAAAATCCAATATAAAGAAGGTGGATTTTTTCCAACTTTAACCCAAGTTCTCAAAAATCTAGTCCACTCCTTTTTCTAGCATGGCAACTATCGAAGAAAGTATATTCTTTTTTTTTCTGCCCCAACGGGGCATTTTCTGATGAACTAGTATAGATATGTTTGAAAAAAATAATAATGGCTGATCCACATGACCCGAAAATCTACAGTGGTTTTCGTTTTCCAAGGCGAGCGACCACTAAACCGAAAATCTACAGTATGACGTTTCGTTTTCACCGACGCGCGACTGTTTCAAAAATCGAAAATTTGCAATATGATTTTCGTTTTTAAAGACGCGTGACCATTACAAAAACGGAAATTTTTTTTTGTCGTTTTACTGGTGACACAACCATAGGACCAAACGATTCTGGAAGTGAAAAGTCGTTTTTCGTTTCTGCTGTGCAGCGAATCGTGGCTCTGGCCCTAAGAGGCACGCACACTTGTAAATAATAGCAGTGAAAAGCAAGCACTACTTCATATTTTTGCGATTTTCTACTCAACCTTATGTCACATGAGACTGCAAACTTATGAGCATGATTAATAAGATTTAAAAGCTTTTTGAGCAAAAGTATCCTTCAACAAGAGCTTCGTGTAAACCATCTCGACGACAATGCTAATTTTTGTCTTTTTCCGATTTATAAGAATTTCGTAAGAAACGGACTACATAAAATACGTTTACAAGTCAGGAGTGAACTCCGGTGTAATAACTATTACTCGAGCTGATAGACAATAGAACGCACTATAACATGTGATACTCCTGAATTTACCTCCGGAGACCTTCCCTGTGTACTATAACTATATTCCATATATGCAGCCATACCATGAAAGTAAGTTCAACATGAAAATGTTCCCATGAAGAAATTCGACGTTTTCCTACAGTTTAAAGTTTTTCATTACGTAAAATTTGTGTCTCAGTTTGAACCTAAATTTTTGTTTGTCACTGTATCTATTATTTTCCCCAATCTCGAATTTACTCGTATGAACCATGCCAATGTAACATTACTCGTGTTGATAGGGACCGCAGAACGCACAATAACCTATCAGAAACATCTGTCTGTACACACGCGATTTTGGGGTTTATAGTCTTTTTTTTCTAAAATGCTTCTATAAGTTGTTTTTCATAAAGTGCTCGCAAATAAAGAATCTGGAGAACAAGTAATATTTTATATTTTCAGCATTTTCTGCCATGTCGTACGTCATGTGAAACTAAATTTTCGTGATGACACTCGACTGACACTCTGAAATTTTTTGAGTGAAAAAGTCTGCAGTAAAAGCTTCATGTACAGGACTTTCGCGTCACCTAATATTATTTGTGTCATTTTTCATTTTAGTAGTATTTTATAAAAAACTGACTATAAATTGAAAAAAAATTTCGAACTTCTCGCAACCAAATGACTTTCAATGAAAAAAGAGAGAAAATTTGAACTGGGAGAAAATGGTGTAGACTAACGGACGAAAATTGCTTTCTTTTTATGCTCTATTGCTTTATATTACTGTAGCTTTGTGAAAATTAGTCAAAGCATGTACAGAGTCTTGACCTTACTTATTCTTCTTCACTTCAGAAAAAGAGTTATAGATAGCTATCACTGCGTCTGTTTTCGCTTAAAAAACCTGGAGATTTGGCCTCGATCAGGCGAAGTAGGAAAATCCCACAAGTCGGGCTTACCATGCGGTAAACTGAACAAAATCGACGGTAAATGGTCGAAATAAGAATGTTTTAAAGCCTGTTGAGCACTGATGCGTTTGGAACCCTCGTATTGCAGCAACTTGGTCAACAAATCGATGCCGTCAGCGTTCAACCGCGGCACCATTTTGGGCAACGGCTCAGGCCTGTAACGGGGGAATTTGTAGAGCCCGAATTCGGGACTCGACACCAAAGCGGCGTGCGTCTGTTGCCGAGGCGTACCCAGAGCTCGGAAGATCAAATGCAATTCTTCTTCGACCGTACTACCTGGGAAAAACGGCCGGCCGGCGGCCATTTCGTACAGTATGCATCCGACGCCCCTTGAAAATTTTATGACCCAACTTGGTGATCCAAAAATAATGTACTTACCAGTAAAAACACTACAGTAACGTAGACAGTTATCACGCTCCAGTCTTTTGTATATGGAGTCTGAAGTGGTTTCATAATCTGTTTTTATAAAATACTTGTTAATTTTAAAATGCGAAAAAATAAGTACTGCTTTAAAAATTTTTAACTATAGATATTTTACTAGGCAATTGTGAAGGGTCAGTTGGATTGACTTTCAAATTTTCAGTTACGCTTAACATACGGATCAGAGGAAAATAATAAAAATATGAAATGGTGCTTTATTCCATAGTGAGACTCCGAACTTCATTTTTCTTTTCTACATAATAGACAATTATTTCATGTGTTCGATTTCTGCCTGCATGTTTACTAATCATCGACGAGTTATGTTCAGTGAGCATCATTAATTAGAGACATAAGGCGCATTTATACTTGCCTTTTCCGACGGAGCGGTGCGGAATGTAATCGACGGAACGTAACCGAACAAAAAGAGAATTTTCCTTCCGTTTGGTTCGGTTGCAGGTTACCGTCGGTCGCTTTTCGCAAAATTGCATTTATTTTTCCCGACTGAAAGTGGATTTTCAGGCTGAAACCTTCAAGCTGTTGACGATCCGTTCCGCCGGAAAAGACAAGTATAAATGAGCCCATAGAGTTTCTGATTTTCACATTAAATGTAAAAAGAAAATCAATATGCTGTGCTTGTTTATATCCATGCTCCTAATCTGATGGAAGAGGTCTGATGTGGGACCACTAATCTCACATGTTGTAATTTCTTTGTTGTCTTTATTCTTTTACTGATAATTTATTGTTTTGATAATGATAAGATGTTCATGTGCATGATTCGGATCCCAAAATTTGTTCCCAGTTCAGATATTGAATTTACCACATATCAATATGAGTAGAATAATCCGTTGCACCCAAAAGCACGTCTGGAGGACGATACCACAAGGTGACCACTTCGTGTGAATAAGTTTTCGTAGGCACTGATTTAGCTCTTGCCAAACCTGAAAACATTTCAGTGATCCGCGAGTATGACTGACAGCAATGAAAAAAGGATCAGGATGACTCACCAAAATCTGCCAATTTAAGCTCGCCTTTGGAACTAATTAATAAGTTTTGAGGTTTGAGATCGCGATGCAAAACCTAAAAACGACAATAAGTATCAATATTTAATCTTTTCTTCGGAAAAGCTTTCAAGTAATAGTATAAATTTCTCTCGTCACCGTTTGTGCACTTAGTTACTCACCCGTCTATTATGGCAATATGCTAATCCACGTAATAATTGAAAAAGAAACAGCTGCAAGAAAAACATAAAACCTTACGAATTAAAAAACGCAATCGAGCAAATTTACCCTAATATTATGAACGTTGATAAAACCGCTGCAATCTTCAATATATTGTTTGAGATCCTTGTCCTGAAAGAAGAAACAAATCTTTGTGTATGGTGAAATGAAAAGATTTTCTATTATTAGAAAATAGATATGGTTCATTTACTGATCTATCAACTTATCAAATTTTCAATGTAGCATATGGTTTATACTGCAGCTTCTATGGTTAAACGTTTGATATGCAAATTTCGCGCGGAAATTTCGGAATAATTTCAATATCTTTTCCGTTTATGTGATCAGAAAAAGCTTGTATCTGTGCAACCAGCCATGCTAAAATTATCACGTTTCATTTTTTCGAGACATGGTTAAATACATGACTGCTGAATAACTCTGCCTCACTGTTATTTTACGCCACATCATGCCACTGAAAAACACGATCTTATCAAATTTCATCAAATTCAGTAGTTAGAACCATACAAGCGCAGCATAGAAATTCTAATGAGGGTCAACCAGAGCAGACAATGAAAATCTATGACGAAAGAAGAGGAATACATTCTTCAACCTAGTTTAGCGAAATATGTGCAATAATTCACTATCTCAGAAATTTTTAAAAAGCTCTAATGTTACTTCTTTAGAGTCAAGTGCGCTATCGTTTAAATGCACATCATGTCCACTCATGAAGATTTATTCTCCTAACCTCTTGATAATTTCAAATCTGTTGGGGTCAACAAGAATATGCCGAGAATCAAAGCCCCCAAACTTTTCCCCCACTTGCTCGTATGGTTAAAGCCCTGCTATTTCGCGGGTCGGCGCCGTTGCGAACTGTTATACTTCGCCTTGCGCGCGCCGGCCTGCGCCGCTTTGGCAATGTTAACTCAATCGAAATTTTTTGAACCAGTGCTAGCTAATGTTACAACATGATGCAAAAAGTTATCGATTGCTAAACTTGAATTTGACTGGAATTGAAGGGATTTTGACCGAAAATACAAATTTTATATCAAAAACCTTAAATATTTTCGTTTTTTGACATTTTCAAAAAATTCAAAATATTCTACATTTTTGTATCAAAACATTCAAAAAATCGGAAAAATAAAAATGATAATAGTAAACCACAAAAATTTGAGAGTCAATGTTAGTGAGAATTACCTGGACTTAGAACAATGTGGATAAGCCAAAATTTTGTTTTTCCTCGTATGGATATATACTGTACAACTTTATACACTGACTTTGAATTTAATAAGCATTTTGCACGAAAAAGTTTTTTCGTTCAGCTGTCGTGGAGTAAAGTGTTCAAAAATCGTGAGTGAAAGTAATTCCGAATTCCCCACTTATACTTTTCACAATTTTAAAGATTTAATGCGGTTTTTTAATCAATAATAAATTAAACAGACTTTTGAAAACATATAGAAAGTTGTCTCCGACTTTTAGTTTTTATACAGTGTCGAAGAAGTCAAAACAATTAAATTTTTTTGCTTGTCAATTTTTCACCTGAAACATCACATCTAGGGATTGATAAAAAAAATCGAACCCTATTTCCAGCATGTTCCATCATGTGCCTAACTTCACGCGAAAATTCAGAGCTACACGATAGAAACCCAATGACCAATTTCAGTATGTAAATCAAACCCCCAGTTTTACCCAGTTACAGTTTTACAGTTTGAATTTCATGTTTTTGCTTCAAATTTTCGTTTGTCTTCCGCAATTTTCGGCAGTTTTTCATACAGTTTATAAAACAATAATATTTCAAGAGGCTATCGAAAAAATTGTTCGATTGATTTCCGAACTTTCGGTTCTACTGGAACGTGCTGTGAAATTCGGAACGAAATAGTACGAAGTTGTACTTCATTTTCCCCTGACATGGAATGTCTAAATATGCTTTGCACGAGCAAATCAAAGATAAATGACACGTGTAGCTTGAACAAGAGATATTAATCAAACTGAACGTATAAAATTACTCATTTGCTTCAGATTTTTTTGTCACTTTCATTGTAGTTTTAGCTGTAAACATAATATCAAAAATGAGAAATTTAGCGCGGTGCATGGTAAATTGGGAAATTATGATAAACAACACAAAGCATGTATAGAAAACCATTTAGTTAAAAAATTCGAGTTGTCAGTCAAAACAGTCAGAGTGAATTAAAATATCTTCATTGTCATTTGCCTCATCATCCAGATTTGAATCTGGCCGAAAGAAATCGTCCAAGCGGTCGTAATCCTCTATAGCTTCATCTGAGCCTGCAGCTTCACGTTTTCTTACAAAATGCAATGATTTGTTGCCAGAATAAAAAATTCAGTCTGCTTGAATTGAGGTAACTTCTGCATTTCTTTTGCCACTTCCCTTGGATCATATTTCCGACGATCTTTTATCCCATAATCAAATTTTTTCAGGAAATACAGACGCCGATTTTCTGTAAATACTTTACATGAACATCTTTTGCCCCAAAACTCAGCCAATTGATACTTTCAACTAATTCATCATCCGCATACATTTCCCAACATTGCTGAATCATTGAGCCTTGAAAGCCAATGCATCAGTTGTCGATTCTCTATTCGCTGTTTGCATGTTGTTATAAATGCATCACGTAAAGTCAATCATTCAGGTTGGTAGTTATGATTGCTCAATGGTTTTCAAAGAGTTGATGCCGTTGACACTATTTTGTCTAGCAACAACAGGACATGGAAATAGATTTAGTGGATCATGTGTTTGTGAACTGTCTTCTTCTTGTGCAGCTCCCATGGATGTTGTTTGATCAGTCGTTGAAGGCTCTTATTTCGGCCACAAAGATTAGGGGTCAATTTCTCAGTGCTTTTCCTTGATAAATAATGCACTTGACATCAAATAATGGTGTTCCATCTTTTCCATACAATGGCTTTTGGAAACCATTGCATGGGAACCAATGCTATATGCCCTCCGAGCAATAACTTCTTTGTTATCAAGAAAAAAAATGTTCCATAAATTCATGTTGCCGAATTTCGCTTCATCTTTTTTTTCTTGAATAATAGGTCCATAGACAAAAGAGGTTCCTTTCACCGTATGACAAACTGTATTTGATGAATTCTGCTGCTGTACATATGTGATTCTTATCAATATAATGTTTTACTTTTCGTTCTACTCTAGAGGCAGTATGGTCTCAGTCACCTTTTCCATGATCACTAAAATTCCATCATTTAATAGATATCCCAAAAATGTGTGCTTCTAAATGCGTTGAACTTGAAGTTCTACTGATTACAAGCTATCAACAAACTTATTCTCCTCTATTTAACTATTCAACAAAATAGCATCATTCACAGTTTTTAGATTTAAACTGAAATTTTCAGAAAGAGCACTGAACCAGGAGCTTTTTATTGACATTTTTATATGCTTTACTCTGTTCTCCCATTTGCAGATCGGTGCCCAATAACTTTAATCAAGGCCAAGTTGCACTAAAAGAGTATAAGCTCGAGCTCAAGATAATCTCGAACAAAAAGGCGGCTCGGTTTTATCTCAAGTTCGGTATAATTTGAATGTCATCAGGACTATAACGAGCTGAATGTCGAGATTATCCCCAGTTCGAGCTGTTGGGTTGCCCTAACATTTTCGCATAATTTTCTTATCCCTAAAGCAAATAAATATAAAATTTTGTGCAATTACCAAACTCGAACTTAAACCTCAGTATTGGTTAATCCAGAAGTGAGTATTGTTTGTGCACTGGAAGAAAATAATTTGGACATTGCGATCAACTCAAACTCAGGATCATCAATTTAATGCCGATGTTGAGATATCCTCATGTTGGGTTAGTGCAGCCAACCTCAGGTTTCTTTATAATTCTGAAAATGACTATAATATGCCGCCCTCAACATTTTTCAGCTAGTGTGAGAGGCAGAAGTTTTGAATCGGTCGGGATTTAGAATGCTATTGGTTTACCATTTCTTTACAATTGAAGTCATGTGCATATAATCTTCATATAGAAAAATTCTGCTGTAGTTGATGCCATGGGAAGGAAAAAATGCACGATGCTGCAGAACACACTTTTTCACAGACCTGAAATTTTTTTTTTGAGAAAGAATGAAAATCCAATATAACGAAAGTGAATTTTTTCTAACTTTAACCCAAGTTCTCAAAAATCTGGTCCAATACTTTTTCTAGCTTGGCAACTATCCAAGCAAATATTTTCTTCTTTTTTTCTGTCCCATCGGGGCATTTTCTAATAAATTAGTGCCAACATTGGTCACTGGGTTTTTATCATGTAGCTCTGAATTTTCATGAAGTCAGCCACATGAATGGTACATGTTATGATGATATAGGGATCGACCTTGTTCGACCAATCTTGAGTTGGGATGTTTGAACTGAAAAAGTAAAAGTGTGAAAATTTAATCTTTTATTTTTTCCTACATATTAAGACACAATTTTTGTAAGAATCAACTAAGGCCTGTAGTCAAGTGTGATAAGTAAAAAATTAATCATACATCAAAAAAACTTATTTTGTACAGTTTTTTTGTGCTGAAAAACATGCCAGTATTTGTTTGATCTAAATCCAAAATCGTTTTGCAACATCAATCCAAAGATGTTTTTTACAATTTTCGAAATTTTAGGTCACAATCGTTGGAGGCCTGTAAGTAATCAGGTATGCAATGTCGATCATACATGCACACAGGGGGTAGGATGCGTAAACCCCCATACCTGAGACCCTGGCCACCCCCCTGACACCACCCTGAATTTTTTCCATGACGGCTCTTTTGATGATTTTTGTGCATATTTTGTATGAAAAACAGGCTTACAGAACTTTTTTTTTGTTTTTTTGCTCACCCACAACCCTACCTCCCTGGAAAAAGTCCATGGACCCTCCCCTTCAAAAATTCTTGCTGTGCATGTCTGATGTCGATCAATAAAACTTAGTCAGTGAATGTAACAATGCTTAGTGTATATGCATGGCACGTATGGATCTATATAGCATCAAAATTATGGTTTACACTACATTTTAAATTCCAATTTTCAGCAGTTATCAACGACTCAAATTCACACATTTTTGTACCCTGTAAAGTCAAACAATGAGTGTCATTGATTAAACTCCACTATGTTATGGCTGGACCCCTTGGCCACATACTCACAAGGTTCTATCAAAATGAAAAAAGTGTGCCACAGTGAAACAAGTCGAAGCCATTTTTGAATCAAATTATAAAACTTTTTGTTTAAAATGCAGTCATTCACCCAAAATTCTAGTAAATCAACTAAAACTTTTAAGCATTACAGGCTGACATTTTAACTATATACCTATATATAAGGTTTGGTCATAATATCATTAGTCCTTATGGGAAATTACACAAAATTACATGCATTCTTGATATTGCTGAAAAAACTTCAGGTGCAAATCATTGTTCCATTTAGTCGGATTATTATTAATTTTAGTTCAAAATGACTAAATTGCAGCGATAGTATGTGGCTACTTACCACCAAGTTGCATCATATTAAAAATTAGAAAAGCCACATTCTTTTGGTTAACTATAAGATGAAAAATTGTTCAAATTTTTAGCAAAAGCTGATAAGGTAATGAACCAACATAAACTTTTTGGATCTTTCTCAGATAAATGGGACCCAGATGGACACAAGAAACTATATCAAAGCTAAAAGAATCAAAATTGTATTAAAAAGGTGATTAGCGACTCCACATAAATCCAATCATGTATTTCTGATTACTGTCAATAGCATGGTCATAGTGATCTAATTCACCCAAGTTACAGGAGAAATTTACAAATCACATTCATGGCATGAAATGTGACAATTGTGAGCAGTTGAAGAAGACACTGAAGGACATCAAACAGGCAGTGCCCCAATTCCAATTTGCAAACCCAATTGATAAAGTTGAAGCTGAATATTTAGCTGATGAAAGAATCAATAATATATTGGAATGGCATCAACACCAGCTTAGATCAATGTACCAAAATGAAGCATGGAAAGACATCATTGACAACCTCCAGAACAATCATGTTTACCTTCAGTTTGATTGGGCAATGAAATTTCTGCCTTCCATTGGATGGGAAGATCAGTCAAGCTGGTTTGGTATAAGCGGTTTGCCATGTACATAACGTATGCCATAGTGATGAAAAGTGGACTCTACACCACCACACATTTGTTCATGTTTTCAACTCGCTTGCACAAGACAGTAATGCAATTATTGGAATAGTGACTCACACATTGACAAAAATCAAGGCAGAGTAGCCTGCAATCAACACAACTATTGTGTGATCTGTTAATGCTGGATGTTTTCATGGATCCCCAACCTTGCTAATGGTGCTAAAAATATCTCAGAAAACAGGCATGACTATAAAGAATGGGGACTCATCTGAACCTCAATTTAGTAAAGGCCCATGTGACCGAATTGCTGTACTAAAAGAGAGGCAAGTTCGACTGTTTATAAATGAAAACGATCAATGTACAACTGCTGAAGAATTCATCAGGTGTGCTACAACACATAGAAAGGTCAAGAGAATATCATTCATCATTAGCAATCTCAAAATCCCATACAAGAAGATGGACCTTAAAGCAATTGGTGTCATGGGCTACTTCAATTTCCAGTTCACATCTACTGAAATCAAGGCAACTAAAGCTTACAAGGTTGGTACTGGAAGCATATCCAAGAAGAAAATATTAAATTTTGAACAGTTACAAAAGTTTGAAATCCATCATGTGGCTCATGAAGACCAGCCAGATGTTTCACCCCTTCAAACATCAAAGTTCTGAATTGCTATTGATACAAAAATCACAATCACCAACTTTGAAGAAGCTGGTGATTGTGATTCACCACAACAAATTACTGGATTCTGGGCTAGGGAAGCCAGCTATCATTGGGAAGAACCTACTACATTTTATAGTAGCAACCTGGAAGGATAATATGGTGTTGAAGATAAAAAAGAACCCTATGAGGATCCAGCAATGTTTGATCCTCCTTTAGAATACGAAAGTGAACTACTGAAAACAGACTGTTTTGAATAATTGTTTCAATAATTAGTAATCAGATCTGACTCTTTAAAAATATCATCTGGTTTAGTGTGAATCTTTATATCGGATTCAAATTAATTTAATGTTGAGCTCTTATTATCCAAAAAGGATCCAGACTTTGTCAGTTTTTGTTGAAAATCAGAACTATCTTTCATCTTATAGTTAACCAAAATAACATGGCTTTTTTAGTTTTTTAGTATACAATGGGTGTCAATACTTTGATGCAAGTTCGTTGGTATGTAGCCACATACTGTGGCTGCAATGTAGTCGATTTGAACTAGAATTAGTAATATTTCGACTAAATGGAACAAAAACTTTCACCAATGGAACAAAAGTTTTTCAACAATATCAAGAATGCGATTAACTTTGTATAATTTCCCATGTAAGGGATAATGATATTATGACCAAACCTTCTGGGTATATAGCCAAGATGTCAGCCTGCTGTTCATAAAAGGTTTAGTTGGATTATTAGAATTTTGGGTGAATGACTGCATTTTAAACAAAAAGTTTTATGATTTGATTCAAAAATGGCTTCCATTTGTTTCACTGCAGCACTCTCAATGGTTTTTTACTTTGATAAAACTTTGTGGGTATGTGGCCAAGGCGTCCAAGCATAACATATTGGAGTTTAATCAATGACACTCATTGTTTGACTTCACAGGGTACAAAAATGTGTGAATTTGAGTCGTTGATAACTGCTAAAAATTGGAATTTAAAGTGTAGTGTAAACCATAATTTTGATACTACATATATCTACATGTGTCATGCATATACGCTAAACATTGTTACATTCACTGACAAAGCTTTATTGATCAACATTGCATACCTTTTCACTTATAGGCCTTCAATGATTGTAATCTAAAATTTAGAAAAACGCGAAAAATTTAAACCTTTGGATAAATGTCACAATGCGAATTTTCATTTTTGGATCGAACGAATACTGGCATGTTGTTTAGCGCAAAAAAATGTTCTAAGTATGTTTTTTCAAGGTGTCATTAGATTTTTACCAACCTTGGTCGAGTCTTAGAGAAATTGTATCTTAAAACGAATGGTCGGGAAGACAACTGCCTAAAGCCTGTTCAATCTATTATTGATCGATGAACCGCACTTGAAAATCTTTGTTTGTGAAATAAAACGAAATTATTTGCATTTGCGATTTTTGAACATTTTACGCCACGATAGCTCAATAAAAAAAAATTTCTGCAAAATGTCCATTAAATTCAAAATCAACGCAAAAAGCTGTTGAATATATGTCCAAACGAGCAAAAACAAAATTTTGACATCCTCACTAAAATCTGAACTAAAGAAAGTTTGATTTCAACGTGTCACTTGCTGGATAGCGGCTGATGAAGAATAGCAACAAACATTGTGTAACATATGCTGGCGAAGTACAGCAGGGACTTTAGAAGAATAAACTTTACGTTTTACACTGATCCGTAGGCCAGAAAGTGGAGTAAAGTGAAGTATGTAACATACCTGCTAAAGCAGTACTGTAAATATGTAGTATACTGTATGTAATAGACATTTATTAGATATTATTTTATTTTCACATTTTATCGTCTCAAGGATGTCTGGGATTCACACCCAAACATTCCTATAAAATTACGTGAAGTACTTTATTTTGATCCGTTCACACCCCGGTAGCCCAATTAAGATGCCCTAATTAATTTGCACAAACGGCAGCTGTTCCCCTAGAACCCACACTAAACTACACATTCCACAGCTACCGTAATCCCCCGTAAAAATCGTAAACAACACCTGCACACAGTAAAATACATAGAAGCCCCGCCGTACAGTAGTCTCAAGAGTAACGGTAGCGGGGGCCCCACAAAACATGTGTATACGGATAAACTGATACAGGAAGCATGCACAGAAGCACAAAGGTGTGGCCAAGCCCACCGTAGAAAGCAAGTGAAGCACAGAAAGGATACGGTACCAGAAAAGCGTTAGAGAGGCGTAACTAAGTAAGCATAAGAAGCGTAGCAGGAAACGACGATTGGTGGAAGAAGATGGACAGAAGCTCGACCTCCCGCGACGCCCAGGGAGTGGCCAAGATCGCCGTATAAAAGAAGAAGCAAAGCGTGATTTGATCATTCTTATTCTTGTGGTTTTTCCGTTTTGACTTCTGCGCTCGCCCCGTCTTTTTATACATTTGCAAGCGGCCATCTATCCGAAAGCAACTTAAACTGAGGCCCCCGTTCTTATTTTAAATCGAAGCGCGTTTATTGTCGACGTTCAAGCGACCGTCGATCACCGTTGTTTTATTGTAATCGTACGCCCGCGCCCCCGTCCCGTTATTTGTCCCCGCCGTATCGACCGATTGGTTAGAAGTAAAGTACTTCACACAAATCTGGTCGTTACAAGTAGAGTACTCCACGGACTAGCCTACTCCGAGGAGTAGCCCCACAGAGTAGGCTACTCCGTAGATTTTCTTTTTTGGCCTTCCGGAAAGTGGAGTGCAGTTTGCACTCGGTGAATTAAACAGTGGAGTAGTGGCAAAAAGACAAGAAGAAAAAAGTCGTCACAATTTTCACTATTTGTTTTCATCGTTCTTCCTGGGTTTATCGATTTTGTCGATTTTCCCTGCAAGACCACCTTATGGACTCCATCAGTTTTTTCTGCAAGACCACTTAGTCGCATTGCTTTTTGTCAATCTACATAAATCTACACGATGATTTTAAAGCCGTAGGCATACTTAGCCGCAACGGGCGAAAAAGTCTGCGGCTCGCACACTTTTTTGCGGTTTTCAAAAATTGCGACCCGCAAGTCACCCGCAAAACCGCAATACGGTTGCGGTTGGCAACCCGCAACCGCATTGCGGTTTAGTGCGGTTTATCGACCCGCAAAGAGTTCTCGAGTGGAGTACTTTTTGCGGTTCTGGCAGCCGCACTTGATACAGTATATGCCGTTTCGCGCTGAATAACACTGAATACCTGATCTTTATCAACTAGAAAACTCAATTATTTCCAGAATTTGCTTTGTCCAGTGTTTTTTTTCCTGCAAAGGAATCTATTGAGGAGAAAAATTCGGGAACAAAGAATAAAATTTATGCAAGGTTCTCATTGTCGAAAAAATTTTCGGGAATCGGAAACTGAAAAGATGTATTTTGGTGAACACTGTTTTTCCCGCCGGCTTTTTCGTCAAATGGCGATAGGGGTAAAAAATTTTTCCCCAATTTTCTAGTCTTTTTTCGCTTAAAAATGCTCATAGACGGTTTATTTTAGTGTTTTTAAGCTTTTAAAACATGATGTTTTTAGAGCGGTTGATTTTTTCCACATGAGAACCGGACCCAAAATTTTTTTCCTCATTTTCCAAAAATTTTCCCCATTTTTAAAAATGTTTGTAATGTGCCTACCTACGGATGCTTTTCCATGCAATTAGGAGCATACCCAAGCATTTTGACGCTTTTGGATTCGGAAACCTACAACCTTGCATCTCTTAAGTAATTTCCGGTTCGAAATTGCGGTTAACTATGCTTACAATTGCGGTTTTCCGGTTCCGCATTTTTGCGGAACCGCGGGAAAGTATGCCATTGTGGGAGCCGCAACCGACCCGCAATTGCGGGTCGCAAAATTTGCGGCCGCAAAAAAACCGGTCAAGTATGCCTACGGCTTAAGAATTAATGCACTCTTGGTAATCGATATCGTAGCCGAACCATGCAATTTGGATGGATCTGATCGTCAAAAAAGAATTTGTGGAATTCTGCATGCTCATTTTCCGCGTTCAAATTTCCCAAAAGATCGATGAAAGCAACGACTACCATAGTTATAGCGACTGTAAATGAGTCTTACCTCACCGAGTACTCCTGCCCGGTGCAGGTGTAGAAAAAGACAAGAAAAATCATTTTTTTACTCCTCTGTTTGCTCTACTCTTTTTTCTGGCATACCGAAGAAAGATACACCGCTGTGTACTTCACCCTTTATTCCGTGGAGGGGCCTGCTCCGCTTTCTGATACACTGATTTTTTCTACTCTACTCTTCTCTTTACCCCTCTTTCTGGAATGTCAGGTGCTGTCCGGCAAGAGGCACATTGAAATTAAATTTTATTTTCTTTAATTACTCATTTTTTGTGATTGTTATTATTATTATAATTTTTATTAGTCCGATTTTTTTTATGTTTTGATGCAAAAAATTAAAATTTTGTGGGTTTTTTTGAAAAAGCTCAAAAAATGAGAAAATTTAAGGCTTTTGATATGAAAACTTGTATTTTCGGTCAAAATTCCCTCAATTTCAGTCAAAGTCAGGTGTGGCAATCAATAATTTGTTGCATCGTATGTAATAACATAGCGCCGGCTAGCGCCGGTTAAGAAAATGTCGATTGAGTTGAAATTGCCAAACCGGCACCGGCCATCGTGCGCAAGATGAAGTATAGGGGCTCACGGCCAGCTAAGTATAGTAGGGCCTTTAGTTGCAGCAAAATAATGGGACAGAAACTTTCGTTTCCAAGGTTAATTACAAACAATAAACATAACTCGTTCCAGAAATTTTGGCAAAACACAAAATTCGAACCAATAACTTTGTGGAATATTGTGGCAGCATGCGATTGATTATACATCACAATGAAGCATGAAAAATTTAATGGAAAGCAGACAAGATGTCCGACCATGAACTATCTAACTGTATTTGAAAAAAGACAAAATTTAAGCTAAACTTCATACCTTTTCATTCATGAAAAAAGACTCATTACAAATTTTTGGAAACTTAACCACACTCACCACGTATTCGAAAACCAACGTCAGAGTTCGATTCGTATAAATAATGTCGTGCAAGGTGACCACGTTGGCGTGCCTTAGTTGCCTCAGCAGGGAAACTTCGCGGATAGCGGTGCACGGCGCTCCTTCATCTTGCTCCAGTCGAATTTGCTTCAGGGCTACTAGGGCGCCGGTTAAACGCGATTTGCCCTTGTAGACCGTAGCATAGGTTCCTTCGCCCAATTTTTCGAGCTTTTGGTAAGACTCGAGTCGACCGAAACCGATTTCGTTCTGCGAGCGAAAGTGAGATGGTCATAGTTAGATTTAAAAAAATACAGTACAAATTGTGGTCATAGTAAAGAAAGACATCAATTCGAAAATCTGAAATTGGAATGTGCACGAGTAAATGTAACTTTTTGTAGTCTATTAGTGGCTTCTCCGTTCCAATGAAAGTGAATTCAGCGAATTCCTGACGATGAAAGCTCTACTGTAGTAAATTATGAAGTGGCACACCATACAGTGCATTCGGTAGCCATCATTGTATCATTATATATGATTTAACGATAATAATGTTCGCCTTGCTCAAATGTGATCAATAATGATAGTTCTGTCTCTATACTTAGACCCATAAGGTAAAATTCATCAATTTGAATGATCATTGTGAAGACTAAATGTCGACGATGCAAATATATCTGATAGTTCCTGCGAACGCAATTTTAAATTTTTATGAAATTTGAGAATAAGTTTTACGGAGGGTAGACATTTAGAATCAACTATACTACATTTAGTATAAAATCATCGATACAGCGGTAATCCGAAAATTAGGTTCAATTTGATACGCAATTTTCACGAAGTGGAAAACTCTGTACTGTGGAAAAAAATTAAATTCCGTATGACAATAGGAAAGGCAAAATCATAGAAAAACTATCATACTTGTTCACTTTTGATTAGGATAAGAACGTACTTGAAACCTGAGTTTTACTTGAAAGATTTTGAAAGGAAAAAGAAAGGTTATGGGAGAAAGTTTTCAGTTGTTATGTTTAAGAATGAACATGGATAAGAAATTTTCTTCATGTAAGGTTTACTAATTTTTTTGTGTTGAACTTATCAAATTTAATTTGTCACAAATCCTTAGCTGTTTCTTCTTGTCTGTATCCGATGTTTTGACATCAGGCGTAGGTAAATTTTGCATTGTTCATCATATCCATGCAAATTTAAGTGTTAATAGAGCTCACATGAATAAAACTGATTAATGAAAGATTATTCATGACGCTTTAGAAAATGACATGCATACAATAATGCTATGCGCCATTGACTCTATTCCAGCAAACCTGCTCTCGTACGTGAAATGCAAGGCCATTGGACAGCCAAAGAGAACCGATGATTGCAAGCCCAGAGTCCGTCTTCCCAATCATAATATCTTTCAGAGTTCATACCAATGATGTCCGGCGGTTGGTTCTCGTCAGTTGGTCCAAGTTTGGCATATTGTTCAATTTTTCGACTACATTTTTCGGCAAACGTAGGTCGGGTGGCAAGGATAAGCGCTTTTGGATGTCCTGCTGAAAATAATATTGCGATATCTTGAAAAAATCGACGGTTCAGCAGAGCTGTAGAATGAAGTGCACAGGATTGAAGTGATCGCGAACATTGATGGTAAACTCGATATTCACAAAACGTTAAAGCAGAAAGCACAAACGAACAGTAAGACCAGACTTGTCGCAGCTTGATACTGAAGCTTGGAAAATTGAGAGTGAATATTGACGAGAAATCTGTTGTTTCAGATTATGGTAAATAATATTATCGTTTGGTCTATTTCTATTGAAATGCTTAAACTGTAAAGCCATTTTCATAATTTTATGATTTTCAGCTTATAACAACATGTCGCATATGACTGAAATTTTGCGAGCATACTTGACATTTTGAGTCAAAAAGTCTGTAACATTCATGAAAGAGATGGTCATTGAATAATTTTTATCATTTTTCAATTTACAAGTATTTTGTAAAGAATACACATCGGATCTGTGGTTGTACGATGAACGGAACTTCAAGCAGATTTTAAATTTTTTTATTCACTTCTACCAATCCCTAGTTATAGAACTTTTCAGTTTATGGACAAGAAAACAGATCAGACTTCAGTAACATCCAGCAAGTAAGTCATGCACGAGTCAAGCGATATCGCTCACCATTTTGTAACAGTTTTCGTCATCTCACTGCAATCACTACTACTACTCGCCTTGCTGACGCCAAAAATGTGTTCTGTCATTCTCATTCAAGCAAAACTGATTCTATTTACCTCGCTGTAATGTCGGCGACTCTTCTTTAAACGCATTTTCACCTGGAATGTGGAAGCAGCGTCCACAGAACGAGCTTCGCCATTATTGACGCTGCAAATTGATGGCGAGGCTTCTTCGCTTTCACCGTCGGATCCCAAATGGCCGCCGCCGTTGCAATGCTCTTCGACTACCGCTAAATTTGCGATTTGCATGGGAAACGTGATACTGAGGGCCGTTTCTGAACTGTTTCTTAAAAGTTATGTCTTAAGACATAGCTTTGTTTTAAGATACTGTTCAGAGCGGATCTCAGATCATAGTAAAAAGGAATGAACATTAAAATAAACCAGGAAATAATTGGATAAGAAAAGGCTGTGGTCATGCTAAATTGACGTTTTGTACGTACGCTAGTTTGCTAATTCATGCTTTTGGGCTTTAAAGTCATTTAACTACAGTATAAAGAAAAAAAGCTCACTAGTAAGCTCTACAGTCGGTTTTTTCTTGTAATATTACTAAAAACTTATACCGGAAGGTACCATTTCGTTTTTTCATAACTCCAAGTTAAAACAACTCGTCACATAGAGCTCTAAATTTTTGAGCTAATTCAACTAACCTTGACAATTTTTGGGTAAAAAATTATGCACTAAAAGCCTCGTATGAAAGACTTTGAATACAGTACCTATTTTCGTTATTTTGATTTGGGAGCATTTTACAATATTCTATAGAGTTTGAAATAAATGAATGCCAGCCGTGTTCGGTGTATGCATGGTCGAATTGCTATAGTAGGAAGGAAGTCAGAATCACAGAAATCTCTTGAGCACAAGAGTGTATTGCAAAATGAATGATCTAATCATATTTGAAATGTTCTCATCAGCCAGGAGTCAAACGTCGGTCAACAGTGCTTCAGGCTGATGACCTCGAAACTACAGCACCTAATCCCGAAACGGTTCGTCGCGTAATGTGGTGATCCAGCGGTGAAGACTCGGGAATGCTGGTAAACCATGGTCGGCTCCTGGGCCCGAGCAGTCTGTACAAGTACTTGGAATTTCAAATGTCAACTTCCAAGTTTCCAAAGGACTGATAATTTACATTTCAGTTCGTTATGCTCAAAAAAAATTTCCAAGGCGTCTTTTTATTGGACTTAGAATGACAAAATCTTAGTATTTTTCATGTTCCAAGTCTCAAGTCGAAAAGTATCAATTTTTTCGAGTGCCACGGACATTCAGTTCTTTTTTTGTGTCGCACTATAGAAGGTCAGCCAAAACTCGTAGAAGAATGCAACTATGATCACTAACCCTTTAGCGGAAATCCAAAGAATTCTAAAATGACTTCTAAAGAGAACATTTGGCTTCAATGAAGTATAGTCGTTGTTCATGATTCGTTTCAGATTCATTACAAGTATCAGACAACTACTATACTTTCCATTTCAAGTTTGTTTTCCATATTTGTTCAGAAATCAAGGACAGAACGCCTTATAAGTTTCCGACATTCTGTTCAACCCAAGGACTGCGGAATCAGATGTTATCTGATGTGATTTTTCTGCAAAAATATTTTGCGACAGAGCAAACGACGGAACAAACTCGAACAAAAGGTCGCCAAAAAATCTTATAGCCTGTTTTGCATTAATGTTTCTAAAAATGAAACCGGAAACCAACTACTTCATCACATTTCTAAAATTACCGCTACACCATGCGACTAAATCATAGGCGGCGCGATAGCGTCAACCTATAATATACTTGGCCAACAAATTTCATGTCCCCCCTCTAGAGCCAAAACGTTAAGAGCTACAACCTTGGGGTTTCGAGCATTGGGGCAAACCATGCGGTGTTTTTTTGGATTGGGTTGAGGGGTTCTTGATCATGGGAAATTCGATGGAAATGGTCCCTTTACACTCTGTTTACAACGTATTTTGAGTTCTATGCGGTTTACACACCTTTTACTTTAACTGGAAGTGAGAATTCTTAGCTGTAAGATTGATTTTTATTGTTTCTTCGATGTACAGATGACCAAATTTAAAAATCTTCGATGTTCTTCTACGAAGAATGCGTGGCTGAGGCCCACTAAAAAGAAGTGGACTAGTTTATTAGAAAATGCCTCGATGGGGAGAAAAAAAACAATATAATTGCTTGGATAATTGCCAAGCGAGAAAAAGTAGTGGACTAGATTTTTGAGAACTTGGGTTAAAGTTGAAAAAAATTCACTCTCGTTATATTGGATATTCATTCTTTCTCAAAAAAAATTTCTATGTCTGTGAAAAAGTATACTCTGCAGCTGAGTGCATCAACACACTTTCCAAACAAACATGTGCATCCCCGAAATTTTGAGGAGGGTACAGGGGTGAACCTTGGTTTTTTGGCGTTTTTTTTAAACAAAAAGTTCAAAAAAAGTTGGCACAAATTTTTTTTTCATAAAAAATTTTCCAGTTTCAGAACACTTGGGGTATTTCGTACCCGCATGTCCGACCTAACACATGTGTGCTTCCAACTGTGTTGATCTTTTTTACTGAATTTTGTGTCAACGAAAGGAATCAACTGTGGGAAAGTGGCACATAAAATCCCACTCAGCTTTTCTAGAAAAAAGCTACAGTACAATGTCTTCTTTCAACTAGATCGATTGTGCAGGATCTATTTAATTCATTCATTTCATATAACATATGGTACAGAATTCACCCCGTAAGTTTTAGTGATTACAAGCTGTAAACAAATTTATTCTCTCATTATAGGTACTTGGAATCAAGTTATCACAAAAGTGTTTGTTAAAACTATTCAACAAAAAAGCATTATTCACAGTTTTTGGATTTAAACTGAAATTTGCAGAAAGAGCGCTTTTTGCGGGATTGCAAACGGGAAGCAATTTCACCCATCCCTGTCGCTCCCGTCCTTCTTTCAAAAAAGTCGTACTGTTGCCATGAAAATGGGAGTATAGTGGGGGAAAACCAGGTACCGGATTTGGCGCACACCCCTAATATAGGCACGGCTGAATCAGGAGCATTATTGTATGCTTTACCCTGTTCTCCCATTTGCAGATCGGTGCCCAGTGACTGTAATCAAGGCCGAGTTGCACTAAAAGAGTATAAGCTCGAGCTCAAGATAATCTCAAACAAAAAGGCGACTCGGTTTGATATCAAGCTATGGTATAAATATAATGCCATCAGGATTATAACGAGCTCAATGTCGAGATTATCCCAAGCTCGAGCTGTCGGGTTTCGCTAACATTTTCGCATAATTTCCTTATCTCTGAAGCAAATAAATATAAAAATGTCTGCAATTCCCAAACTCGAACTTAAACCTCAGTATTAGTCAATACTGAAGTGAGTATTGTTTGTGCACTGGAAGAAATGGACATTGCGATTAGCTCAAACTCAGGATCATCAATTTAATCCTGATGTTGAGTTTATCGTCATGTTAGGTTAGTGCAACAAACCTATATATAATATGCCTCCTTCACTATTTTTCAGTAAGTGTGAGAGGCAGGAGTTTTGAATCGGTTCGGAGTTGGAATGGTATTGGTTTACCATTTCTTTACATTCGAAGTCACATGCATATAATTTTCTTATGGAAAAATTCTACTGTAGTTGATGCCAGAGGAAGGACAAAATGCACGAAGCTGCACAATATACTGTTTCACAGATATGGAAATTTTTTTTTGAGAAAGAATGAAAATCCAATATAACGAAAGTGAACTATTTCCAACTTTAACCCAAGTTCTCAAAAATCTAGTCCACTTCTTCATCTAGCTTGGCAACTATCCAAACATGTATATTCTTCTTTTTTCTGCCCCATCGGGGCATTTTCTAATAAACTAGTGTTAAAACGAGCGAACTCAATTAATGGTTAACAATTTTTGCATTGAAAAAATCTACAATGAACGCTTCATTCATAAGACTGATTTGCTTCATCTTTGATTCAAAAAAATTCTATGGAAAACAAACTATAGACTAGTGCCTTCGTTTTTTTCAAGTTGGACAACATTTTCTACGAATGCTTAGCATTTCATTCAACCTTAGTTTAGCGTAAGCTTTTTGACTAAGATCAATAAAGTCAGCAAAGGAGTACCTGTTTAAAAGCTCTAATCTGATGATTTTTAGGGCGAACCTCTACATGGAGTAGCGTTAGTGGCCTTGACCAAACAGGATGCAAGAAGGCAGTGAGGCTTATATAAAATGTGCAAAAAGAGGCTCATATAAAATATGAATATAAAATGTGCAAAACGGAGAAAAAATTTTTTCCCAGTCAAGGCAAGAATGTGAGCTGCAGAAGTATCATCCAGAAAATATTCAATATCCCTAGAAGAGCCGTGGATACTGTAACATTTTCTGTTCATTCGATCAGGGATTGTAGATAACACTTAAGGAAAAAATTGTGCTCTGCGTATTGCATAATTGAAGACGGAAAATTTTTCCTTCAAAACTTGGAGATCTTACATAAACTTATGGAATTCTTCATTCTCAGTACGTTTTTCCTTTTGGCGTAAAATCTCGACAACCAACTGGCGAACGAAGATCCGGAATTTTTCGTCGCTTTTGAGGACTCATGACTCCGCGCATTGACGATGGTTATATTTGGAATATTGTTATTTTTGTCGTTGACATTTTTCCTAGAATTTTCAACCGGATGTTCGTTTTGATTTCGATCGCTGCGATTGTCGTAGCTATCGTAACTTTCGTTGCTAAAACTAGAATCCAAACTATCTTGACGATCGGTTCCTTGGCCGTACTGCGGATGGTCGCTGTTGATATTATTGCACATTAATTCATGAAAGTTGTGAAATGTGCAGGACTTTTTAAGTGGTCCGAATTCCGGTATGGTCTCCATGACCGGACTCTAAAGCTGGAATTCGTAATGAAGGTTGTTTTCGACCTCAAATTAGAGAATGAATAATCAATTAACTACTGAAAGTTATAGCAAGTCCACAGATTAAGCATCTAAACGAAAACTCAATTCAATTCGACGGCTAGATTAACCCTTGTATACTGAAAATATCGATTTATATTAAGAACTCATAAAGCATAAAATTGCAAGACAAAAATTTCAGTTCGGAACGTCTTTTTCCGAAACGGCAGAGTCATACTAGAATTCAAAGTAAAATTATACTCATCCACGTTTTGATGAAGCGAAAAAACCGAAACAACAAAGAAACTCAGTTTGTGTTGACAAAACAAAAAACGAACTGCTGTACGCCATTGGTATCCAATTGGATAACCACATCTTGCTGACGTCAATCTTCCCCACTATATTGTCTAGTTTATATAAAAAATAGACTGGCATAAATTGACTGACGATCTAAAATGTTTGCTTTCTTTAGCATCGAACGAATATACTTATTGAACATACTCGTATTTTACAATCTGGGTAAAATTTGTTTGCCTCTAGGGTTTTATTGCCCAAAATTAGACAGTATGCTTCCCAAAAGACCCTCTCGCATTTCTTAAACATGTAATTGTCCGGATAGAACGATAATAAGAGTAATTCGACATTTCGGTATATCATATATAAATAAGCAGCACGATAATGTACTTGCTAATCATTTTTTTTGAAAAACTCAGTGGTTTTGCTCGTGACTCAATGACGTTTGTTCTAGATTGTGGTATTGTAACTTACTAAATCTCCAACAACATTGCGGGAATAATACGTGTTAATCGAAAGAGATTAACAGAAAGTGATTTTTTATGGAAAACTGCACACCATTATTCTTTTCGGAGGAGTAAAGTTTCAAGTGCAGAGGCGAAAATGATAAAGGAGAATATTCTGCGCACAACATATATCTATATATTCCTCTTATTGGTAAAATGGAAAACAGCCAAAAGCAACATTTTAATAAAAACAGCTGATTGGATAAAAAACCTCATCAAGGACAAACGCACAAGCGAAATGTTGATTTATCGACAAAATTCAAGAAAACATTTAAGAATCATTTCTACTCGGCGAAATCTTCGAGGCCGGCAGTAAAACGTTTCCCACCAAAGCTCACCTCTAATAAACACCTCGGGCCAGTGTGGGGAGTTTTCCAGGGGAAACCAAATAGCTTTCCTGACAACGCGTTATAAAAAAACCAGCGCTAGAAAAGATACAGTAATTTGTAGAGAAATTTATGGAATGATAAACATTCTGCTGGCCTAGAATGTTAATTAGGCGACATTGCTATAAAAACATGCAAAAGAGCAAAAGTAGAGTCCTTGAAACTAAAGAAGTCTTATATGTTCTCACAAAAGCTTTAGTATTTTCGATTTTTGGAAAAAATTGCCATGTGATAGCAGAGTTACAGTAGACTTGGACGCACTTCCTTCTTTTCGGGTTTAACATCTTAGGCTAACGCTTCACTAATTTTCCGATATCTGAGGTGACATCAAGTAACGGAATCGCGTCGATTCACACTATGCCTAATGCTGCAACACGAGTTTATTTTTATAACCCTGACGATGCATCACTAACGCCAGGTTTCGAAGATAAGCTTTCAAACGCTATTTGTCATAAAAATCAATTTCTTAATTCAAAGTGTATTGTATCGCTGATGCAGTAAACTTTGACATATTAAAATTCAGTTCAGTTAAGGCACGGTACAAAAACCTATATGATCAAAGGGGACGCAAGACCAATTGTACATCATATTTCGTTTTTAATAAAATGCTCATAAGGGGAAAATGACAAAAATACAAAATACAAAAGGAATAACAAAGGACCGTTCTGATGCTCACATAAAAATTTTTTGAAAAAAAACCGATAGATTTTCTACCAAATGTAAGTTCGTCATTGAATCTTCCGAAAACCTATAAACATGGATGTTTTTTCAAAAAGTTGTTCACGTTTTTGAAAAAAATTCATCGGTATTCTCAAATAATGTAGATAGAAATTCGTGATATTGACTGAAAATTTAAGTCGTGATTGCTCGGAGGTTCATGACTGCGTCGTGCATCTTGCATGGTCGGAATCTTTTTCTGAGCATCTTCATGTATTAGCTATTGCGGAAATTAACATATAGCTTTTGGGATTCAAAGAAATTGTGTAATTGTATTGAAATTGCAGGATTCTAGGACTGAAACTTTAGCCAGAATGACAA
Organism: Romanomermis culicivorax; assembly: GCA_963922205.1. Classification (NCBI taxonomy): domain Eukaryota; kingdom Metazoa; phylum Nematoda; class Enoplea; order Mermithida; family Mermithidae; genus Romanomermis; species Romanomermis culicivorax. Next base: position 231,430 of record CAWUHX010000221.1, on the reverse strand, counting down.
AAAGACCAGCACTAAATAATGAAATTCAGAAAATTTAAACAATTTGTCAACAAATCAATGTACATAAAAATGTTTGAGGAGCATATCAGCAGTAGCTGGTGTGTAAAGTATTATGAAAAAATTCATAGTAGAGACAACCGTTTACCTTAATTACGTGGCCAAGTTTGGAAATAAGCCCAATAAGCATTCTTTCGACAGCTCTCCTGGCTGAGGGTCAGTCACTATCCTAACCCCCAACCGCGCAAACTCTGCAAGCTCGCTCGCTGTACATAACTTGGAAAGAACCGATTTACAACGCCTTATAAAATTCAGTCTACTGTAGCTCTGCAAGAAGGCTCTCTATTATGCTACACAGCAGGATTTCTCTCCTGAGGAACACTAACGAGCTGTGAAAGAGTCTTTCTAGAGAAATTAGCTCACGTAGTACTACGAGTATGACACGGATTTCATTGTCTCTAGGCGAGAAGTTAACGTCATCCACTTACAACCTTATCGAATAGACAATAATTTGCTTCTTATACAATGCTTTTAAAATGAAAAATTGAAAAAATGAGCACTATAGTCGAAATTGTGCACAGAAAGATTTTGCAACAAGATTTTTCGTTCGACGAATTGATAACGGTTAGTCGAGTACGACAACAGATTTTCAGTCCATGTGGCTCACTGTTTAGCAGAAAATCATAGGAACATTATATAGTACTTGCTTTCAACTTTTGCATTTGGAAGCATTTCGAGAAAAGCAGACCATAGAGAAGGGTGATACTGTGAGAACAACGATAAATTCAACGAGATGCTGCGTTGCTCATTCGGCAGAAACACTTGCTCGACCCTATAGAAAATCAAAAACGATACACGTATTTGCTATCAAATAGGAGAGTAAGCACATTTTGATCGGTTTTAAATCACATTCGAACTTGTGACTCATTCTGAACTTCTACGGCATCAGATTATTACTCCATTAGTTTTACAAAAAATTACTTCGTTAGTTTTACAATATAAGGTTAGAGAAAAAATGATTTTTGCATGTCTCATACAAGTCGCAATAAGTCCATGATTATTCCTTTGCTTTCCCCAGCTGAAAAAATCAAAATTGTTATTTCAGTTATGTACACGATTTGTCACCGTAAAATGCAAAGTGAAAATAAAAAATTTCTGACACTATATAGGCTATTCATTTTCAAATGAGCCTCGGAATGTAAAAGGATCCAAAGCAATCCTCAGTTATGCACCTAGCTCATTCGGAAAAAAATGGACTGGTTGAGAATCGCGTGTGAAATATCCATAAATTTTACAGAAGTCATACTGTATTGAAAGCAGACATAAAACAACTAACGGAAGGTTACAGTACGTTGGGAATCTGGGTGCGCCCAAAGTCATACAATGTTTCATACGAGTTTTTACGTTTTATTGTTCGTGATTAAAAAAACCTCTGAAGTATCATCAATAAAGCTACGCAGCAACAATTAAAAAGTTGGAGAATGTCGAATTCCCTATTATAAGAACGTTTCTCCCTATATGTCTTGGTTAACTATTCTATGCATAACTCAGAAAACTGAAAGATTTGCTCACCCACCTATATCACACATTGATTCCCAGACCTAAAAAAGCAAGACAAAAAATAATAACGCAAAAAAGTTGATGAAACACATATAAGCGAGAATTGTCAGTCGACGATCAAAAGATCTCGAATCTTATCCAGAAGATAACTAATTTCGCGATGTATTTTCTATCATCATACAGTACTACACGAAGCTTATGGCCGTACAGAGGAGCGGTCATAGCTTATCTGACATTCTACCTCCTACAACACGCTATATAATGTACGTATGTACATGTTACCCTGTATCCAAGGAAAATCGATAAAATTTCATCGTCAAACTAGGCGCTCCATTTTCAGGCACCCTTTTGTAGTAAAAAATACGATTACCTAACCAGTCTGTGACACGTGACGGCGCAGGGCAAACTGCTTCGGTGATGGTGGGTGGTAGCGAGGTCCCCAAAGAGGCAATTCATAATTCAGACTAAACATAGCGACTTGATGTTTGGCTGAAGAATATTATTGACCTTTCATCAGCCGCACTAGAAGATCAGATATGTGAAGAAGGCGATCAAATTGTAACAGGAAATGGTATGACGACATGATGAAATGACAATAAATTGGCTTGATCCGAGATTCTTTTTACTTTTGCTCAGCGTGTATATGCCACGGTACGCTAGAATAACTATTCTGTCAATTATGAGCTAATGTATGTGGGATGCTAACTATGCTTATAACGTGGAAACTAATGATTAGCAAATTTGCTTATGCACCACGAATGGGGAATGCAATTGAAAATGAGGAAATGAGCGAGAAAACTAGAAAATTAGATGCTATTCAGCGAAGTCTGTGCTGCGGTTACGAGTAATAATTGGCGCAAAATTGAAGAGTTTAAAAAACGCACATTTTGGCGCATGACCGGTGGCATATCAACTAGCACAACGTTTTCATTCTTCGAAAAGTCAGGACGGGACATGAAGCATGAATACGAGACAAAAACTTGTAGTCAATTTTTTTTGCAAAATACGAAACAAAAAAAGTGAGTCTATCGCAATGCAATCATCTCTTCAAAAATCGTTAGAGAAGTATTTAAGAGTGGACCCAAAAATCTGAGTCCATATGCCATGGCTTAGCTCGAGAACAACAAAAACGAGAGTTTTTGCTTTCAAGTTCCACTATTTATAAGTAATTAAGAAAAATAGATTATATACGTGGATGGTTTGAAAAGCCGTTAGAAAAGTTTTATGATATTGTTATCTCGGGGAAGAAGAACCCTCACAAGTCTTCAAGTTGAAAAATAACATCAAGCAGATCGATTTACACATGTTCAATTTTCTGCGTAATCATGAAATTATAAGCTGTTTTTATTGAAATGCTTCTAAATAATAAAAGTGGAAAGCAAGCACCATTTCATACTTCTACGGTTTGCACCGAAAAAACATGTCTTTGTGAGAATACTCAACTACTCCAATCTATTTTTTGAGTAAAACTATTGTGTACACGACTCTGAGTCGGCAGTCGTTTTTATCGTTTTTTAAATTTACGAGCATTTTATGAAAAACAGGCTATAGTAAAAAATGGTCTCTAGTGAACTCGCCAAAGTTTTCGATTCACAGAGTGTCTTGAACTGTCAACAGTTAATTGACTGCAGCCTCACATTGCACGAGATTTACCAAAACTTAAACGGGTTAAAAAGAAATTTGGCGGAGCATTTTCTGATCGATTATATCCGTACGAACTATGCCACAAGGTATCCGATAGAATTGTCCGTTTTTCTTGAAATGCTTGTTAATATCAAGAAAAGAAAGCAAGTACTATTTAATACTTCTGCCATTTCTTGATGAACCATGTCAAAAGCATAGGAAATTTACGAGCCTACTGAACTAAACATTAACATGTTTGAGTGAAAATCCTACAGTAATAGTTTGTACGTTTCATATATTGTCTTTTCTTCTTGAAATGCTTCCAAATAATGAGAGTCCAAAGCGAGTTCTATTCCAGACTTTTGAGGTTTTCAGTTAAACCGTATGTCATACAGCGCCGAAAACCTGTGAGTGGCTAGTTTTTGAGTAAAAAGTTTTTGAATAAAAAATTTCATAGTCAAGAGTTTGTGTAATCGATATCAACGACAGCGCTAATTTCTTGTCGATTTTTCCTTTACGGACTTCATCGGCTCTTGGATGATGAATAAGGGCCAGATGAAGGACATTCACATGTTCGATGAATACTATCTCGATTCTTGCAGCTAATGTTTTGAGGAATGATGTATTCATGAACCTGATTACATAAAACTTTAAAAAGTGTGCAGTTTTCTTATAAGAAAAAAGTCTTCTGGCTATTTTGGGCTGTCTTTTATTTCCCATAACAGATTTGGATCATTCCTCGACGTTATTATTTCAATAAATACAGAACACATATGCCTATCTGGCTAGTTTCATAGAATAGGGTCAATGCTTTCAACCACAGTGTCTCCATATGGGTCATTAAGATCGTGTTCTTGTGTCTCCGTCTGAAGACATTTATTGTTTAGCATTCTTCGCTTTCAAAAAGAATTTTTAAAATCAAATAGCTCCAAAATTGTTCTGATATCATTAGTGGACAGGGCGATATCGGAATTCTTTTGGGTGTGCCAAGTGTTTATAATCGAATATTTGTATGATTACTGAAGTTTGATTCAGTTCCAAATGAGCCCGGGAAAGCGAAATATTTCGTAGAAATCGGCCAGACTATAAGGCCGAATCTTTTTCCTCACTTTGTTCGTCTATTTGACAGCCCATTCAAAAAAAATTGCAAGGTTTTTTATTATTTTTATCATAACATTTTTTTCCGGTTTGAATGAATTAACAATACTGTGTGAAGTCCTTATACAAGAAAGTATCCGTTCGTGCTCAATTTTCCAGACCAAAATTCCTTAAGACAAATAACGAACTTGGCTCTCTACCGTTTCCGCGTTTAATGAGACGTAGAAATTCATTCGAGGACGTGTTTACTCAACGTTTAAATTCAGAACTTTATATCCTGAGATTTCTAAATAATTTTATTTTTTCAGAGAAATATGTTTTTTTTCAATCAAATAGAGATCCATACCAGCCGTAAGTCACATTGCTGTATTTGTCAGGGGTAGGTTGGGGGACCCTGTTGGCTTTGGACAAGAAAGTATTGTTTCCATGGATAAAATTTATTTATAAAGATTTCACGTACAAAGTAACATCCAACACCGCGAGTCGTACGACGAAAACGAAGCAAACGTACACAATACGTGGAGTGACGTGGCGCAACGGCAGATTCGTGGAACCAAGAAAAATGCTAGGCTAAAGCTTTGTACAGCCGACAGTAGGCCACATCACTGTCTTACTGTACTTTCCCCGTCTTGCATATGATGTATATAACGTACTGTAACTTGTTGTTTTGAAGGGCCATGTTGGCCCTGTTTTTCATAAGAACATAATTACTTTTTACAAATTTGTTCGTTTTCCACACAAAATTACAAAGACAGCAATTAGGGAGGTGCTACTGGAGAAATAGTGAGTTACATAAAACAATAAGTTGATTCCAGCAAAAATGCCTGGAAACGAAAATGTTGAAGTGTCTTACAAGTAAATATGAACATTAAATGGAGGTTGAAGTGTTCATGAACATGAGCAATTTGAAGTGTTTACAGTGTCACATCAAGTGGAAAAGCGGAGACCCGTTAGGTAGGAAACATTATTTCCCAGTCACATTCATGGAAAATACCATGCCAGATTGATCCTATCACAGTGAGTGACAGGCTGTGACACCCAATGGAGTGGCTTTTCCTTGTTTTGGGAACCTAACTCGCCTAGTACTGGCTATAGGAGATTCCCTTAGGTACTCTGGTGTTGCTCTGAGGGTACTGCTGTAGAACAATGGATAACACTGCCAGGTTAGGGGTGACCATCCCATGTTCCTGCTCACTGTGAATGGGGACGAGGTCCTCCATGAAATGACCCAAACTCTGGGACCCGATTATGAACCAGAAAGTCCCTCTTTAGCCCAAACCTGAAAGGAAAGAGCCCTACTTATTTGGGAAAAAATTCAGGGGAAAACTGACTTAGAAAGGGTTCCAAAAAAAATATATCCCACAACAATACCCAGTGAGAAGACTCACCTAGTCCTGTTTCTCAAACGATTCGACAAAGGGCAGCAGGGTCCCTGGTTGGTGATTTGGTTGATGAACAGGTGGAGATGATCCGACTCAGTTCCTCAATTGAACAGAAAACGATGGAGGCCGGTGGCCACTCTCTTTATTGAATAAAACGTACGGGCAGGGACCTCACACAAAGCGACGGGTAAAAATGTATGAAAACTAGGGGCAGCAGACGCAATATAGAATCAAATAAAAATGTGTAAATTAGGTAGAGTAAGGCAGTGGATGCAAGAGCTAAAGAACAACTGGACGAAAGTGAGTAAACCCAAAAATGAGCAAAAAGCTAAAGAAACATGTCCTCTTAAGGACTTTGTTGGCTACAGCATTGGCCTAGGGAGAGTTTTCGACGCCCAAGCTAACTTCTGCAGCTAGACGCAATGCAGAAGATGCCTGTGAGCACATAGAAATTTTTTCGTTTGCATGTGTTTATCACTGAGGCTGACTTGCAGTGCCTATGCTAAGCATATGCATGTCTTTAGCAAAACTTCTTAGCTGGTTGTTTACGCGTAACAAAAACGACACCAATTTAGATGATAAGAGGTGCAAGGAATGCACTTAAAATAGCCATTAGCTAAATGGTGTACTGTAGCCCACGTGCATAAAAGAAAAAAAATAAATGAAAAACATAATAAAACGAAACATAAAAATGCATGTACAGAACAATAAACAGAATGAAATTAGAGTAAGTGATTGTAAAACAAAAAGTGACAGAAAAGATAAAGTATCAACATGATGAGAATCATGTGACATTGAGGCATTGAGTGACATCTGGCATGGCTGTCCTTCAAAAAAGGGCGTCCTTATCCTTGCTGTGGTGAGGGGTTATGCCACATGTCTGTGGTGGTTGGTTGTTCCGGTGTCTGACAGCTGGTGGTCAAAAGGTCTGTTGGATTGTCAGTGGGTCAATCGTCCTTCGGTTGTAGCTCTTTCAGTGGTATGGTGACTGGAAGTTGGTGGTGTGTGAAGTTGCTGACATTGGATATCCTATGCATAAGTCTATAACAAGAGAAAGAAAAAAGTTTTCAGGGTGATATGGAGGCTATCACAGGGATGCATCTATGATGTGATGCTCCGGTCGCTGTCATTCACTCCTTTCCACTAAAATCCAGAATGGATAAGAATGGATACTCTGTGGGGGGCATGGCAGTCCTTCCAAAAAGGACATCCTCATCCGTAAGCAGGGACAAACAAGAAAAGAGCTTCTTGAATTAGTGGTCGGGGACTTCTGCATCTGGATGTGGGTCAATCAAATTCAGTGTAAAGTCCCGGCTTGTTGAAGGAAAGAACAAGGGTGCTGAATCTGCTGCCTGCAAAGTGGGAGGTGTATCTTCTGCTTCGCTCGGTAGATCAGGAGACACATAGGGTTGAAGCTGGTTGACATGTACAGTGTCTTCCTGATCTGTCTTGAGACAGATTGTGACATTGGGATATACAACACCCATAACAAGATAGGGCCCATCATAAATAGGCAGCAATTTAAGAGCGAGTCCACATTTGCTGGAGGTGCACAGTTTGAGCACCTGATCCCCTATTTTGTACAAGACATATTGTGCTTTGCAGTTGTAGGACTGGGCATAGGCCTCCTGTGATTTCTCAATCCAGCTCTAGATCAAGATCAAGGCATTTGTGAAATGATGATATCAGCCAGGGGCTTGAAGGAGAGTCCGGCGTCAATGGGCAGCATGAGCATGTGACCATACCTGAGTTCAAATGGCGAGTACCCTGTGGACTCATTCATGCTGATGTTGAAGGCAAACACAGCACATGGCAGGTGTTCATTCCAACCTGTATGTCCTTGGTGAACATACATACATAGCTGGGTAGCTAGCATCTGATTGGCTCTTTCCACTTCACCATTGGTCATTGGATGATAGGTGGTTGAGTGGATTTTCTTCTTTGAATGGATGGCAGTGATTTCAGTCATCAGTTTTGATGGGAAATTAATGCAATGATCAGACTGAAGAATCTGTGGTGCCTTGTGCTGGCAGACAATTTGCATTACAAAAACAATTACAAAAAATTTACATTACAAAAAGTCTGACCATGGTTTGCGCAGTAATATCCAGAGTAGGGAAAGCTTGGACCAACTTCCTAAAGTAGTCTATGAAGAAACGGTCCTGTGATGGTGATAGGTTTCAGGGCTGCTGTGGTTTTCTGTCAAGCAGGCTTATTTTGTTGGCAAAGATCACACCACTGACAGAAGGACTTGACGTTCCGACTGAGGGATGAGTGATATCTGCGAGCAATGAGCCGCACAGTACATTTAGCACCAACATGCCCAGCCAAGATGTCATCGTGATGTGCCCCTATAATGGTAGTAACCATGGATTTAGGAATGACAATCTTTTTGGACTCGCCTGTCCATTTCTGAAGAGAGTTATCCAACAGATAATACCCTCAGACATCATTCTGGTCGCCCAAAGGCTTAAGGGAATGAATAATGACAGCTAATTCTAGATTATCAAGTTGAGCTGTGAGATGGTCTGGGTGCTGGGGGCCAAAAGATATCTCTGTATAATTCTCTGATCGAGCTGGGTGCTCTGCACCAGCAGTGATCATCATTACATAGCCCTCAGGTCTATAAAGTAGAGTATTGTCAATACTCTGACCCGAGAGGGATGTAGGATCTGGCAGGAATGATAATGCATCAGCATTACCATTAAACGGACCTTTTCACCGCCTAATTGTCAGTTTGAATTTGGCGAGCGCGAGTCCCCATCTAGCAATCCAAGCAGAGAGGTTTGGCTTCTCCAACACAGCTTTGACTGCTGGATGGTCAGTCTAAAGGACCACCTCATGTTGAAAGAGGTAGGGTCAAAAGTGCTTCTGGAAATGGACAACAGGGAGAGTTTTCAACTCCATTATAGAGTAGTTTTTCTTGGTTGCTGTTAACCCTCCACTGGCGTATGCGATAGGATGGCCATGTCCATATTCGTCCAACTGGCTCAAAATGACTCCTATCCCTGAAATACTTGCATCTGTCTGGAGGATGAAGGATTTCATAAATTCTGGATGGTGCTGAATAGGAGGGATGATCAGCAATCATCGGAGTTCGTCAAATGCCCCCTGCTGAGGTTTTTACCACTGATTTCCTTCCATAAGAGGTTGGTGAGCAGCTTGCTGAGCGGGGCATAACCAGGGATGAAAGGCCTCTAGTAAGACACAAGGTCAAGAAAGGACTTGATGTCTTTGGCCTTCTGTGGAATGGGTAGATTTTGGACGGCAGCCAGTTTGGCTTTATCCAGTTCCAGGCTGCTCTGTCAGGTGCCGTAGCCTAGATACTCTACCTCAGAGTTCGAGAATTTGCACTTGCTCAGTCTGAGCTTCATTCCACCCCTAGGAAGACAAGAGAACACCTCTCCCATTTGCTCGAGCATTTGGGTGTTGGAGTGGCCAAACATCAAAATATCATTGAGATAGGTCAGAACCATTTGCCATACGATTCCTGTAAGGAGTAGGTCCATAAGGCCTTAGAACATCCCAGGTGTGTTGCACAGACCGAAAGGCAGATAATTGAACTCGTAAAGTCCAATGGGTCTATTGAATGCCTTCTTCTCCTTATGTGCCTCGGCAATCGGGATTGACCAGTAGGCATTTGCTTGATCAAGGGTAGTGAAGTATTTCATACCCTTGAGTGCATCAAGCATGTCATTGAACTATGGAGGGGGGAGACATCTTTTTTTTGTGACTTCATTAAGTCTGCGAAAATCAACACACATACAATGAGAACCATTTTTCTTTCACACTAGAATGGTATTAGTGGCCCATGGTGGCATGCTGGATAATACCTTTCTCTTGGAATGCTTTGACCTCCTGCATGATGAGATCCTTTTCCTTGGGTGAGGATGGATAAGGAAATAGACAGACTGGGTGGGTGTCACCAGTCCTGATACTGTGCTCCACCAGATCAGTGGAACCTGTGTCTTTTTCATCAAGACTGTAGAGGCCAGTGTATGTGACCAGTAGGTCAAGCAATGCTGCCCAGTCCTGAGGGGAGACATCCTCTGAGATGACAGCATTGGCTCCAACCCATTTACGGTTGAAGACCATGTCTGACATGACCGGTGAGTCCTGTGAGGGCTCACTGTGCATCTCCACATCAGGGATGGTCTAGTGTACGTAGAGAACCACAGAATGTGTATTCAGGTTGACTACCTGTAGTGGTATGTAACCGTCAGTCACAGTACTCACACTTCGTGCAAAATATATGCTTCCCCGAGATACCGTGAGGTGCTTCAGGAAAGAAAACAACCTCAGGTACTTTCCCATAGATTAGTGGTACAGGCACATTGAATCCTGTCAGCAAGTGAGGTTCAAGAAACATGAAATCCTCCAGGGGCAAAGCACCATGGGCAGAAGGGGGGCTGTGGATGAGACCATCACACAGGATTTTACTCTCCTTGAACTTGAGAAAGGATTTCTCCCAGTTCAGGCTGACACAATTGAACTATCCGAGGAAGCTCGTTCCAAGGACCAGCTCAGCTAAACAATTCTCTTGTATTTGGACCTGGATCGGTTCAGATACATCAGCTACTGTGACCCTGATGGAGGCTGCACCTAGCAGTTGGGTCAGAGACCCGTTTGCTGCTATGGGGCGAGCATAATGTAGGTGTGAGCAACAAGTTGGGCAGCTTGGCCACTAACTTGTGGTCCAGGAGTCAGAAAACAGCTCCTGTGTCGAACAGTGCCTTGGCTTCTGCCCAATTGTTCAGGAGAACTTTGATATGGGGTGTCTGAACATCATTAGGGTATAAGGCCAATACCACATGACCTGGATCAGATGTGGTGGCACCAAGTGTGTGCTCTGTTGAACGGGATCCCTTTGGAATCTGCAACCTGGTGCGACAGAGCAGACTTACAAGAGCATAATGTACAGTTGAATCTGGGGAATCTTCTAAACTGGGACCATCCTGGACCATGAGGACATGGTCAGGGCAATGCCTGGGGCTTTGTATAACCACTAGTGACTTTATCTCTGTGTCAGACAATGGGGGCATTGTCATACTGGGTGATGCTGGGGCATCTGAGTCACTTTCCTCATGGAAATGGTTCTTCTCCAGTGCAACTGGAGATGTTCCAGGTGGGGGTCGCGGGCAACCCAACTCTTGCATGGTCAATGATAGACAACTTGCACACTGTGAAGAGGTCCAATATCCTCTGGTTGACCCACATGATGAAGTAACAGAGGATGCATGCAAGGGCGGCGTAGAGATGGACCAAGCCTTTGATTTGTATTGTGATCCTGACCATTGGAAGGTCCTTGATAGTGAACATGTGTTCTCTCACTAGGGTTCGATTTGGCCAATCTCTGGCGATGTCAGCAGGAGGGGCAGTTTTACCGCATCCAACTGAAAAACATTATGTTGGTAGTCAAACATAATGTTCTTGAACTGTTCAGGAAAGTCCAGTCCAAGCATTAAATTAACAGGTGCCCAGAAGGGAGATGTTGTCTTACACATGTAGAGGTGAACATCCATGTGTGTGTTCCATTGAAGCTCAGTAGGCAGCATGATTTCATATGATCCAGAGAGGAGGGTATGAATAGCCTTCCCATTGATGCTCATCAATGGGTTGACATCATGGTGCTGCTGGAAGGCCAAAGTTGCTCGATGGCTCTCCTTAACCAAGGCCTTGTGAAGACATTGGATAATGAGAGTCCATGGGCAGCTAGTGTCAAGGAAGGCAGGAGTTTCCTTGGCATTCAACAGTACCACAAAGCACAGGGTGATTCATTCATACTGCGATGGTATCTCATTTTGCATGTAGTGAAAACCGACCCAGCCTAGGGCTTTCTGGAAAAGTCTCAAAGGGGAAAAAGGGAAAAAGGGCTAACAAACCGGATCTGATTGCTCCGCAGGTGATAGCTGAGATAGTAAGATACACCAAGATAGACTAGATATCGGATACCAACCAGCACACCAAGGGTGATCAGGGTGTTCAAGATCAACTGAACCAGTCCACTCAGAACAGCATGCAAGGCCTGAACGAGGTTGTGTTGTTGACCAGTAACCACATGGTTTGCTGCCAAACCGACACCTTCCAGAGAGGCCTTGATGTCCATTCCTACGCCTGCAAAAGCTTGATAGATAGCATCTGGTTGCAGAGATAGACCAGCAGTAAAGTTTACCAGCAGGTTTAAAACTGCTTCAATTTGCTCAGTCTTATAAATGTACTGTTTAAAGAAGGCAAAGTTTGAAGGGGTCATTGCCAACTGGTCATGGAAGAGTGCAGGAGCTTCAAAGTGAGTGACGTTAAACTACTTCTAGAAGAGTTCCAGTGGGATGTGGCTCACATAGACTATGCCAGACTCAGTAAACCAGCCTAAGTGATTTTGGAAAATCCCCAGATCCCCAGAAAGATCAGATCCCCAGAAAGTGGTGGTCACACAGCACAACTGGGCTAGATTTAATGAGGTCTAGGCCACTGGGGGTGGCAGAACAAATGGTGTTGCCAACCTGTACAGGTAGGTACTTGTAGCACACTTTTTCTACCCCGAATGAGTGGTAGATGTAAGCGGGGTTGATCTTTTGACACTACCATATCCTCAGTGTATCGCCTGTGAATTCCCCTATCAGGTCATTTCTCTGGAGGAATGCCCAGGCACCCAGCATAGGGTCAAAGCAAAGCAACTGCCAAGTCAGATCAAGGTAGCATCGAGTGTGAGAGCAGAGCTCAAGCCACGTGAACCAGAAACTGTTAATTTCCGATCGCTTGATCTGCTGAGCCAGATAGTTCAGTTTGGTATTGACAGGATCAGGATGTGAGTCCTTTGCCAGTCCGAACATGGTTTGGGTCAAATTATATCTCCCATGGATGCCTAGGAGAAGACCCTGATCCATCCGGACTGTGGTGGAACGTAGTTCTGGGCACAGTTGGAAGATGCTGAAGTTTCCCAGGATCTTGAGGGCAACCTGAAGATCATCGATGATGATGTGGTTCCCTGACATAGATGTAGTATAGTTTCCCTTGGGGAGATAATGACACCACACTGTGAAGTTTTGAGCAGGCCAGACAATGACCCCATCTAGGGTAGTGCACTGACCCACAGTGGGAGTGCATCCACCTATGTCTCCTAAGGTACTTAGGGCTCTAGTGCCATCCCACAAAGCAATTTGTCCCTCTTCCATGAAAAGGTTAGTTGCTGTCTTGCAGATGTCACTGCAGCACTGTCTGTACATCACTTTCAATGTTTGGTTAGTGCTATAAAAGCCAGGGCAGATACTGATGAGCTTTTGTGAGCCAAAAATCTTAGTGCGATGTGCTAGCATGCAAGCCGCAGGCGCTAAGTGCTGAGTAGTGATGACGTCTGCAGTGATGCCCATAGAACAGAAGAAACCAGTACTGGTACAGACTTTGCAGTTGCGCAATGTGCATTTCTATGGTCAGAACTAGGAACATACACCCTAACTCATGCATTGTGGACTCCATGAAGATTTTGGTGGTTTACACTCTACTCTTTGAAGTAACTCAAGTGGGTGCCCGCTTCTTGAGAGACCACAAAATTGATACTGAGTACCAGGTGCTGCAGAGCTCATCCCTAGAAACAGCGATGTTACTAGGTCAATGCTATTATGTAAAACAACTTGACAAACATCATTTGTAAGTGTTCACTAATTTTCACAAATTTGGCCCAGTGGGTGAGTTCAAATTTCGTCTTCATTGCTGTCAGACGATATCAGCTCCTCACCAGGGAAGTCGATGACCAGACTGCTGGACAGGTGGATTTCTTGGAGGATACCGATTATCAGCAGCCGCGGGGCATTTGATAAGGGGAATGGCGAATCATCGATGATGCTAACCTCGTCATTGACTGGACGTAGGGTCTCAATGACGGCCTTGTTCTCAATGATGAGGAACTCGGTCGCAGCAGCCAGAGATGAGCACTGGGTGGTCACTGACAAGGTTTGGGAGCTTGATGTCACCATTGCCCGAGGTGAGGCAGCGACGGCAGGTGCCTCTGTTGGTGGTGTAGCGGCAATGGTGAGCATATCTGTTGGTGGTGGAGCTGCAACAGCAGGCAAGGGGATCGGACTGGCCTGTTCGACAGTGTGGCAGATGGTGTCAACAGCAGGTGAGGAGGGCTCCCCATCCAACAGTAACTTCTCAATGGGTATGCCTGGATAGTGCATTGGCCATGAACTCGACGGCCTGTCAGGTGACGTCAGGTCGTAGAAGTTGCAGTGACATGGGTGCTGCATGCAGGAAGTCTGTGGCCATGAGTGCTTCAACTTGGGAGGGCTTGTTGAGCAACGCCCATGGCAGATGAGGATATTTCTTGGCCAGATCAACTGACCAAACCACCAGCATCACGTTTTGGATGGGCAATGATTCTGTAAAGGAGAAATCATTAAGGTTATGGACTGATTTAGATTTTTGGTTTCCAAATCTGGATCACCGGAAGGAGAAGGTGGTATACCTATCAGATTCATTGACTCGATCTGGTCGATGACTTCCATTGCCGAGTCCCTGGGAATTCCCCCTGGTGGTTTTTGGGCAATGATACGAGCTGAGGGCGCTAGTGAGGTTGTGGTGGCTGGAGAAGACTCGACAGTCACCGCTTTCTTGGGAATTCAGTAAGATGCCAGCATGTTAGCACAACCAACAAAGGGCATTACTGTTAATGGGTCCATGACGACCTGCGTCGCATATTGTGGTGGTGAAGGTGGTAGGGCAGACATAGATGTTGGTGCTGGTGCCAGAGCCTTTGGAAATGCTGAAAGCCTAATACTAATTACACAGACAGGATAACACTGTTGTGAAGAATCCACCAGGTGTTCAGCAAGTGCTTCATCATCCAGATCAAGAGGATCTGGGTGAGTAAGATTGTTGGTAGCCCTGATGGCATTTGTATGGCATAGGGGCTGCCAATATTGGTTCGCCATCCTGTAAGGGGGTGATAAGCATTTCTCTGATTACACACATTTGAGCCCTGGGGAGAGTAACCTGATTTATGATAGTTATTCTCACCCAGATTTGTTGCACTGCACTGCGGAAAGGTGGTGGCTCACACTTGATGGCAATGCTGGCAGGGCCTATCACATCGGTTGGTCATATGGGCATGCATGGGACAAAAGTAACAACAACCACTATTGGCCGCATTGTTATCGGGGATGGGGCTGGTGGGACACTGAGCCTAGCAATTGATGTTGCTGTGTGTGGAAAGTACATGAAAGGAGCGTGTTTGAAGGTATGCTCTTGATGGGTGTTGGCTGATGGGCTGGGCTTGCGTCGATGGTTGGAAAGACCGTGTCATGGTTTGGAGTGGGCGAATGTTGTTTGGCTGTGAGGTTCGCAACATGGGCCCTGAGCCGGGCCATCTCCTGCTGTAAGTGACAAATCTCATCAACTGAGACTGATGAGGATAGCTGAGCATTGCTCGGGCGACTATTGGCGTGATGATTCGGCATTTTGGGATTGAATCTGACGGTTTTGTGTTCTGAAGAGAAAACAGCATTAGATAGTGCAGTGTACTGAATCTCATCCTGAGAAATCTGGGATTCTGCATAGCAGGCTGCTTCTAGAGTCTCTTCAAGAGTGGTGAACTCCCTAAACTTGATGCTATCCCTGAGGACAGGCTTTAACCGTCTTAGGAAGATAGGTCTGCTAATGGAGTCTCTGAGGTCTGTAGCGAGATTTGGATATGCTACCCTGGATAATCCCTTGACGTGCTCAAGGTAGACTATCGCTGACTCAGTTGGCTTCTGCAGGCAATGTTGGATCAACTGCTGATGCATATCTGAGTCATGCACTGTTGGAAAGTATTTCTGTAGAAAAGCTATAAACTCTTCGTAGCAGGTAAGTTATGGAGTACCACTGCTAAAGTTCAGGTAGGAGGCAAGAGCAGGACCTCTAAGGCATGACTCCAAAAGTGTGATTTTATATGCATGATCTGTTTCATTTACACCCTGGAGTGTAAAGAAGCAGGTCAAATGTCACATAAAATTGGTGATTGACTCACCAAAAGCACTGGAGAATGTTGGGGGGCCATAAAGCTGGACATGGGAGAATGCCTCTGACCATTCATAGCCTCTAACTTTTCGTTGAGAGGTCCAAGGGCATTCTCAAATGCCGCCTGGACCTTATTCTCAATCTGTGATAGGAGATCAGGCTCCGACTTCATGTCTGAGAATTCATTCTCCCGTAAGGTGGCTAGAACTGATTACTTGCTTGTGAAGCAATTTTATGGAATTGAATAGAGAGAGGCTCACTGGTCCGTACAGACTGGGTACTTAGACGACAGGAATGATGAGGTGTCTCTATTGTGTGAAAGAAAAGTAAGTGTTACTTTTTAGAATTCGCAGCGAAGGAGCACGTGAATTCCGTTGTTATTTACATGACAGTTTTTTGGGTCATGAAGGGCTTGTCTTTACTTTCAATAATCAGAGACTAGCAACCATGATAATAGAGTTAGAATGGGAACAAGGTCGTAGCGCTTGAAAAACCGGCAAAGTTGAGTCAGGTTGATGCAGAAGGGGATTTATCTGGTCACTGATGACAAATGTAGGCGTAGCCTGACATATGGGTCCGGAGGTTTACTGTGGGTACTAATTTACAAACCTTGGGGCGAGGCGGACTCATAGACGACAAGATCCTACTCACCAAGAGTAGTGTGTGAAGTAGCTTAATGAATTAATGAGGTGAAAAACTTAAAATATACTTGAAAGGGAGCAATAAATAGGGACAAAACTAATTTACAAACCTAGTTATGCAAAGGGGCAGCGCAGTTATGCAATAGGCCTCACTTGCCAGGAGCAATTGTGATCTCTGTACAGTGAGATGGACTGTACAGGAGGTTCTGTGGTGAACGACACTGGCTAACACTTTACAGCTGTGTTCAAAATGGGAGCTGGCATTTGGAACAGAACGGACACTCTCCAGGAGTATTACATACAGCTGGTGGCTGGGTTGCCGATCACTGAGGTGCAATGAGGCTCCCAGGTCACACGCTGAGGGAAGAGCACAGTGTACCAAGGGTGCTATTCCGAGACACTCAGTCAGTAATAAGGAATGAGAGTCCTTGGCCCAAATGTTCCTAAATGATAGACAGAGGGGGGACTCACCCAGCTTTCTCTGGATGTTTTTGAGGCAGACTCAAAAGATCTAAGGGATCATGGGTACAAGGTGTCCCTAGATGACTTTTGTCAGTGAGTGTAAATTATTGAGGCAGGCTCAGTTTTGTGCTGAGCCATACTCAAAACATTTGCTGAGGCGGACTCAAGCAGTGCCCACTACATTACTTGACTAAAAGGGGTTGACCATGGAGGCCAACTCTGGGTCAGGGGCGACTCTAGCACAGACATCAATAAGCCAGCTAAGGAAGGCATTCAAGTGAAAGAATTATAACAGGGGGTCCTTTACACTCTAGGCCCAACTGGAGGCTATGCCTCGGCTCTTCAGGAACCACTACAACAGAGATACTAAAGAAGATCTTTGAATGAAAGCTCAATAAATGAGAAGGAATGTGAGAAAATTAGATAAGAAATTTACAAGAGGGCCACCAAACTCTTGCAGACGTCAAACACAGGCGATACCAATTGCAAATGCCTGACATACACATGAGTGGGGAAGCCAAACCAGCTGAGGCCGAGTGCAATTCTTTTAAACCTGCAGTAAAAGCTTGAGGGCAGCCATGAGCTGATCAATTTTGTGGCTTCCTAGGCAATCAACCGATCAGTATCACGGGCCGAGAAGCATCTCAGGTGGTGTAGGCATGTTAACTGATGCTTCCCAGGCATCAGTTCCACACATACATCATGCTTTTGTGGGAGTTGCAGATGATAGGCCTATGTGCCAACAAACACATACTACTGAAGTAGTAAACTCAAAAGACCGACAGTAACCCGGTGCTGATGTCAGAGGTGAGCATATGGACTGATAATAACCTTGGAGCTGACCACAGGTGCCTGGGATATGAGTACCCAAGTAACATATCACAGTTGCAGACACCAGGGGTAAGTGCATAAGGCCAGCAAACCCCTGCAGCAACACGCAGATGCCAGAAATAGGGTTGTGTAACCCCAATTCCTATTTCAGAAACATGAAACATTGTCATTTGGGACATCAGCCATAGGGCCCTGAAGCCAACTACCTAGATAAGGTAATGTGTGGTGTTGCTGTAGCTGATGTCAAAAGTGGAACTGAAAGCCTGCTACCCTATATCAATGACAAGAGATGCAGTTATTGCAGATGGCAGATGTGGGATCCATAAGACCTGCACATTCCGAAACACTAACATGTTGCGTTACCATTTCTGATGTCACAGATGGGGTTCGACAAACCAACCAATCTTCAAGCAGCAACATAAGCTTCAGCTATTGCAGACGTCAGGAGTAGGTACTGCATGAGCACCAACCTAAAAGAACAAAAGGTAATGTTGCCATTGCTGATGTCAGGAATGGGACCTGTAAGTCCATCACTCCTCAAAGCAACAGCAAGTGAAGTGGCTGTTGCAGATGCCAGTGGTTGCATCTGTAGGGCTAACCACTTAACAACAACACGTAATGCTGTTGTTGCTGACATCAAAAGTTATGACTGGTAAAGTCAAGACCAAAATGCAACAACCTGATAACAGAAGAAGAAGGACCTTACAGTAAGTGGGGATGAAAGAAAGAAGATAAACTAATGTAAGGATGTCATACTGTGAGGAGAGTGTGGAAATATCTAAATTTTTTCTCCATGCCAGCATACAGACAACAGAAAGGGAAAAGAACAAAAAGAAAAAAGAAAAGAGAGAGGATGAAAAACGAGATAAAAGAAATTGGTACATACACATGTTAAGTGTGTGAACAGTACGTTGAAAACTTTTTGAACTGGAAAAGTGAGTAACTCAGACAGTTCCCAGTAAAATAAGAAAATTGAGAAAAATACTGTACACAAATAACAGATCACAGCCAGGTATGATGTCCAAAATCGTACAGGGAGGGTATACTGTATCACAGGGTCCTGAACCACCAAAAGTCCAGGAGGCCATGAACCTCTGGAACTTTGATACTTAAGTACTTGCGTATGGGTATACTGTAGTTAGAGTATGTATTTGCAAACAGGCACACTGTAACTAAACTGACCCTGCGGGGTACAGTATACCACCCAGAAAAGAAGGAAGAGAAAAAAATAAAAAGACAGAAAAATAGAGGGGTGAATAATTACAACAGCCAAAAATAGAAAACCCAGGAGATTACTCAGAGGAGAAATACAGAATACTGGATATATACATACTCGACTCTGGGGACTCAACTCTGGGGAAACTCGACTCAGAGGGGAAAATAATTCAACTCTGTGGGATTTATTACACTTAAGGGCAGTACACACAGGTAAGGCAACTATTTACACACATAAATCGGTTTTTTGATCACTCGTAAGGACGATTTCCTGCGTACAGTAATTAGACTTGATTTTAAGCAATGTTTCCAGCTTAATTTGGTAATATTTTCGTAATAGGGGCATTTCCCAGCTTCATAGGCAGTGTACCCAAATTAATGGGGGTTTCTGACTTATTGAATAGCTAGCACCTGATTTTAAGGGGGCTTGTCCAACTAAAAATGGGATTTCACCTGACTTGTGGGTGTTTCTGACCCAGGGGTGAATTTTTGGACTTGAGGGCCAGCTGCAATTTTCCAGCCTCGCCATGTCACGTCAAGTGGAAAAGCAGGGTCCCATTAGGTAGGAAACATTATTTCCCAGTCACATTGATGGAAGACACCATGCCAGATTGCCCCTGTCACAGTGAGGGACCAGCCGTGACCCCAAACAGGGTGGCTTTTCCTTGTTTTTGGAAACCTAACCCAGCTAGTACTGGCTATAAGAGATTCCCATAGGTACTCTGGTGTTGCTCTGAGGGTACTGCTGTAGAATAATGGACAATGCTGCCAGGTTAGGGGTGACCATCCCATGGTTCTGCTCAGTGAGAACGGGGACAAGGTCATCTGTGAAATGACCCAAACTCTGGGACCCGATTATGAACCAGAAAGTCCCTCTTTAGCCCAAACCTGAAAGGAAAGAGCCCTACTTATTTGGGAAAAAACTCAGGGGAAAACTGACTTAGAAAGGGTTCCCCAAAATATATCCCACAATAATAATAACCCAGTGAGAAGACTCACCTAGTCCTGTTTCTCAAACGATTCGACAAAGGGCAGCAGGGTCCCTGGTTGGTGATTTGGTTGACGAACAGGTGGAGATGATTTGACTCAGTTCCTCAATTGTACAGAAAACGATGGTGGCTGGTGGCCACTCTCTTTATTGAATAAAACGTATGGGCAGGGACCTCACACAAAGGGATGGGTAAAAATGTATGAAAATTAGGGGTGGCAGACACGATGTAGAATCGAATAAAAATATGTAAATTAGGTAGAGTAAGGCGGCGGATCTGAGAGCTAAAGAACAACGGGACGGAAGTGGGTAAACCCAAAAATGAGCGAAAAACTAAAGAAACATGTCGTTTTAAGGACTTTGTTGGCTACAGCACTGGCCTGGGCCGAGTTTCTGACACCGAAGCTAACTTCTGCAGGTAGACATAATGCAGAAGATGCCTGGGAGCACATAGACATTTTTTCATTCGCATTTAGCACTGAGGCCGACTTGCAGTGGCTATGCTAAGCATATGAACGTCTTTAGCAAAACTTCTTAGCTAGTCGTTTTTGTGTAACAAAAACGATGCTAATTTAGGTGATAAGAGATGCAAGGAATGCACTTAATATAGCCATGTGCCCCTGAAGCACATTTTGTCGGGAAGTTTTCAGCTAAAGGGTGTACTGTAGCCCCCTTGCATAAAAGAAATAAAATAAACGAAAAATACAATAAAACGAGACATAAAAATGCATGTGCAAGACAATAAACGGAATGAAATTAAAGTAAGTGATTGTAAAACAAAAAGTGACGGAAAAAATAAAGTATCAACATCATGAGAATCACGTGATGTTAAGGAATTGAGCGGCATGTGACAATAGGGAGAAAAATATGAACATTAACAATTTGTGGAAAAGTTTAAAACATAATTTATGATTTGATTTCAAAGGAATTAGCATATTCAACAACATATTTTACACCCATACCTCGTGACATATTGACGTATGCTGGAAGTGTCATCAATTTCAGAACTGACATTAAATCATCGATTCAATAATCAAAATTCTATAATTGATGAGCAAAGTACAACGGTCTACATCATGGCTGACTTGAAAACCCCATATTTAAGTTAATCGAACGTCCATTCTGCTTGCGGTCTTAGACCACGGAATTATTTTTCATTCTTGCTATTGCTGTCACTAAGCTTACAATATGTAGCTGTATTCTATTACTCGGATCAAAAAAAGTTCGACAATAAAAATCGACCCGAGCAAACGATTGAGCAACAGTATACTTTCTTTTGTCATTTTGTAATATACAAGCATTTTTCAATAAGAAATACAGTAACAGAAATAATTCATTTATTTTCTGTTCAATTCAAGCACCTGACCTGATTTATTTATTTTCGAATGACACTGGGGAAATGTCTTCGTAAATGAAAGGACTGTAATACATCTTTAGTATATATAGTAGTCCGTTTTTCTTGAAATGAGACCCTCCAAATACACAGATTCTCCAGTACATAGAACATAGTGTGTTGTTCAAGATATAACATCAAATCATCATTTTTAACTGCACTAACATATGGTTGAAAAAATGGGGATTACTGCTGGGAACTTAACTGATCTTTATTTTCCTGAGGGGAGTTGAGAGCAAGTGCTACAGGTACTACATACGTTACAACGAAAATCTGTATTTTACTGTAGCGTGAAAAATAATCCAGATTTATATGCAGTTTTTTTCCACATTTGCACGGGTTGGCGGGGGGGGGGGGGGTTGGGGGGGGGGGAACCCCTCCCAACTTGGCCAACCCTGTACCCAAAACCCCCCCCAGTTTGGAAAAAATTAAAAAATTTTCAAAAAAGTGTATGTTTTTTGGGAAAAATTTCGACTTTTTCCTACCCCCCCCCCAAAATTTCGGATTTACCCCCCCCCCCCCCCAACTGGTCGGAGGTCTTACAGGTATGTTTGCACTATAATGTGGAAAAAAATCTGGAATGTGGGGAAATTTTTTGAGGTCTTTCCATCATCATTATTTATTCAGTAGCTCAGGCGCGGCTCTCATCATGTCTACCTTTATTTATCACTTATTGTATAATAGTTTTCATCATCTTAAACGTAGTATCTCATGTTTTGATTGGTAATCTTCAACATTTTATCATAATATTTAACGAAGATTCGCATTTTTTCCTTTTGAGAAAGATCAATAACGTCAAGTCTTTATGCTTTATGATGCGATTATTTCTTTGCTAACGTAAAATCAATTCAAAAGCTTCATGGAAATATCTTTCGGAAATTTATACTCTTCTTACTCATATATTTTCGACCAAGTTCATGAAAGTTTACAGATAAATTACAGATTTTAAAATTTTTCAAGTAAAATTCTAGAAATTACGACTCTTGAACACAAAATTGGAATCTAATTCTTGAAATAAATGTTCGGAAAATTGATTTTCCAGCATCCCAGAATGTCAATATATACCATCTTTTTTGGGCTTTCACTTGTCATCAATCACTTGACCATTTGATTCCTTGTGTAATTCAAGTCAATTATGCTCTTGGATAGTTTGCTAGAAAATTTGTTCAACAATGCTTAGATTAGGCTTTCAAGTCTAACATTTCAATTTTCTCTTCAATTTTAATGAATTAACCTCTCCAAAAACACCAGAAGGCTTGAAAAAGCTCAAAAACAGCGCGATAAAGCGTCTGTGAGCATTTTTAAGCCAAAAAACGGGGATTTTAAGACGAAAAAATTTTTTTCCACTTGTGGGAAAAAAATTTGAGGAAAAAGAAAAAAAAGAAAGAAAAAAAAAATTTGACCCCTTTCCACATTTGTGGAAAAAAGTTCGTGGAAAAAAACAGTGTTTATATGGGGAGTGGCAGCTAGTGTTTTTTTTGTGCCAAAACATGGTTTTTGGCACAAAAAAATTTATAATGGCACAAAAAATTTTGAGCGTTTGTGCCAACTGGCACAAAATTTTTGGCTGGTCAAACATTGAATTTTCTTAATTTTTGGACGTTTTAGGAGCTGAAAATGCAAAAGAAAAACAAAATGAATAATATTTCCTATTCGTATATTTAAACCCAACGCGAACGATTTCTCTTCGGACAGAGTATTAGTATCGTTGCAGCAAACTTTATAGGCTGTCAATGACTGATGAATGAGAAGTTCTGAATATTCTCTGTTAATTGATCGGATTCAAAACTGGAATTCTTACTTTTTGTGTTTGATTGATTCAAATAGAAAAATCGATATCGTCGGTAATGATACAATATTTCGACCCAGAATTTACACAATTTTCGACTTTATTTTCTCTTATAGATAATTCATATTCGTAGTCGAAAATCGAATCGATTTGAATTCCCTGAACATCTGGAGTTATTTAAATTGTGTCAGCATTCCATTTGTTTTAGAGTCGTCGTGAACTATTTTCTTGCACAGTTTTTTTTTATCTGACTGACATGGTTTAACTGAAAGATAGGTTGGGCACGATTTTTCTAAAAAATAATGAATTTTAAATGGGCTTTTATCAAACTTTTGGCATAAATTTTTTCCGCAGTTTTCAGTATATTTCTAGTAAAAAATTTTTTTGTGCCAGTGGCACAAATTTTTTTTGCCTCTTGTGCCAATTGGCACAAATGTCCGTGCACAAAAAAAAAACGCTGGTGGCAGCAGACTAACCAGCACCGTTTTTTTTCCTCGAAGATTTTTTCCACATGAGAACCGGACCCAAAATTTTTTTCCTCATTTTCCAAAAATTTTCCTCATTTTTAAAAACGTTTATAATGTGGCTACGGATGCTTTTTATGCATTTTAGGAGCATACCCAAGCATTTTGTTGTATTTACAGTCAGAAACCTGCAAAAATCAGGAAAAAATTGAGAAAATTCTGGTTATGTTAGTCAGAAAGAGCTCATGAAGAATATATTGCTGTTCTATAGGAGCGGATAAAGCAAGTTAACGATAGAGTTGTCATGAATTTATCCGCTATCAACATTTCTGTGGTTCCAATTAGAATCATCTAATTTTATTTAGTTCTTGATCCGGCGCGCAGCGCCGGAAAAACTTTTGGATTTTCACTTTCTAAAACGCTGGAAAATGAACCTTCATAACGTTGGGAAATAAATTAAAATCAGACAGATAAAGTGTAATTTGCTCCCCATCCTGGCGCGAAGCGCCGGGAAAATTTTCGGGTTTTTATATTCTAAAACGCTGAAAAATAAATCTCTCCAACAGATGATTCGTGAACAAAAGTTTTAAAATCGCAGTCTATAATGATGTCTTCAAATTCCACCTTCAATAAACGCAAAAGTTCAGATTGCAAACGTTTAAAAAATTCCAATCATCGAGAGAAAAAATTGAGAGAATTGATGAAAAATCTCTCTTTTTGGCGACATAATTGACTGTAAACGATTAGAAAATGAAATGAGCTAGCTTAATTGAAAGAAACTGTTGAGCATTAATTAGTAAGTCGAAGTAGATATGCTAACGACCGCGCCTGATAGAATATAGTTATCTTTACCCATGACCGGCGCGAAGCGCCGGAAAATTTTGAGATTTTGACCTTTTAAAGTCCACCAAAACGCATCTTTTCGGTTTAGAGTTTCCCAAAATTTTTTCCACAATGAGAACCATACCCAAAATTTTTCGAAATTTTTTTCCTCAAAAGACTCCATTTTTGGAAAAAAACGGTGCTACCCGGTGTTTGTTTTGTGCCAAAACAATGTTTTTGGCACAAAAAAATTTGGAATGGCACAAAACATTTTGAGCGTTTGTGCCGATTGGCACAAAATTTTTGGCTGGTCCAACATTAAATTTCCTTGATTTTTAGACGTTTTAGGGGCTGAAAATGCAAAAAATTTTCGGCGCTTCGCGCCATCTCAATCAGCGTTTTTTCTGTGCGCGGACATTTGTGCCAATTGGCACAAGAGGCCAAAAAAATTTGTGCCAATGGCATAAAAAAAACTTTTTTTACTAGAGACATACTGAAAACTGCGGAAAAGTTTTGGGCCAAAAGTTTGATAAAAAGTTATTGTTTAACGCATTAATTTTTTGTAAAAATCGTGCCCAACCTATTTTTCAACTAAGTTTATGAAAAGGCTGTTCGTTATTTGCAAAAATGATTGGTTGTTGTTTATTAGCTTCCATCTGTGATGCTTGGAGATTTCAAATGTCATCATGTATATTTTTCTGTTGGTTGACCATTGGTTTTTTTTACAATGAAATCAAAACATTACGGAAGAAAATGATCAGCATGAGCAGATTCTTCGCATTGTGTTTTCGACTAATATTCTTCTGCAGTTTACAGTCATAAAAATTTTGGAGGAAAGTGGTATACTAGTTTGGCTAGACTTTTGAATGGCACCGTACACACTGCGTAGTTTAATCGAAAGACAGTCCTGGCCAAGAAAAAAACTTGTTCGATGCATCGATCGATCATTAGTTGTGTTGGTGACGCAAAATAGGACTTAGAATAATAGAATATAGAAGAATAGAATAGAATAGCAAGAATAGAATAGCAAAATCGCTGGAGGACTTTATGGAACAGCGCACTCTACTTGGAGACCTAATGCTATAAAAATGCGCAGTCTTTCGGAAGATATCGTTGTTGATGAGTAAAAATGAGCAATAATAAAACAATCAAAATGGCTACCTACCCAAAAACATTTTCTAATGGAGGCAAAAGTTTACTAGGAAAAAGACCTGTTCATCGAGATAACTCACTCATTTTCAGATTTTCTTTGAGTTTGGCATGCTTTTCTAACGAACTTTCTAACTAACGAATTTTGTGCCATGGTGCAAATTTTTTTCTTGTCTTTTGCACCAATTGACACCTCGCACAAGGGTCAGTTGACGCGAGCGTTTTTTACCCGTGTTTGTTTTTCGTAAGAATTGGCAGAAGACTTATGAGTGATCTTAGACTGAATTTCCTTAATTTTGAGCATTTTACGTAAATTTTGCACACAGATAGAAGCAGAAAACGTAAAATTTTCCAGGTGCATCGCGCCGAAATAATGAACGGAATGTGTACTGCCTGCCTTACGTAATTACTTTCATTACGAACGAAAATAGTTTACACTAGTTTCACTATGTTCGTTGTACAACTTGAACATATATTCATTTTTTGTCTAATTTCTGATTACTGATCTAAAAACCTCGTCGTGTTTCAATATGCATAAAAACACATAAAGAAAGCGTTTGTAAGCATTTTGAGCGAAAAATTTTTGATGCCCAAAATATCCACTAGAATTTATCATTTATTTAGGAAATTAAAGCAACAAAACGTAGAAAAATTTGCTACGCATGGCTGGAGAGGCCGATACTTCGCATTCCCACCACAAACACTCGAGTAAAAGAGCTCGTCGTTTGTCGTAAGTTTTCTCATAATGGTCAGAGTTAAAAAAAGATTTCTGGTGAAAATCCAATTTTTTTATTAATTCCGGCCACGGTCTATATGGATTATTGAACCTGGAGAAAACGGCAACCGGCGATGATATTAAGAAAGCTTATAGAAGAGTAACGTATCTACGTAATGTACTATGGCGAACCATTTTAATATTCAGCACAGGCCCGCCTTGATGTACATTGTTACCCTAGTTATTTTTCTTCCATTTATTCTCTTATAGCTCGCATTGAAATATCATCCCGACAAAAATCAGGGCAACTCGGAAGCCGCGGAAAAGGTGAACATTATTTTTGATATACTTTTTTGGAGTTACACTATGTTTTACCATTCTATTTAGTTTAAAGAGATTAATTACGCTCATGCTGTTCTTACTGACGAGAAAAAGCGTAAAATTTACGACGCATACGGTTCATTGGGCTTGCAGACCGCTGAAACTATCGGCGAAGAGAATGTGGCCGCATTTCTACTGTCGCAAAATAAATGGTTCAAGGTGTGTAAAATAAAGACAAATCAAATAATACATTTTAAATCTAACTCTTACGGTTTGTGATGAGGAACCACTTTGGATTGACGGGTTCTTCATCGTTTGACTTCAACTGTTTATTAACGACCTAAAATAATTGACAGGATGGAAGTCAAAAAATCCACATAATTTACGTCGGAGCCAGGTTTCATTTTTTTCTTCACAGGTCGATTGGCTTCTAGAATCAAAATTTTGCTGGCCAATCCGAATTTCAACCAGCCAAAACTAAAAGATTTGTAAACGAATGTGGGAGTATAAAAAGTGCTTTTTTCAACGAATTTGTTCAAAAAACTCTTCGAAATCACAGTAGAAGCCCACATAACAGACCAAACCAATTATTTTGAATAATTCTCAATCACACGCAGAATAATAAGGCTGACATATTAGATCAGTCATTATTCAAATCAATCATCAGGGTTATTTTTGCAATGTGCAACTTGGGGAAAAAATTTGGCTGTACAGATACATTTTTTATCGCTCACACTAAAATTTATATATTCGCTTACTTTCATCAGAAAAATCATTCAAAGTTACTTCTAGTACTCTGCGTTGATACCACTGCTT